>VZRH01006239.1:59832-78526 GCA_013397555.1 Urocynchramus pylzowi
AAGAGAAAAAAAAAAAAAAAAAGAAAAAAAAAAAAAAAAAAAAAAAAAAAAAAGTGTATTTTCAGAAACACCAGTCACCCTTTTAACTTCTCAGCCAGATCCAATAAAAAAGCTTATCCCCATCATTTGACATTGGTAAAAATTTTACTGACCTCATTAGAAGTGATATTAGTGACTTCCTAACTGAAGAAAATAGTCACTTAACAGTCAGAAATTTTAAGTGAAAAATAATTAAATTTCTGAATATGTTGATCCCCAAATTCTTTGAAAACTTCAAGATTCTGAACATCTCAGTTCAGAAATGTTGAAATGCTTCAATCTGATGCTTAATAATAAAAAAAACCCAACCCATAATATTTCAGTATCACCTGTCTATAATGCCCTATCTAAATTTACTTAGGGTATTGTGTCTTGTTTCTGTGGATTTTTCACACTCATTTCTGTCTGTCTTGGCTGCTGTGAGCCCCTCACTGGAACAGTTCAAGTCTCATTACTCTCTGTGAGATAAGTATATTAGGTATCATTCCCCATGATACACTGCTGTCCTGTCACTACCAAAGGTTAGTTAGAACAGAGGAAATACATGTCATCCACTCCTAAAAGAGGAAGAAAATATTAATTGCTAAATGCAGTCTCTGAAGCACAGCTTTGATTCAAGCAAAGGCAGTATTGCTAAGACTTGAGTTGAAACTAGAGAAACCAATATATTTTAATATATGACAAAGTAGACAATGATGAAATTTCATTTTTACTTCTCCTGAGAAAACTCGCGCAATTTTAGATGTCTTGACTTTCCCACTGAAAAGTTAGAATTTTTTTTTTTTTTAAATTCTGCCATTTGCTGTGAAAAAAACTTGTTGATTGCAAATTTTTGCTGGCTCTGGAAATGTTCTGTTTCTTCAATTCATTGTGGACCTACTGAAGACTTTCCAAATCTTTCACATAGACAATTACATCAGCCTGTGTAACCAGATCTAAGGAAGGAGGAACAAAACTAAGTTTCCCATCCTAAATTATAAAATGGTTGATAATAAAGTCATTAGAAACCCTGTAAAAGATACAGATGCTATTGAAGATTGATTGATCCTATTTACAACATGACCACTTGCTTTTTTGACTGAAGTTTCTAGTAAAAATTAATCCATGTTTATGTCATTAAATACATTATCTGTGTTACCATTTTAGACTATTTTTTAGGGGTTAAGGAAACCTTTTTGGCCTCTTGCTCATTTGAGATGCAATACTTGGAGAACACACATAGACATGGAAGGAACTGCTTGCTTGGGGAGAAATAGTCCATGAAACAAGACTATCCTGACATAATTTCTTCATTACCTGAGTATTTATTACATTGCACATGAGTGAGATGCTTATTTTTTGTTGTTTATTTATAATTTATCTTGTTCATTTTGCTCTTTAGGTATCTCAAGCACTTTGAAATAATTTACAAAATCTAAGCAGTGGGTAAAAAATTCAAATCCCAGCAAGTTTTGTTCTGGTTCAAGTCAAGGAATGACTGGACTGCTGTGCTACTGTCAGCCAAAGGAGATTAGCACTTGACATGTTTATGGTGTGATATGTAGTGGGACTCATGAAATACTGAGGTGTTACGAAGGATGAAAGTTTGACAAGAAAGTCTCACAGATATGTATGCTTGGCAGAAAGATTTTTGAATGTTGAATCTGAAGAAGGAATAGAAATGAAAGCAAGTTTTGATATAGAAGAAAAGAATTGCTGAACCAGTCTTACTGGATAACTTAAGAAGGCAAAGGGTATGTTAGTTAGAAGGGGGGTTTATGACTTAAAGCAAAGGATAAACCCACCTCAAACAAGATGTTTTTACCAAGCAGAAATATAGCACAGGCAAACAAGTCTGCCCATGTTGCAAGTAGAAAAAAGGTCTCAGAATTTTCCACTGCAAGAAAACTGAAAAACAACTTCTAACTTAAACTGTAACGTACTAACTTTTAGTGATTGGAGAATAGTAACATGAATATGGTAATTATAGTAGTTATGATAGGCTGTAGGTAAAAGTTAAGGTATAGATTGGTTCTTCTGTATTAAGATGCTCAGCAAAGAAAAGTATATAATGCATTGTAACCAGAACTAAAGGGTCTTCAGGCTTGTCTGCAGCTGGAGCTGACAGCTGTAGGCATAGGCTCTGTCACCCAAGACCCTGACTGCTGTAACGTCTTGGATACAATAAACTGCATTTTGAAGAGCCGCCTGAAGTCCCGCATCTCTGATTCAGGCTCTTACTCTGAGGATAAAATATTATTTATATGGAGAGTAATACAATGGATGTACAAAACAAAAAATCTATTTACTCTGAGACCCTAACATAAACAGAAAGTATACAACACTGTGTAACATGTAGTGTTGATCAGATCAGATCAGATAGACCGGATAACTCTGTTAAACAAGTGAAACCTTTTTTTAAAAGTGGCCAAGTTTTTCTCCAGCTAAAATATAGGCAGGGACAAAGACAGAAAGGAGTATTCTTGAAATATAGTAACTATCAGAAATTACATGTAATGTTGTTTGTCCTCAGTGGACCAACCCACATTCATGTTAAATATCCTCTCATTGACTAATTGTCAATGAAGTAGCTTTACCAACAGCTTGCATGCCAACTGCATAGAGAAAATGTGCGTGCTCTCTAAGTGAAACAACAACCAAGAAAGTTAGCATTTTGACATCTACTGTCCTCAAAAAATCTCTCAAGGAAGGAGGAGCTCTGGTGACATATTTTTTGCCTCAGGAGACAGGTAATAACATAATATGCAAGCAAATGTGTTGTGTTCTACTGTATAAATAACTTCCTAGTAGTGTAGTGATGGAGATCTCCAAGATAACTTAGATAAAACGTTATTGGCTCTATATATATATATAATGTCATGGAAAAATGCCCCAGAAATTACAGGAGGTTAGTACAATGAAAAAAATTTAGGAACTTCTATGCAACATCAGCCATGAGTTTTCTGGGAGATAAATGTTTTGCTTTGTACTCCTATGAAAATGAGAACATAGCTTTTGTCATCAGTTTTCATTGGTTAATGACTATGCATATTACAGCTATCCTGGACAGCTGGCAGCTGTAAATTTTTGAGGTCAGACTTAACTTTTTTTCACATGACTTTTAGTATTTCCTGAAATATGGCATCCAAGTCTGGCCAAGCCAGCTGGACAATTTCAGGTTGGATTCTGTAACCTTTTTTCACAGAGAGCAGTATTTAGCTGCACTTGACCCAATGAATTCAACATTGCATGATTTTCTAATATAAAGAACTACACACTGATGTCATTATGTAATCTGAACTGGTCCTTTGGAAGCAAATGGAAAAATGTAGCCATTTTTAAATGAAGTAATTAGTATTATTCGGTAATACTAGTAATTAGTATGTCTTGGTGATGACAAGTTTGAATAATCATTTTACCTGATTATTTAAAGTTATGAGTTTTAATAACCATATTGCCTCCCATTCTGCCAAACTTATGAACGTTTAGAGCAGCTGGAAGTACTTGACCATGTAGTCACTGCCCTCTCATCTTTGCTAACCCATGTCAATACCCAACAGACCAAAGCACAAGACACTGGCAGGGGTGACATTAGTCTGCTGGATGCTGCAAAACTCAGACCTGTGATCACACAATTGTAGTGGAAAAGAATAAGTCAGCTCCTGTAAAGGTCTTCTCAGCAACCACTGCTACTACTTCATTTAAAAGACAGATGTCTGCTAAGAAAAGCAGGAAATTTCCTGGAATGCAAAGATGACCCCCTCCCTCCAAATTATTATTACCTCAAAATTATGTGGCTTCCAGGCAAAAAATACGGGAAAAATAATAACAATTCTTTACTAGACTATATATGTATATAAGAAGACAAAACAAACAACAATAACAACAGCAACAGCAAGTCAAAGAAAATCCAGTAATAGCCTTTTCCTGCCCATTTAGCAGTTTCCCCTTTGGTGTAGTTACGACAACAAGTGGCAGGGGACACTGTTTGTTGTATGGCACTAAATAGTTTATTTAGTTGTTGTTTTGCACAGGGTTTGGTATTTTGCACTGAATAGTATGTTTGTATCCTCATGGGATTCCCCTCTCCCCTAAACCCCAGTAGTGGTGGTCTCTCCCCATGTTACTCCTCCCCTTGCCCCTCCCCTCACTTGTATCCCATTGGCTGTGCTCCCTCTCCTTCACCCTCCCTCCCCTGGGCTTAAAATCTCTGGGGAGGAGACCCCAGACCTCTTTTTGCCTCCCTTCGACTTCCCTGGAGTGGTTCCACAATAAAGTGGGACGATCGTCCCGAGAGGAAAGAGTGCGTTGAGTCTTTTACCTTTCTTCTTATAAAACTGCAAGGGGCCAGGGGCCAGAGCTAGCCGGATCAGACCCAAATGGCCCCAGCGGTCTGTCTTAAAACTGTTGGCTTGTTTTGAGGCAGAGAGGTTGTAGTACCTCCCTTACAGCTTCAGGGGGCACTCCAATGCAAGAGCGGAACCTCCCTGGTGGTTATGATAGCTCATATGAGTGAGAGGGAAGGGGGGTCGACTCTCTCAGACACCCACACACACTGTGCCGGTCTCTCTCAGCACTGGCAGCTGGTTAAGTCTGTGTCAGTGGAGTAGCTGAGACTTTCTTTTTCTCTTGCAAGCAACGGGCATACAAGCCCGCAGCAGGCAGAGCTCCATGTTAAAAATGGTTGCACAGGAGAGGTCCAATGCGAAGAACTAATCAAAAACTGTCTCTGCTCCCAGATGGGAAAAACATTGATGACCCCCCAGCTAAGAATCTGCCAAAATCACTCCACTTCTCCCCCACCCCCAGAATCATTCCAACAGTATGCCAAGGCACTCAGCCACATTTTCTGTATCTTAATTTCGCACCATTCATTCCCTCCTGGGCATCAACTGTGCCTTCCTCACAATGTCCCCCTTTTCAGGTAACACATGGGAGAAAATTCACCAGAAAAATAAAACTCGCATCAGCTAGTGAAATAGGGCTCACTAATGCTTGGGTAAACCAACTTGCCCATATTCTCCAGAAAAAAGCAACCCTATTCTTGTGCAGATGTTGCTGGCAGGGGGACAGTCCAGTCACACATTTCACATGTATTAATTGGGCTGTCTGACACACCAACAAGTTCCTGGAAACAAATGTGCCTTAGCATAAGCACATATGCTACATCCCAGTGCCCACTAATGCTATCAAAGAGAGGGCTTCATTGCATCTAGCTGCAGAACAGCCTCACAGTTCTTCTGCATGCAAGGTGCCTCAGGCCAAAAAAAGTGTCTCCTTTTCTGGAGGCCCACATGCTCAAAAAAGTGGCTGACCTAACCTGCAAGGTGCCAGATTCTTTTGAAATCTAAGAGATAATCTGGATTTTCTACTTTATCTCCATTCTATTTACAGTATAAGTTTGGATTTCCTTTTTCAGGATGGAAGCTAAAGTAAGTATTCTCAACAAACACCGTGCAGTAACATTATGGGGAAAATTATTAGAACTCACACTATTCATTGTGGGTTTGACCTTACATATATTCTTTGGCAAAAATATTTTCATGGATTTCTTCTGCTAAGTAATTTCTTTTTCTTAGAGACATTCTCTGAGTTTGTTTAAACAAGATTATTAGTGTATTATAACCTTTATGAATTTATTACTTTGACCTAGGCTTGGAAAGGTTCTGAGACTGTTTTAAAGAGATGGCTACAAGAAGAGAAACATCTGAAAGATGTTATGTTTTCACCTTGAAACATCCAGAATTTTTGTTTGCTTGTTTTTTACTTTTGCTCCTAACTTCCCCAACATTAAAAATCATTACCAATAGTAAGAATTCTTCCTCCTTTCTTTTCAGATTCAGATTTTGAGAATCAAACTCTATATGGAAATGCTTCTGACACCCCTTCAGCTGAGTGTTAAGAAATAATTTGGCTGGGTTTTTTTAAATTTATTTTTTAAATTTAATTTAATTTTATTTTATTTTTAAAAATAAAAATATATTCCCATCTAGCTGCTTTTAAAGTTTAGCCAAACAATAAATTTTTCCTCTCTGCTCTCATCATCTCTGGTATTTGAATGCATCGATCTAGACATAATAGTCTAGATTATACAACTTATTCAATCATAGGGCTATAAATTTAGCTTGCTAAGGAGACTCAAGGAGTGCACATGAAAAGAGTATATCTAACATGCACNTCTGAGACTGTTTTAAAGAGATGGCTACAAGAAGAGAAACATCTGAAAGATGTTATGTTTTCACCTTGAAACATCCAGAATTTTTGTTTGCTTGTTTTTTACTTTTGCTCCTAACTTCCCCAACATTAAAAATCATTACCAATAGTAAGAATTCTTCCTCCTTTCTTTTCAGATTCAGATTTTGAGAATCAAACTCTATATGGAAATGCTTCTGACACCCCTTCAGCTGAGTGTTAAGAAATAATTTGGCTGGGTTTTTTTAAATTTATTTTTTAAATTTAATTTAATTTTATTTTATTTTTAAAAATAAAAATATATTCCCATCTAGCTGCTTTTAAAGTTTAGCCAAACA
This sequence comes from Urocynchramus pylzowi, assembly GCA_013397555.1. Classification (NCBI taxonomy): domain Eukaryota; kingdom Metazoa; phylum Chordata; class Aves; order Passeriformes; family Fringillidae; genus Urocynchramus; species Urocynchramus pylzowi. Next base: position 66,381 of record VZRH01006239.1, read on the forward strand.
ATAAATTTTTCCTCTCTGCTCTCATCATCTCTGGTATTTGAATGCATCGATCTAGACATAATAGTCTAGATTATACAACTTATTCAATCATAGGGCTATAAATTTAGCTTGCTAAGGAGACTCAAGGAGTGCACATGAAAAGAGTATATCTAACATGCACTGCTCTCATAATCTCTGGTATTTGAATGCATCGATCTAGACATAATAGTCTAGATTATACAACTTATTCAATCATAGGGCTATAAATTTAGCTTGCTAAGGAGACTCAAGGAGTGCACATGAAAAGAGTATATCTAACATGCACTGCTCTCATAATCTCTGGTATTTGAATGCATCGATCTAGACATAATAGTCTAGATTATACAACTTAATCATAGGGCTATAAATATATACTTAGCTTGCTAAGGAGACTCAAGGAGTGCACATGAAAAGAGTATATCTAACATGCACAGCTTTGGTCTGATTCTTTAAGCAGACCTCTCTACTCTTCTGTTATGAGTAATGTGATGGTTTGCTCTTGCAATTAAGAGACAGATATGTGTATGCTAAGAGAAGTTTTGTAGATGTATAGTGATCCTATTGTAATATGTCCTCCCATAGTCCTCTTTCCCCTCCCCCTTGTAATAGCTTTGGTAGTCAGGGCATTTGGGGAGGGCCAGCTTGTTACTAGGAGGCACAGAATAATGACACCTGACCTCCAATCAAGATGTAAGAAAGTAATCTCCACCAATCGACAGCAGAAGAGGACTTGACGGACAAAATTCTGGGAGAGGCTAAGGGTATAAAAGGCAGAGCATCCATTTTCTGGATGAGCACGTGGCTGCTGGTCATGGAGACTACCAGCAGTATAATTTTTCCTTATTCAGTCCTTTGTTGTATTTTTGTTAAGGTTTAATAAGCTTTTGAACTTTTGAAAGTGAGTGTCATTTCTCACATCTTCCAAGCGACACTGAAGCTGTGCTTTTGCTTGGTGAATTATTTGTCAGACTTAGATGATGCATTATACACCACCTCTCAGATCCTTATAAGTATAGGAGACTGAATACTACAGGTATTCTGTAGTCAACATAAACAGGACTATTCAACCTTTGGTGGCAGCATGGTCTCTACCCATGATCTGCATCTACTATATTACATAGAGTATCATCACAAGAGCTGACATAGTAGCAAATCGTGTGTTAGAAAATAAGTTCTTTGAGGAGTCTATGAAAGGATCAAAGGTAATGCTGTTGGACCAAATGTTACACTATCATTTGGGGTAATCTGGGTTCAAAACCTGAGAAGCATTTGCTTCAGGGATGGTGGTATCAGGGAAATGGCTGTTCAGTCTCCAAAGCAGGAAAGTCATTACTTTCTAGAAACCCTTCCTATTCAGTGTTTAGAGAAAGACTGGTAGATCTTAGGGATTTATTTAAATGGGATATAAATTTAATGAAAAAGCTAGTAACTTGTAAGGGACAAAAGTAATATTATATTACTTTTGTGGAGCCTGCACAAATAATATAGCAACCCAAGTTCCTACATGTGGCATCCACATTCTCTGGGCATGATTCTTTCCCCAGGAGTTTTATCCTGGGAAGCTGAAATTACAGCAAGAGGTCCCAGAGAAAAAAGGAAAACAGTTCTTATCTCATTTGCTTCTCCTGTGTTTGTGCACGAGTGGAATGTATCATGGAAGATTGTTTACCTGAAGGTGATTGCCTGATTGGATTCTGGTGTGAGTTGTTTTGACTCATTGGCCAATTGGTGCAAATCTGTGTCAGGACTCTGAAAAGAGTCATGCATTTTTCATTAATATCTTTTAGCATTTCAGTAAGTATCTTTTCTGTATTCTTTTGTTTAGTATAGTATTCTTTAATATAACATAGTAGTATCAAATAATAAATTAGCCTTCTGGGAACATGGAGTCAGACTCATCATTCCTCCCTGACCTGAGGGCACCCGCAAATACAACACCTACACAGGTATCTGTCCTAGTTTAAAAGACAGATGTCTGCCAAAGAAGGTGGGAACCTTCTCAGAATGGAAAATATTATCTCCTCCCTCCAAATTATTATAACTTTGAAATTATGGGGCTTTCAGGCAAAGATATGAGAAAAGGAGTTCTTTATTAGACTATATATATATATATACACACACACACATACATACATATATATATATGTATGTATGTGTATACATGTATGAAAAACAAGGCAAACAACAACAATAACAACAAAAACACAACCAAAACCAAAACAAACAAACAAACCCAGAAAAGCCTGGTAACACATAGCCTTTTTCTGCCTGTCAAGCAATTTCCTCTTTGGTATAATTACAACCACAACCATCTCCCCTCCAAGCCAGGCAAAGACTGAACTGCTCCCTGCTAAGTAACTGCCAAAACCACACCCCTTCCCCCCTCAGCAAACCAGTGTCCAACCCACGACCTCCCTCCTTGGAACCTTTTCAGTTGAATACAAGGGTCATTGGCTAGCTCTTTTGTATTTTAATTGCCCATCATTCATTCCCCACGCCCCACCCCCCACTTCAGCTTCAACTGCCCTTTCTTTGCAGAGGCCTCTTTTTCAGGTAATAAATGGGAGAAAGTTCACTAGGAAAACCAAACCCACAACAGAATCTAAAAAAATTCAGGTATCCACTGGTGCTGGGCATTCACAGGTGCCATTGGTTAGAGTGGCAGCTGTGTTTGCAGGAGTGAAATCATGAGCCTGTTGAAGTCAGTGTCCTGCAGCGGGGCAAATTTTTTATCAAAATGTGTGGGGTTTTCTTGATTAATGCTAGAGCTCAGGAAAGGTGATGGAATAGAATTAATATTTATTCAGTTCTGAAATGTTTATTTGTGGTTTTAAATTATCGGTAAACATATGTGCTGTTTTCCTGAGGGTTTGGAGGTAGTGGTGTGATATTTATCTGTATACAGGATTGCATACCTATGGCATTCAATTGCTCTTACCGCATCTTTTGTTTTTTTGTATGTGTCCAGTTTGTCAACATGTGGTTTCATCAATCTTTGGGGCTCAATGTCAAGTCGTTGCTATTCAGATTTGTCACCTGAGTTACATGAGGTTACTTTGGTTTTGTTTTCTGATTAATGTTTTGATGTTCATGAACAGACATGTGAACCCATACCAGCAGTCTTGCTCATAGAAGTATCTTCAGAAATAATAGCAATTCTCCAGGACTGGTGAAAGGAAAAACAACATTGGGCTAAATCTTCAGTGATAAACTAAAAAACAAGAATGTGGACGTAGCCTAATGGGTAAAAAAATTCATAATGTAGCAATACACACACAAATGCTTTTTTTTTTCATTTTTTGTCCATACCTAAAAAATTACTGTGATTTAATTAAAGGATTTAACAGGTAGTATAGATGTAGTAATCACAAGATTGCTAAAAAAAAAAAAAAGAGCATTCTATCTTGAATACTCTTTCAAGACATATGAATAAGCACATGTTTAGTAGTAATTTCATGACAGAAAACAGAGACTGCAATTATTTCTTTTCAATTCAAGTACGACTCTCGTCCAGTTATCAACCAAAATTGTAAAAGTAAATTGAACTTATGTAAGATTTATGCCTTTGTAGAACCACTATTTAGACTTCTTTTAAACACCATAATTTTTCACTCTCTTTTGTCTGTTGTTTGAGAGTTTTTGATGGTTTGCCTAAATTTAAAGTGGAGATTTCCAGCTTTCTTTAACAGGCTTTTTTCATATTCTTTGTGTTTTTCTCATCGCTATTAAATATCATAGCCCTCCATATTCAAAGAAGTCTTTCTGTAACTTCTAATTCCTCTGCATCATAGAAATAGTCTAAAAATTTTCAGTTGTGAATGTAATATTGTTAGTGAACAATACTTAGCTTTTAAGGAAGTTCCCATTAAATTCAGGAGGATGTGGCTCAGACCCATAAGAGGGGGTCCTCAAAATAGGAAGAAGTGGGAGCCCATAAGGATGCTACACAAAGAAAATCTCCGTTCCTGCAAGCGTATGCCTGAATTTATATTTGGCCTCCAAATCCCCTAGGGCACAGGCTGCCTATTTTTCAAGTCTCATGGAGTGCCTGATACCATAAGGGTCCACTCTTATTTGCCTGTGGGATCTTTTGGAACGGGTGTGAGTAATGATGATGTGAGAGCATGACACGACCCTGCTGAAATGAGAGCTTACTTGAGTGAAAGTGTGAAGTGACCAGCATGAGAAGAAATAGAGATAGACTGAAACAGACTGCTTTGCCTAGATGAAGCATATTAGAGAAGACTCTTAGAAGTACTTGTCCCAGTGGTATTATTCCTTGGCTTTGTAGCCTGGCCTTAATTTTAGTCCAATTGCTTCATTTTCTACATTCTCCATGAAAGCAAATTCCCTGACTGCAGTGTGTCTTCTTTATATTTCTCCATAATGTAGAGTCTGGCTGTTTAACTGCAGTAGACTTTATGACAAGGCTTCCCCCCCCTCTTTTTTGGCAGAATACCTAGACTTAATTTTAAAAGACACTCAAACATTCAAACCCCTGAAGGACTTACAGGAAAAGCAGAGTGTTTACTAGCTCTGTTTTAAAAAGTATGACAACTTTTTTTATTAGACAATTTTATCATTGTTATAAATAAGTAATTGTACTGGGGAGAAGGGATAATCCTTATTTAATTAAATTCATCTATACTCCCAGGTTGGCAGCAACCACACATATGTGAGACTAATACCCACAGCCTGCCAGTATGCATGTGCAATTAAAAATTCACTCTACAGTAGCACGGCAGTTTAGTGTTGCTTTTGGCATTTACAAATTCTTTTATTTTGTGACTTTTTTTTACCATACACATATGCTGGAGCAGATGTTGCTTATTTGTTGCTTATTCAAATCTGTAGGCTCTGGCAGCTAACTCCATTGCTCTGTAATGAAGCTTTATTTGCTGTCCTGTATTAGGACCCAGTAAATGCATGATGGGCAGAGTTAGCTCTCAGCAGGAGCTACAGTTACTGTCCTTACTTATTGGCTGTTTATACACTAAAGCTCACAGTTAAGAAAGCTGGCTGAGTAGGATATGGGGCTAGATGCTATACACAGGGAAGAAATACTTGACTCCAGTCAGTGTATCTTTGCCCTGATGAGGTGCAGGCTTGCATGTAAACTCAACTGTTGCAAAGGTTTTGCACTCAGCACCTGATAAATAGAGCTGTTCTCCCTTTTGACACCCTCTCTCTCCTTGTTCTCCACCTTCCACTCCTGCTGCTCCTCCCTTTTTTCAATTACCCTTTGTAAAGTACTGAGTATAAGTAAAAGATGTTTCAGTATTGCTCACCACATTAACTCAGTGTGTGCCTGAAAATTCATTAACAGCAACTCCTATCAGGGAGGCATGGGAAGTTGGTATTATTTGTGTGTGTATTGTAGTCACCCACACCCTCTTGTTCCTTGCTTACTTGCCTCTCAATCTGCTGGGTGGCCATGCATGGGAAAGGCAGCAATTCCTGTACAGTGCTGACCCAAGGGGACACATTGCTCCCAGGCACTCTAGTGCCAATAGAAACTCATTAGCTTGCTGGAAGAGCTCTTGGTAGCCCAAGAGGTAATCAATCAGGCAAGTAACTGAATCCATTTGGCTCACTGTGACATGGTATCTTGTGATATATCTTGTCCCAACTAGTGGTGCTGGGAATCACATATGGTTTTTGCAGCAGCTGGGAATGTCCCAGCTTCCCCACATGCTGAGCTAACACATTAGCTCCTGTGAGTTACCAAGCAGCAATTTTTTCAATTATCACACCTTCACTCTTCCTACTTGCCAGCTCCTCTGATGGTTTGGCACCAATGCAATACTCACAGAATTCAATTGGTATTTATTTTAATTGACTGAGTACCAAGAATGTGAATTCTATTTATTATCCATTATCCATTGTAAATTCTGCCTATAGTTGAAGAAACAACATCTTCAAAAGTACAAGAAGAAATAGTATGTATATTTCCTATGCTTTAAAGAGTGCAGGATTTTCCATATGCTTTTCTCTGGTTTCAATATTAAGAAGTGAACAGCTGTTTCATATTTGCTGTAGTGCCAGCTTTTTTTTTTTTTTTTGTTTATCTTCATGCATAACACAGTGACTTTTAGTGTTAAGTATATACTAAAGAAAAGGGAAAGGCAAAGAGACAGACAAAATCTGCAGTCAAAATTTGGGAGCCTTAACTTAAACATGTTTTACAACTATTATTGTGTTGATACCACCTGACATTTATGTTAAATTTTGTCATTGGTTAATAAAAACAGTCTCCAAATATAAATTCTCCCTCATAAAACATGATGAATAATAGATTCATAATACATCAATCCTTCTTTGCAGCAGTTTTATCTCCTGCAGATGACCTGGCACAAAGGAGGCATACTCCTTCTTTAGCTGCTTTGTGTTGCCTCCACTTGTTTTATGATGGCACAGCCTGTATTTTTCCCCTCTTATACACATGAAGCATGTAAAGGTCTTCTCCTTCTTTCCTGTTTCTTACGTAAGGGATGTGTAAATGGGATTAAAAAGAAGTTGCTGCATTTTAATACATTTCAATTACTGAATAAGTCTGGAGGGGAAGTCCTGTGGTCCCAGAAAGAAGCAGAGAGAAAAGAGAAAAATTGTGAAATCAAGAGTCTTCAAACTTTCCTGTATTTTTTTCCCCTCCAAGAACATCTTGAGTTGCCTGTTTGCCTCAGAGAAATCCTGCTGGAAAAACAATTTACTTTTGCAGCTCTTGGTAATACCTTGTCTGTTTCACTTTACTATGGACTTCCTTGATGTATCTCTCACACTTCTATATGCCTAAGTCCAGCAATGGATATAAAATGGAAACTTAGGATGTAGTGATGTCACCTTCACCAGTATAGAAACTAGATGGGTAGCAAAGAAAGGAAGTTTACTAGCTTTTTGAAATAGTTTCTGGAAGGATATGCCAGCAGTGGTGCAAGGATACCCTGTCTGCAGTCCTTGAGTCTAGCAGCATCCCAAGACCTTTAGAAGGTTGTACCATTTTTATTGAGAACATTCCTTAAAGTCATTGCACATGTATGTCATTTTATTGCATATGTGTGTCATATTTTAGGTTCTACTTCAGCAGGCTGATTCATCTTAGTGGAAAAGGATATGCACACAGTGCATACTTAAGGCAGATGGCCCAGAGATGCTTATAGAACCTGCTGTTGTTTAAATCATAGGGGGGAAAAAATCAAAATATCTTAGGTATCCAGGAAGACAACCAAATACGTAAAAAAGGAGAGACTGGTTTAGATCAAGTGATAGCCTTTAACACAAGACAACTCCTGAAATTAAATCTAGATGTTTTGAAGTTGTACTGATTCCTTGAAAGGAATTTTCTATTATTTCCATCTCTGCCTTTTTTTCCCATACCCTCAACAGCGCAGGAGTATCAGAGACTGTACAGTTACAGATGTCTGTGTTGCTATACTAATTGTTCCAGTTGACATCTGATCTTTTGAAACTTGCTGCAAAATTCAAAAACCTGACCCCCGCATCCAGCTCAGGCTTTGAGGCAGCTTTTTGAGAACATACATACTTTTTCTGATGGCACCACATTGCTCTGAGAGAATTGGTTCATCTCACTGTCGGTGATACCTCTGAGAAGAGGACCTCACTGTTGGTGACACCTCTGAAAAGAGGATCTTATTATCCTGAATGTATTTTTACGCTTTGGAGAACTCTACATAATTCCTCTTCTATAGGTCTTCTATATATTTGTAGTCTTCAACTACTTGTTAAAACTTAGCATTTTTCCTTGGGAAAATATCAGTGGTAAGAGAGAGGCAACCTTACTGAGCTGGACAATCTTAGACTCTCTGAACAGAGTTTAATGGCTATTATCATTGAAATAGAGCTATTGTAATTGAGTTTTGCTCTTTAGAAATTAACAGCCCAAAATCACTACCTGTTCTATCTTTTCAATTGCTTTGGGCACTGCTGACCAGAAGTAGCAGGATCTAGCAAAAATTTACAGATTTGTTCTGAGTCAAATTCTGAGGGTTAATTTTTTTCAGCAGCCAGGAGGGACACAGCCAGGACCCTGGAGTTGTTTGGATACCACCTCAAGACATGTGCAGAGGGCATGGAGAGGGCTAGGGTTTTTCCAGTGTTGTTAGGGTGTGTAGGGTATGCAGTTGGATGAAAGCAAGATCCACATTTCTGCACAGTAATCAGTTGCATGTGAATCTTTTGCCCATTTTGTACATTCTGTGTGCTGGTTTGAAAGTAAACCAGGAGGAGGAATTAACTCCACAAAAATACCTTGTGAGAGATTTCAAGGTGGAGTTACAATTTACTAGGAAAGTCACAATGAAGACGATAGTACAGAAACACTGGCTTAAACCAAAAAGTCAGTCACCCTGTTGGTCAGGGTGGTGGTAGCAGTCTGACTGAATGGTGGTTGCTGTCCCATTGAAGTGATGGATGTGGTCTTGTCAAAAATGGTGGTCCTGTGGAAAGGCCTGGTCCTTCTCTGGCGGTCCAGTGGTGGTGGTGGAGAATTCTTGTCCTCTGGATGTCCAGTGGTGGTCGTGGTATCCCAAGCCCCAGATTATACACAGGCAGGAATGTCTGGAACCTCCCATAGAACAGGGAATTTTACAATGGATGATGTAATTCCATGAGTCATTCTGGGGAGTCCTTGATGGTCCATTAGCAGCAATGACCCCCTCCCCCCAAGATGAGTTGTGCTGCTACTTTCCCAGAGAAAGTTAACACAGTTGAGTCATAGCAAAGATAAAGAAACACTGCTCCACCAATCTTAACAGATCATCAGAAAGTATTGTAGATGGTGGTATACCTATATTGTAACCCAGGACTCTACTATTAGTAGTATTGCTCTACTATTAGGAGTATTGCAGTAATCATTGTTACTGATGGTTTTCTTATTTCATTGCTGTTTCTAGAAAATTGTTCTTTATCTCAATCCATGATCTTTACCTTTCTGGGCCTCCAATTCTCCTCTCCATCCAGCTGCAAGAGGTCTGGGACTAAATGAATGAGCAGCATGTGTGGTCTGGGATGTTTCAGTGGGAACACGAAATGGGGGAATATTATTCTTAAACCATGACAGGATCTTTCACTCATTTTTGTCAAACAAGTAAATGCTGCTGGAAGCAATCCTCCCTTTTTTGAGGTGGTTTCAGTTGCAGAGAGACATATGAGGCTCCCTGTGATCGCTTATTTTTTATTCATTATCTCTGTGCAGGTGCTACTGGAAGCAGTTGTGATGTAAAGTGATCTGCAGTGTAGGATGATGACATTCAGCTCTACCTCTCATTTTCATCAGACTCAGATATAACCATCACACAACTCCCAAATTTGCAGTGGTACAAATCTGCATTAAAGACTGTTAGCTGAAGCTCAGTGGAAATAAGATGGAAGTGATACTGACTCTCAAGGCAAAGTAGCAGGAGGACCTGGCAAAGTTTGAATCTGTTTCATTAACTGAGGGGAGATAAAAGACTACTATCAAAATGACTGCAATTCAAGGCTTTGACTAGATTCCTCACTACTCCCAACCTCCCAGACTGCAGAAACACAGTTTATCACAGAGAACTGACTAGAGTGTTCTCTCTTTTCCTGTCAAATTCAGAACATAGATTACTCATTGTCTTGGTTGAAAGATAGGTGTCTGCCAAGGAAAGAGAGAACCTCCCTTGGAATGGAAAATACAACCCCCTACCCTCCAAATCATTATAAATTTGAAATTATAACAGTTCTTTACTAGAATATATATATATATGTATAACACAAGGCAAACAAACAACAACAACATCAGAAATTACAAACAAGAGACCTAGAAACCCATTAATAGGCTTCTCTCGGCCACTTAATCTTTCCCTCTTTGTGTAGTTATGGCCACAGCCAGAAGTGGTGCTGTTGGCTCCCAGCCAGATTGGGCAGGTGCAATGATTCCTCTGTGGCTGCAGGGGGCGCTGTGGTGCAAGCTCACCCCCACTCCACTGGTAATGGCAGTGCTGCGAGGGGAAGAGATAGAAAAGGGATTTCCTTTACAAATTCACAGGAAGCAGAAGGTCTCAGTGCACATCCAGGTCATGAAATGGACCGTTGCAGGAATCATGGAACAGCAGGCTGGTACAGCAATAGCAAGCACACCCCATGGGGATGAGGCTGGTGCCAAGAAGAAAAGTGTAGAGGGAGCAATATTGGAGCAGTGCCTCACTGGCCTTGGCAGGCTTTGGTGAAACCCTGCAGAGTAAGGTAACCAAGGCAGTATACACTTTAAACTATTTAACGGTACCTGCAAATTTTCAGAATCCTGTCATTTTAAATAATTTTCTATTGTTACAGTCTTCTAGTGACATTCAGTCACCCAAGCTTAAAGTATTGGTAAAGGATCTCCTTACCAATAAATGGGAAGGTCCCTGGGACCTTGTTACTTGGGGGCACAGGTAGGCCTGTATTTCCATGGACGTTGGCATCTGATGGGTGCCTGCTCAGTGTATGCATCCTGCTCTACAGCCTGCTAGGGATCACATCCAACAACTGATCTCCCTGACCGCCCCGCAGCAGATGTCGTGAAGCAGTAATCAAAACAACACTTTGCACTACTGTATGAAGATATGGACCTGTGGAATGACAGTCTACCCCTACCTGTAACTTTACTTAGTTTCAAGAAGACAGACACTTTGGGAACAGGACTAAGCATATGGATTTGTACCTCTTAGTAGAAATAAAACAGCATAACCCATAATAGTTTATAAGGTTTAACAGTTTGTGAATTAATTTGGTGTTTGCTGTAGTTGTGAATAGTTTGCAGTATACCACCCTGTGAAGTGGTTCCTGATGGTTCCCGGACTATGCCATCATGATTGTTCCATACATTGTGTGGTGTTCATCATCATGCAAGGGCCCTGCAGAGCATAACAGACACTGCCTTTGTATTTAAAAACAAAAAGGTAGGAACTCTAGTGGCTAACAGCTGGACTGGAGGCCTTACAGTTATAATTAATCCTAATTATAATTTTATAACTGAAATGCTAATTATATTAAAAAATAGAAATAAATTATATAAATTGTATAATAATAATTATATAAAAAATAGGAAAACTAATTATAATTCTACCACAATTATATAACTTGACCAGTCTGGGCTGTTGGGGAGCAGGTCTAGGCCTTTAGGGACACAGACAGACATTGGCCAGTTAGCTGGGTGGTAACAAATTTAGCCAATCAGAATTAACCATGTGGACTTTCAAAGCTATTTAAAGAGAACAGCTCTTAATAAAATTTGGCTACTGCTACATGAACACAGAGTTTTGTTTTGTCGCTTCAGTCTCGACTGCGATACTCAAGTGTTTTAGGTGCAGATTAGAGATGGCCCATGCGAGATCAAGGTTGGACAGAGAAGTCTGTGGTGGCCACTTTTGTGCACCAGCAATTTTTGAGTGTACCTGTCACTTGCCTTGCTTTGGCAACCCAACAGTTTCCTTGCCTTGCCCTGCTGATCCTCCATTGCTTTGTATTCCCTTGCATATGCATGCCCCACCCTTGACCTGTCAACTGGCTTTCCTGCAGGGCCTTGCCTTGCCTAGTCCTTCCTGTTCTGCCTGGCCTAACCATTACTGGACTTAGCTTCCTATGCCCAGCCTTGTTTCTAACTTCTGGACCTTCTCTCACCTACCACTCTATTTGCTTTCCCCTCATGGCTCCAGACTTGCCAACTTCTCCCTTGACTTGCCTACAATTGCCTACACTTGCTTTGCATTGCCTTACCTGAATGGAAGGCAAGGCAAAGAGTTATAGGCAAGGAAAGCAAAGCCAGAAAGTTGTGTGTGGGGCAAGGCAAGGCAGACATAGGCAAGGATAGGCTAGGAAAACTAGGCACAGTACTGGGAGGCAAGGCAAGGCCAAGTGACTCGGAGTGCTGTTCCTTGGGAAGTAAAAGGTATGGTGGCAATGTTGGTAGGGCAGCTGATAAGGTACCATGGGGAAGTATAGTGTGGTGGAGAGAAGAGTATCCACTTGGAAGGGGAAGATCAGCGAAATCCATTTGTCCTGACACAACTGATTTGAGAGCAGGGACGTTTCCGACTTGGCTGTGTCCTGGGGGGTTGGTTTTGAGCTGGAATGCATGTCTTTCTTTTGTGAGTGTGGCGCGT
>VZRH01006239.1:78617-164531 GCA_013397555.1 Urocynchramus pylzowi
TTCCCTCTTCCCTGTGCAACCTGACATTCGCAGCACATATATTTTCACACACTTTCATTGTCTCTGTGACCAAGCAGCTAGAGATCACACAGATGGAAGTATCAAGACAGAAGATGTTCTTAAAATACCTCCTCTTCTTAACAGCTTTTAAATTGCGCACAATGCTCTGTATCTTCTTTCCCAGATAGACCTGCCATCACTTTTTTCACTCTCATGTCTTCGCTGGAAATGTCCAGCTGCTATTCTCATAGAAAAATGGTGTAGAAGTAAAAGTCAGTGCAGGGCTGCACCTTCTGTGTGCCCCACATAAGCCACATCAAACTCACCAGTGCACTCTGTCCTTCCCTTCTCCGCTTCATCTACCATTGTGTTCTCTGGATCACGGAGCCCAAAGGTAGGCACAATTGTTTCCACAGTGGGGCTGGAAAAGGATAAAGCATCAGCAGAAGTAGCTCTCGCTGAACTTTAATCCTTATGATTAGAGAGTGAATTTGTTTGGCAGGTCAGTGGCAGCCACGCTTGTTTACAGCCAGTACGCTGCACCCACCAGCCCGCTGCTATGCAGCTTTGTTCTTCCCCTCTTGTAAACTGACACACTTTTATTATCCTGGAGGTGAATAGGCATCTGCTTCTTGCTATGAACACTGTGCTGGTAGCGAAGTGCCCCAGCAGGCTGCTTCTGCTGAAAGATGCTTGGGGAATGCACTTACCTTTGCAGCATAACATAGTCCCGTATTCTGCACCTCTTCCCATCTGAATCATATGGAAAAGCTTTTTGGCTATGTCTCACTCAGAGAAAATGTGCCAGGACAAAAAGCTTACGCGGAGCGTGCCTCTGAATCTTTTTGATAGTAGTATTTGCACCATATTCAAGGGGCAGTCCTCTTTCCTGTAAAATATGCAAACAGCTGCCAGACCACGGCGGTCTCTGTATGGTCCTCAGCTCGAAGTGCCAGCGTGCACATTCCAGCCTTGCAAGGACAAAAGACCCAAAAGATGTCACAGTGCACGTGTGCAGCATCCACGTGAAAGAGCAGCAAAGCCATTTCCTGACTTCCATACTGTGCAGATGACAAAAGGCAAAAAATTAAGCAGCAGAGCACTGGGCTGGTCCGCACAGTGTACGGAATTGCAAACTTCCAGCAAAAGCTTGTCCACAATCAGGGTCAGCAGAGAATATGCTTGCTGCTCAGAAAAGTAAAGCTCTGCCATTGGACTTCATCCCAAAATGTGGAGAAAAGCATTTTCTTCCACCTTCACTGTTGCAAAGCCCTTGCATCTGGAGGTCACAGAGCAGCATGTGTCAAAAGAGAAGGGGGATCTTGATATGCCACTTCTCCAAGGAGCCTTGAAACTGCACTAAACATACTGCAGTGCTGTACTATCTTAACACAAATATATGTGCTATTCCATTTTTCACTCTCACAACTCCCTTGCCAACTTTCAACAGCTGCTCCCACAGAAAAAGGAAGAATGACTTCAAGGGCACCTTGTGTTCCGCAGAAGTCTGCAGCTCTGAAGATGTAAGAATGTGCTTATCTCCATGTTTTGGGATGACATCCCACAGGTGCAAACATATTGTCAGCTGACTCAGATTGTGAACGTGCTGTTGCTGGACTTCTGCAATTCAATACACTGTTCACACAAGCCCTACTGCATGCCTGCACTATGACATCTCTCAGGATGTTTTGTCCTTCTGGGGCTGTAATGTGCGCTCTCCTAATTGGAACTCAGAAGAACAGGGCAGACAGCACGACGATCTTACAATGCTTTGCAGATTGTATAGGAAACAGGACTGCCACTTGAATGTGGTGCAAATACAAGTTGCCGCAAGTTCCAGGGGAAAGCTCCACAAAAGTGTGTTGTCATAGTACATTTTCTCCGTGTGAGACATAGTCAAAATGCTTTCTATCTAGGTTTTGATGCCAAGAGAGGCAGATTGTGGGGATATGCAGTGCAGAGAACATACGTGCATTGTCTTGGAGGCTCTCGGCAGAAGCTGTGGGCCAGAGTGCTTTGCAGTCAACACAGTGTTTTGCAGAAGAAGTAGACAATGAGTTGTCTCCAGGAGAATGAACATGCAACAGCTTAGAAGAGGTGAAGAACAAAGCAGCAAAGCACCTGTCTTGTGGTGCACAGCATTCAGATTGCTAGAGGAGCCTGGCTGCCAGCTGCCTGCTTGCTAAATTCATGTATGCATTCGTTTGGAGGAAGTTCATGGACAACTTTCTTGACTTTCTTGTGCTTCTATCTATTTTTATTCCAGCTCTTGGTGGAAAATGCTTGTCTTCACGTTGTGAGTTGAATTTAAGGGCAGCGCATTACTTTTCCAAGCAGCAAATCTATTCTCTGCTTACTCTGATTGTGGATGAGGTTTTGCTGAAGGTTTTCAGTTCGGTGCAGTGGGCACACAACCCCCGTGCTCTGCTGCTTCATTTTTTGCCTTCTGTGATCTACACAGATGGGAAGCCAGGCAACGGCTTTGCCGCTTTTCTGCGTGGATGCTGCACACATCCGCTGTAATACCTTCTAGGATTTTCAGTCCTTGTGAGACTGTAATGTAGTAATGCAGGCTAGTACTTAGAGCTGAGATAGAGCGTGAAGAAAGTACCATGGTCTGACAGCCGTTTGCATGTTGTATAGGAAAGAAGACTGCCTCTTGAAAGTGATGCAAATACAAGTATCAATATGATTCGCAGGTACGCTCCTGGCAAGCTTGCTGTCCTGGCATATTTCCTCTGTGCGAGACGTAGCCAAAAAGCTTTCCAGTATGATTCAGATGACAAGAGATGCAGAATACGGGGCTACATAGCACTGAGAAGTGCGTTCCCCAAGCATCTTACAGCAGAAGAAATGCACTGGAGAGCTATGCTACCAGCACAGTGTTCATAGAAAGAAGCCACACGCCTATTTGCTTCCGGGAGAGTAAAAGCGCAAGAGCTTGCAAGAAGCCTCACAGCAGTGGGCTGGTGGGCGCAGCCTACTGGCTGTAAAAGAACATGGCTTCCACAGTCCAGCGAAATTAATTCATGTCGGCAGTCATAAGGATTATAGTTCAATGAGTGCTACTTTTGCTGCTACTTTATCCTTTTCCAGCCCCTCTGTGGAAACAATTGTGCCTACCTTTGGGCTCCCCTATCCAGAGAATACAATGGTAGATGCAGTGGAGTAGGACAGAGTGCACCGGTGAGTTTGGGGCATGCGGAAGGTGCAGCCTTGCACTGGCTTTTCCTTCTTGAGTCTTTTTCTATGAGAGAATCTGCTGGATGTTTGCATTGAAGATGTGAGTGTGAAAAAAGTGATGGCAGTGTATCTTTCTATCTGGGAAAGAAGATACAAAGAAGCAGTGCATTATGTGCTATTAAGAGAAGGGGGTATTTTTAGAACATCTGTCTTGACACTTCCATCTGTGTGATCTCTAGCTGCTTGAACACAGTGACAATGAAAGTGTGTGAAAATATTTGCACTGCTAATATCAGATTGCACAGGGAAGAGGGTAGGTAGGCAAATGCCTTCTGTCCTGGCACATCTGCCAGTCAGAACTGCAGCTGGAAACACTTCACTGTAATGATAGACTCTGCCACTTTGAGAGAATCTGCATGTGCTATATGTAGTTGAGAAGGAACATGTGACACATTTCATCTAGTTACAGGCTACAAGGGGACTCTTATGGCCAGCACTAGCTTTTTGTTGAAGGACTTTTTCTTTGCGAGCAGCAGTTGGATGTTTTGAAGGGGTTTGGGATCTGCAAGAGTTATAGTGCAAGATGGTAAGTAGACCTTAAAGGAAAGTGTATCTCTCCAGGCAGGTGGAGGATGCAGTTCAGTGGGTGCAAGTTACATGTTGAACAGCTGATGACCCAGAAAAGGCTCTAAAAGGAAGAAGCCATGCTGCAATTGCATTGTCTTTTGCAGCCTATAAACCGCACAGCCAACAATGAAATTATTCCTCTTCCTTCCCCTCTACATGCAGGATCCCACTCTGTCAGTGCCCAAGAGCCAGGATCCACAGCGGACCTCTTGCCCACAGTGCTCCCACACGACTGGGGCTGGGCCAGAAAAACGCTTGGCTTTTTCCTGGGCACTGTCAGCGCTCATCAAAAGAACCACACGATGGCGATGTCGACTCACAAAAGAAAGACGCGCCACACTCACAAAAGAAAGACATGCATTCCAGCTCAAAACCAACCCCCCAGGACACAGCCAAGTCGGAAACGTCCCTGCTCTCAAATCAGTTGTGTCAGGACAAATGGATTTCGCTGATCTTCCCCTTCCAAGTGGATACACTTCTCTCCACCACACTCAAAGGGCAACACGAACTCCTCTGCCCTAACAAACTTTTTCAGTCTCGTAGAGTCCGGTAACAAACTTGAAAACATCTGCCAATTACAGAGCTCGCCAAAGTGTCAGTAAAGAAAGTTTTTTGCTGCCTACAGTTTCAACTGCACCCATCAAACTACAAACACACACCCTTGCTATTGACACTTTTCTTCTCAGCTCTAGGTACCATCTTAAGCCTTCAGTCTCACAGAGCCAGGATCCAAATGGAATGGCACCAGGGACTGCTCACACACTAAAGCTACAAGGACAAAAACTCCGCAGCTTGGCATCTGCATTCCAACTGACAGTTCAACAGCTCTAACCCAGAGAACTGCCTATTGGGAAAAGCCTTTCAATTCACTGTGACCATCCAAAGTGCCCCTCCAAATGTGCTTTCTTTGCCAAAGAGAGCAACTAGAAGCCCGTCTCAAAAGAAATGGCATCCCCTCCTCCAAAATACAAAACATCCAGGGACTGATCCCATAAAAAGGTGTCAGAACACTGGTACTGGACATTATCTGCCCAGGACATGAGATCAGCTGCAAACCAAGTCTCAGCGTTGGTGCTTACCTTGTCCAAAAGAGGTGTGCTGGCAAAATTTCATGAAAGCTACCTCTGAGAATTGGAAAACACATGCCAAATTGAATCTTTCAGGAGGGAGACCACCTTCCAAAGATGAGTACCAACTCCATGATTGTACGAATTGAGTCAGTGCTTCCAAAGTGTAGACAATTGTAGGCAAGTCAAGGAAGTGGTTGGCAAGGCTGGAGCTGTGAGGGGAAAGCAGGTAGGTGGGAGAAGGCCTAGAAGTTCAAAACAAGACTGGGCATAGGAAGGTAAGTCCAGTAAGGCCAGGCAGAACAGGAAGGGCTAGGCAAGGCAAGGCCCTGCAGGAAAGCAGTCAGCAGGTCAAGTGTGGACATGGGCATGCAAGGGAATGCAAGGCTAAGGAGGCTTAGCAGGGCAAGTCAAGGAAACTGTTAGGTTGCCAAGGCAGGGCAAGGCAGGTGAGAGGTACCTTCAAGGATTGCTGGTACTAAAAAGCTGCAAGGACAGACTTGTCTGTCCAGCCTTGATTTCGCATGGGCCCACTAATCTGCACCTAAAACTCTTAGGTTACCTGCTTCCCTTCATATGCAAATAAACTGTCCTTCTTGTATCAGAGCCCTGGGGTGAGATGAGAATTGCCTGGCTAAAATTCAAGGCATGCAAGGATTGGTGCCAGAACAAAGCTGCCCAGACAGATGAGTGTGGCGGCATGCATCCTCTCTGGGCTTCCTCTCATGTGCTCCTGAAACAATGGGGATATATGAGAGTTTTGAGAGTTGTAGGAAGAACAGACAAGGTCAGGGCAAGGCCAGGAAATGTCACTAAAAAGACATCTTGAATTCTAGGTGGGGGAGGGGTGAGGAAGGTAATGCAAAGCATGGGGGCTTCAAGAGCAAGGCAAGGCAATGCAAGTGCTCCAAGGAGAAGGAAAGGCTAGGCTGGACATGGAGAAATGGGGTGTGTGCCAGAGTGTGCGGGGTATGTGTACGTGTGTATGCGAGGGTGGAGGGCTGTAGGGTGCAGGCCTTGTGTGTGGGGTGCAGTGCCAGTGGGAGCCACCTCACCACCAAGAATGTGGAGGTAAAGGAGTAAGATGAACGTGTCTTTACAAAGAGACCATGTGAATCTACTTGCAGACAAACATAGTGTGAGAAATTATACTCACTTTCAAAAAATCTAAAAGGTTTATTAAAACCTTATCAAAATACAAAACTGAATAAAGAAAATAATACAATGCCGGAAGCAAAGAATTTAACCACCGTGTGCTAATCTAGAAAATGGATGCTCTGCCTTTCATACCACTCAAAGTCTTGTGAATCAACTACTTCTTCACTGTCCAGTGGTGGAAGTTGCTCTCTTACATCTTGATTGGAAGTCAGGTGCTGCCATAATAACAAGCCGACCCTCCCAAAAGCCCCGACTACTAAGGCTATCCCATGAAAACAATGCAAGGGGGAGGGGAAACATAATTACACATCTACAAAACTTCTCTTAACATATACATAGTATTTGCCCCTTAATTGTGAGAGTCAACCATGGCATTACTCATCTATAACCCTAGGAACTTACGGCTAATGAAGTAATGGAAGAAACTCTTAGTTCTAGAAACGTTAGTAATCAACACAGACTGTTGCTCAGCCAAGCCTGTGCTAAGTTCCTGAACCCAGAGCAAGAGAACAGAGACTTCATAGAATTAGTAAGAGTTTCTTTTTCTTTCTTTTATATAACAAAAGGGGGAGTGCATATTAGAGTGGGACATAGAGTAGGGGATTTGGGAAGTCTGTACCTTCCGATTACCTCAGTCAATGGGGGAAGGAATAGGGTGATGCAGTGGGGAACTTAGGATATAAAGGGGGCTGCATCCCCCAAGCATTTGAGAGACCCCATGGGAAATGCCCATGGCCTCTCCCTTTATTCAAATAAAGTTACAGACTCCTCTGTCTCTTTTTGGGACATAAACCTCTGGCATCAGGGAGTAATTTTCCTAACAAAATGGGCAATCATCCAGGATTCTTCCACCATCCCGTGGCAGTGAGTGGGAGCGCAAAATGCCTCTCACCCAGTTTTGGTGATCAGTTCCCTTCGGTTGCGGCTGGCACTGGGCAATTGGTTGAGTACCCAATAGTGCTCACTTGAGATAGACGAGTAGTGGACTGAGGGTCTATGAAGACTCCACAGGGAAGGACCACTGAAAATGTCACCAATCAATGGGATTTTTGGGGAGTAAACCTGAAAAGGCATCCATAGACAGTAGCATAGGTAAAGCCAGCAACGGGTCTTGGCAAAAGGGATGATGATCCAGAAAGATCTCTGAAGAATCCCTTGGCAGAATGTTGAGGCAGTTTGCACATTCTCCCAGAGATAATTAAGGACAATCCATGCCTGAGGGCAATAAGGGAAGTTGAGAAGGGGTCTCAGCAACAGGGGACAGATGGTGTTGGTATGTTGGGAAAGGATTGGTTGAAGTGGAAGTGGAGGAATATGGTTTAGGCAAGTAGCAGCAGAAGGCATTTATCATCAAAATTTGCCAGCTGATCCAACTGCAGATTCTTTGTATTCCCAGCTTCCAGGAAAGGAAAAACAAGGAAGCTGGAATTTAGAGGTTTCTATATGATGTGAAGTGGCAGGACACAGCATGGAAGTGCAGGACTGTGAGCACAGGCTTGGGGCTTATGGTGAGGTACGGAACCAGGCTGGGGCTGTGGGGCAGCTGGGGATCAGTGCCAAGCAGTGTCTGACCCCACCACTGCCCCCCCTGGGCAGGGGCAGCAGTGGCCCACGGGCCCCATGAGGCTGCTGGACGTCCTGGCCCCCATGAGGCTGCAGGACACCCTGGCCGCCTGTGGTGCCGCTGGCTGTGCCTGCTGGGTGTGCCAGCAGGGACCGCATTTGGACACTTGGCAGGACGGGGACTGGCTCCATTGTACAGTGTATGGCAAAGAGGGTGAGCCCAGAGAAGAGGAGCAAAGACTATCTGGGAAATGCAAATTGCACGTGGTAAGATTAGGATTTTCTTTTAAAGATTTTGTTTGGATCACTGGAGAAACAAATTATTTTGAGCTGTGCGAGAATGAGCACCCACAGGCAGTAGCAGGGGTGGGGGGGCTACAGGAGGGGCAGAATAAAGCTCCTGGAAGAACTGGTTAGAAAGCTAGAGCAAGTGTATCTAAGAAAGGATGAGGAAAAGGTGAAGGCGAAGGTGATGGCAGAGTTCTTACTGCCACGGAGGGATAAACCGCAGGGCTCAAGGAGCCCCCCAGGACAGAAGGGACGGGATTGACCACAAGGACATGGCAGAAGCATTCCCCCTGGACACGGGAGAGCCCACCCAAATAGCAGTTGGGAAGGAAACAGGGCACTATCTGCGGGGACACTTGGAAGTGAGACTATCCACAGAAACAACTGGATCCTCAGGAGGAAGAAATCCAGTGATTAATGGAGATGGATTGATAGGGGTGACAGGGGTTCCCGTTGTACCAGGGACACGCCACACTGGAGCCCTTGATAACATTTAGGGTGGGTTCGGACAGGGAGGAGGTGTTTCCTGATAGACACAGGGGCTTCTCAATCCACTTTGAATTTCATCCTAGAAAGGAAGAATTGTCAAGAAGTTCTTTAATTAGTCAGGGGGTAAGTGGAAAAAT
Source organism: Urocynchramus pylzowi (assembly GCA_013397555.1). Classification (NCBI taxonomy): domain Eukaryota; kingdom Metazoa; phylum Chordata; class Aves; order Passeriformes; family Fringillidae; genus Urocynchramus; species Urocynchramus pylzowi. The sequence goes on from VZRH01006239.1 coordinate 87,130, forward strand.
TGAGTGAATGTGTTTTATTCAATCTGATTAGTACATGTGGATGTTAGGTTTGAAATGCATGCAATTCTATTTGTTTCTAATTGTAATTATAATTCACTGGGAAGGGATTTGCTGAGAATGCAAAATAACATTGTATTTTTTCTATTACTTTCGTGATACAGCAGCTAACCCTATTGTAACTTTCTGTCAAATGTCTGAGAAGGCCTATGCTCCAGTAAACCCACAAGTGTGGGCTGTCCTGGGGAAATCTGGAAAATTAGCTATGGAGCCTCTCCAAACTACTCTGAAGCAAATAGGACAAGTGGTGTCCAAAAAACAATACTCTCTTTCCAAGACAGGGAAAGAAGAGGTTACAGCCTATTAATGAGTCCCTGTTAAAGGCAGGTCTTTTGGAGCCAGGCATGTCTCTCTAGAATACTCCTATCCTGCCAGTTAAGAAACTGCATGAATGGACACCAGAAGGAATGCAGAATTTTAAAGTGTTAGGGGGAAAAAAAGTAGATTAACTGAAGCTCGTGCTCTAGCCCTTCCCAACAGGTAAAAATAATTTGAATTATACGTGGATGTTAAACAGGACCATACTAAAATAATTTTAGTATGGGAACCCAGGGTTCCGCGGCAGTCTGTTGCCTACTTTTCTAAGATGTTAGACCCAGAGGCCTGGAGGCTGGCCTCATTGTCTGCAGAATTGTGCAGCCACGGCTTTAATGGTAACTGATACCTGAAAACTGATGACAGGAGAATGTTTTATTATGAAAGTCTCACATCAAATTAAAACTTTGTGAACCAAAAAAAACTCAAAGTGGCTGTCCAGTGCTTGGTTATTACAATCTAAAACTTATGTAAAGGAACAGAAAGATTTGTGAATGAGAAGTGGGTAAGGCTTTAACCCAGCCTCCTGTTTGAACAGGAGAGGGGGGCCGGGAAGAAAAGCTGCCGAACTCAAGTCATTCAACTTGAATGACTGCATTCAAGTGATAGATCTCCAGACCTGAGCTTGGGAAAATTTATGAGATACTCCCTGGCCTAAGGGAGAAAACGTGTTCATTAATGAGCCTTCAAGGGTAGTAGAAGGGAAGCGAGTTACAGGAGACACTACTGGACACTATTGTTAAGAGAAGGGAATTAAAAGAAGGAAGGATGTTGCCGCCCACATGGTCATCTCAGACTGTGGACCTGTATGTGCTTGTAAGAGCCTGTGAATTAACGTTCTTACTGATTCTAAGTATGCATGTGGAGTGGTACACGTGTTTAGAAATCTGTGGGAGGGAAGAGTTTATTAACCTGAAAAGCAATCAATTGATGCAGCCCTGGCTGGAGGGAGCACCCCAAAATGGGGAAAAGATGAATGGTCACCAGAAAAAATGATACCGCATATGGACCAGTTACTTGGAATCCTTATGAATTAAAACATCAGATGCCAGAGAACCTAATTTAAATTATAAATGGGATAATTTAGGTTACAAGCTGTCTTTAAAATAATAACCAACCAGACAGCTACAGCTCTTGACCTTCTTGCTGACTAATCCACTGAAATGAGGAATGCAATATTCCAACATTGGACGGTATAAGAATATCTATTAGCAGAAGAAGGAGTTTGTGGAAAATTAAATCTTTCAAACTGCTGTTTGCAAAAAGATGGCAGCAGAAAAGTGGTCAAACAAATAACAAAGGAAATAAAGTTTGCTTGGGTACTAGTCCAAACATGGAAAGGATGGGAATGGGACACGTTGTCATGGTTACTTGGCCATCTATGGGTTACACGAATACTATTTCTGCTCTTCTGTACTATGGCAACTCTAATCTTTTTACCATGCATGACACCTTGCTGAGTGCAACTCTTTCAGCAGGTCATTAAAGGGATGCAGGTAGTAGCCACACCTACTGATGCAGAAATTACTACAACAGGACAGAAAATGATGTCACTGCAAATAATTGCAAAACCGAAGAAAACCCAGTATGGATTTCTCTGGGTCTGTATTGAAGACACTTGAGAGAGGAGTTCATGTTCGGACTCAAGTGTTTATTATTTCTTATCTATCTTACAGTCTCACTACCTTGAGTTCGGCAGCTTTTCATTAACAAGGCACAAAATGGCTAACAGTCTCTTGTTACAACGTATTTTAAGACTAAACTATCTAATTAAGAACTGACACCTAGACTATTTTTCCTTTTAACCCAGTAACTGATCCCTTGAAGTCTGCAATGCAGACTTTTATGTCCAATTACAAAGCATCACCCAAACCCATGAAGAAGAAGGAAGAAGAAGCATGAAGAAGAAACCCAGGACAACACCCTCTGTCCTACATCTTGCTTCCATCCACAACATACTAAATGTCCCAAAACCTAGATTTCTCACCCAAGTGATATATCTACACTACTCTCTATAATCTATTNCAGCACAGTAGCAGTAGTTAGAGGGTGAAAGGAGAAAGTTTGAGATTAGGTACAGGGGGGTCTAAAATCCTAAGATGGAGGGACTGGGGCGTGCCCTGTCCTTCTTCCTTCTTCTTCCTGACATCCATCTTTTAGGTGATGTTGGCATTCTTAGATTGGTTTAGAGTAGAAAGTCACTGTCAAACATAGGTGTTAGGGATTGGCACACAATTGTAAATATCTAATACGTAGCTCATAGTATAAAAGATAGCACCAGCCCCCTTGGGGGGCGGTGCGCCTTGAACTGACCTGCTAGCCGGAGCTCGGCGGGTCAGACAGAAAATATTTTAGATAAGAAATAATAAACATCTCTGAGAACACGAGCAGAAGACTCCTGACTCCTTCTTGGACAGCTGGGTTGGGAAAAGCGGCTTCCACCAACACCTGGGGTCATCTCCAGCAGAGAAGACCCCGACATTTCTCCATGAATGAGGGTCAAAGTCAGTGCTCCCGTGGGGGTCAGGACACCCCAGAGCAGATAGAGAAATATTCCCTGTGCCCTGGATTTCCTCAACCCAGGAAGAAAAACTTAAATCAATGGCAATTAAGGTCTGTAAAGCCAAATATGGAGAAAACAAAAAGAGGGGAGGTTGAAAGGAATAAGATGAATGTGTCTTTACAAAGAGACCGTGTGAGTCTGCTTGTAGACAAGGTTAGGAACTTATGGCTAGGGAAGTAACAGAGGAAACTCCTAACTCTAGAAACTAGTACTAATCAACACAAACTGTCGCTCAGCAAAGACTGTGTCAAATTCCTGAACCTAGAGCAAGAGAACAGAGACTTCATCGAATTAGGAAGAGTTTATTTTTCTTTCTTTTATATAACAAAAAGGGGAGTACATATTAAAGTGGGACATAGAGTAGGCAATTCAGGAATACTGTACCTTCCGATTACCTCAGCGAGTGGGGAAAAGTAAGAGGGTGAACCAGCCCAGAACTTAAGGTAAAAGGGGGCTTCATCCCCCAAGCATATGAGAGACCCCATGGGAAACGCCCCGTGGCCTCTCCCTTTATTCAAATAAAGTTGCAGGACTCCTCTGTCTCTTTTTGGGACATAAACGTCTGGCATTGTAGATTAATTTTCCTAACAGCAGTGATCTGCCGCGGGGTCTCTGTGCGCCCTCCCTCCGGGAGGTGTAAAATGGCTCCAGGCGGCTCCGCTCGTGCGTATGTACTGCTGCGGGGCCCCAGGGCTGCCCGCAGTATTCCCCGGCCGTGCCAGGGCTGCCCGCGGGCTGTGGAGCCACCTTGCGACCAGCGAGGGCAGGGCTGGGGCCCCTCTCAACAGCAGCCGAGGGGGTGAGGAGCGGGAGCCTGTAGGACAATTAGCCATTTTACACGTCATGCTGCTGCCTCCTCCATCTCCCCATGTCTACATCTCACCTTCCACTCGCCCCCCGGCTGCGCGCTCATGAGCAGTCGCGCTTGCTGCCCACTTGCTGCCCGCCGGAAGCCCGCTGCCCCCGCAGCTCTCATGGCAAGGCTGCGCAGCACGGAGTACACGCGTTGCGCCGCAGGCCACGGGGCAGGTGGGCGGGCCAGCACAGTCGTTGTACCTCGAAAAAAGGAGCCCCTGGGCGGGGTTACGAGTGGGCACGGAACTGTTCGATTCTGCTTCCTGTTGCTCAGTGGCCGCCCCTGACAGTAGCCTGATGGGAACTGTGCAGCCCTGCAGAGCGGCGGGTGCGGGTGCGGCCAGTCATGCAACCTGCGGCAGCCGCAGCGAGGGGCTGCTGGCACTGTCCGTGCAGGTGCTGAGGGAGGGGAATTGAGGCCGGCGTTCCGAGGGGGATGAGGGTTGGCTGCCTTTGCTGCACTGCCCTCCCTGCTGCCCGTGCCTGATTCCGGCAAACCTGGGGTCCCCCGCAGCTGCGCGGCCGGTCGGGCTCGGTGCTCTGCTGCCTGCCCCCGCCCAGTGCCGCGCTCCCCCGAGGTGTTTTTCCTGTCCCTCCTGGGAAGGAGACGTAAGGGACGCTGAATCTGGAGGTTAAATGTCTGCAGGAGAAACTTGTCTCAATTGGCGACCTCTTTTTTCCGCGTGATTCAGCTATCTTGTAGTACGTGTGGTAGTGCTGAAGAAGGGCTTGGCATAGATGCTGGCAAAGGTGGTGCGAGAGCTCAACACAAGGAAGCTTTCAGTGGCATGTGTGAGGGTAGGAGGGTATGGACCTTTTTGGGGTTTAGTACAATGTTGCTGCATTGATGTCAGTTCAGTCGATTTTTCGTCAGTGGCATTTCTATCTCTAAGTATGCCGCCCAGAGTCTTTCTAGCATTTGATGCCATTTCCTTACTGTCATTTTAACACCTTCCTTCACTTTAAAGGATGATACAATCTTTACAGTTTGAAAATCCCTGTTAGGAAACACTATGCCACAGTAGTCATCAGTCCCCCTTTTCTTTTACCTAGTTCGTAATTTTCATAGACTCATTGCAAATTTCTTCTAATGTCAGCAAGAATACTGACATTTCTTATGCTACTTAACAGGGTTGATGCTCTCAGCTGCTTTCCTCTTTCATACTGCTTCATACTGTATGTGACCTAATAGCCTCTTATTGTGATTTGCATTTTGCTGCGGTTTGGTAAAAACTGGCATATACTGCCAACTCACAACTTGTGTGCTGGGATTTAAAGGGCTTTGATGGGTTCCTTTCTGAGACTGCCATGCACTGGACTTTCACATTCACAGACTTCATCTTCTATAGGTCATTTCAGTATTTAATATTCTTTCTTGGAACGTAAGCAATATACCAGCAAGTACTAAATTCCCTGCAATCCCTGTCTTCCCAAAGGGTTATTTAAAAAGATCACTTTTCTCCTCTGACTAATCTGCCAGTATTTGGATGGAGAATTTGGTACCTTAAGTGAAGCTCTTAGAAGGGATCTCATCACAGGCTTTCCTGAAATACTTGCTCCTTTGGATCCAAATTCTATTTAGAGTACATTTAAGATTTTTTTTCACTGAAGCCATTTAACAATGCTTCTTTTCCTATAAAATATCATATGTGTGACAAAGATGGATCCCCACAAAAGGTTGTGCATATATAAAGGCTAATTATAGGAATGGTGGCTCCCTCCTGCAGTTACATTAGTAAATGTGTTGATATTCCAAAGCTAAATATTCCAGGCCTTTGAACAGAAAAGGAAGTCTTTGTCTCTTGCAAGAATTACCCCTAGGATAATTTGTGTTAATTTCGATTTATAAGTGTTAACCCTGTTGCAGAAAAAAAGTAGATTGCACTCTCTTCTTGCATACTCTCTTCTTGTGCTCTCATTCCCCTCTCTCTGCTTTGGGTACCCTAGTTAATGTACTGGTGTGACTCATTTGGTATAATCTCATAGTGCAAAATCTGTATAGTTTCATGTACTTAGAAATGCCAGTTGCCAAGGAGCCTAACCATTCAAGGGGCAAAGAATTGTAGGGCTGGGAAACTTCAGGTGCTGAAACTGTGGTTGAGGTCATGCCATATTAAAGTGAGACAGCAAATCAGTTGATAAAGGATTTTCAGCTGGGCACCTCTGAGAATAGCAGATTGTCAGCAATGACACAGCAATCTTTCTAGCCGTGGTACAGAAAGAGAAAAGGGACACCTTTCTCTTTCTTATCTGTGCCTTTTATTTTCACAGAATACAGTGGAGGTTTTAATTATTATTTTGCCCTTTTTTTTGTTTTGTCTGCCTTCCTCTTTCCACCTGTAATTAACAATTTTGCCTTTCTTTTCTGGCTTCTCTTTCTTTACTTATAGAAGGTTGTATGAGTTTATCCAGCCTTGTCACAAACATTCTCATACTGTGGTAATAAGTATAATGTACATCCAAAGGGATAAAACAAACCCAGAAAAATAGAGGTTTTTTACAGTCTTCTGTGTGAGCATTAAGACCCAAGACATCTTTGATCTATATTATGCTCTATTGATTTAACTTTTAGTTCACTAATTACTATTATAAGTGTTTGGCCTTCAGTACATAGCCTTTGAAATCAAGCCCAATATTTTGGCTAGTTTTTTTTTATTTATAGCAAAGGCTTTGTTTCTTAAGGAATATTCCAGAGCAAGAGCATCCACAGTAAAGTTATGCTGTCATAATCAAAAGTGCATAAATTCTGGTACAGTTTGTGCTGGTAATACATCTAGAAATGAAAAGTTTTAGATCTTTTTTTACTTTTAAATGTAACCCTTATTTGAAATATTTAAGAGTTGGGGGTTTCCACCCCCCAAAATACCTCTCTCTGAAATGCTACTCAGGGTTTACACATAAAAGCCTAACCTGTAAAATACGTTGCTGATACTCTGCAGTAACTGCAGTTTTGCAATTAGTGATGATAACATGACAAAAGTTAGGATGGCTTAGCTCTAGTCCTAAAGTTAATGTGCATTTTAATACTTCCCAAGAAGGTGAATTCAAGCTCCTTCATTGTCTATGTTGGAGTCCAAAGAGAATTTCAGTGTACTTTTTGTCATTTACAGCTGTCATTACTTAATTCCTGAATGTGAGACTCCCTCATGATTGATGAAAGTTGTCTAGTTAAGAGTGGGTCAAAGACATGGTCCTTCTCTAGAGGGAGATGAGAAGATTTTTGCAGTCTTAGTAATCTCTACTGCTTGTGATTTCTATATGAAACCAGTGGGAAGTTTTCTGAAGGTAGTCCAGAAGCTGGCAATATGTACAGCTTAGAACTAAACACTTGCTGCAGTGCTATCATGTTGATAATAGGAAGGACTTAAAAAATTAAAAAGGGCAAACAAAGCAGTTGAAAGGTCTTTTGGTTTAAAAGACAAGTGTTTGCTTGGGAAGGCAGGAGCCTTCCTTGGATGGAGAATGTAAACCCCCTCCCTCCGAATTATTATAATTTTGAAATTAAGGGGCTCTCAGGCAAAGATATGAGGGTGTGAAAAGTGTTTATGATATGATTGACTCTTTGCAGATATTAAAAGGAATACTATATGTATTAATTAGTATTACTGTATTAATCTTTTTTAAGTAGTGTGGTAAATACAGTTTTAGGTTATAACATGATGTTAAAATAGAAACTATGCCATGTAAGATCCTTTTTTAACTAGCTCAAGAAAGGGGTGAGATAATCAAGAAATTCTTCACCCAAGAAGACACCTAAATTTCCAAGAGAAGAATTATTGCCTCCTTATCAGAAAAGACCAACTTTCTTCCACCTCCTTCCCATCTTTGAGAAGCCAACAGGATTAAGGGAGAGGAGTTGACAATAACCAGAGAACACCCTTTGTTTGAAAAGAATTTATGCATCGTGTATGAGATATATGGATATGCAACAGGCTATTGCTTTTAAGGATTAATCCTTTAACGTGTGTGCTTTCAGGGCTTAATTGCCCCAGGAGGCACCCGGAGTGTCTGTATTTCTTTGTTTCTTTGTGTTTTATTGTCCTTTATTATCCTAACTCTGATTGTCCACATTCTTATTAGTCTAATTTTTATTACTATTTTTATAATTATTTTATCAATATTAAACTTTTAAAATTTTAAAACAAGTGATTGGCGTATATCACGGGGTAGGAATAACAGTTCTGTACTAGTATGTATAAACAAAACAACAAAAACTATGACATTAACAACAAACAGAACCAGAGATCCAATAAAAGCCTTTTCAGCTGCTGGCACTTTCCCATTTGGTGCAGTTACTGTGAAAAACACTAATCACTTGTTTTAAAAATTTTAAAAGAAGTTTAATAGTAATAAAATTGTTATAAAAAAATAGTAATACAAATTAGAGTAATAAGAATTTAGACAATCAAAGTTAGGACAATAAAGGACAGTAAAAACAAAGCATTACGAATGTTCAGGTGCCTTCTGGGGCAAAAGCCCGGAAAGCACACATGTTAACAAAGGATTAACCCTTAAAAGCGATAGCCTCTTGCATATTCATATATCTCATACATGATGCATAAGTTCTTTTCAAGTAAAGGGTTTTCTCTGGTTATTGCCAACTTTTCCTCCTTAATCCTTTTGGCGCCTCAAAGATGAAAATGAGGTGGAAGAATGTTTGTCTTTTCCGATAAGCAGGCGATAGCTCTTTTTAGGTGTCCTGCTGCTGCCATTTCTGTGCAAAGAACCCTTTGAGTATCTCATAGCTAGTTAAAGAAATAGCTCGCACTGCATAGTTTTCATCTTAACACTGTTATAAGTAATTGATAATTCATGCTGATCAAAACAATTGACTTAGAAATAGATGTTTTAATATTAGAAATAGTAAGTAACTATACTTACTAGACTGTGAGACAAACCACAGAAAGGAATGCAGCAAGCCAAATTCCTTTAATTTCCATTCGAACAGACTAGGGGCTCCAGCAGTCACCGTCAAAAGCCTGCAGCTAGGAGGAAGACACATTAACATGTTATCAGGCTGCTGCAGCACATACAATGAAGGAGCAGCCATGGAGGATGTGCTATTAACATTTGAACACCCGGGGCCAGACTAGAATGTAGTGTAACAGAAAAATGGTGAAATAAGGTCGAGGGACACACATTACCAGCATTTAGCCCGAGATAGGAGAATGCCCATCACTGCCGATATGCCTGGGGAACACCTGGTATGGATGGCCGATCAAGATATATCCTGCAGATAATTCGAGCTGAATACCCGAGTTCCAGTAACTAAGAAGATACCATCCATCGTTTCTCGGAAGGACTTTTTACGATGAGGAACACCAAAAGAAACCAACATGAATGTAAGAAGAAACTGAAAGAAACCAACATGAATATGGAGAGACACTGAAAGAAGACAAAGAACTAAGCCTGAGGGCAGGAAAAGAGTATAAAACTCAGCTCCAACATGCCGCAGTTGTGAACAGGGGGAGCTTGGTGCGACTGAGGCCAGGCTTTTTGGTTCACCCAGTCCCAAGCCTGGGCTCGGTGCTGTCTCTCGGTCGGTCGGCTATCTGATTTGTAAACGATTGATAATAAATTATATTTTAATTTTTTTTAATTGGCTTAGGAAAGTTTTATTTATAACAAATACTATATCATAATCCAAAACTATATTCACCACACTACTTAAAAAAATTAATACAGCATAACTTTCTAATATAACACATATAATATTCATTTCAATATTTGTGAAAAGCCAATATTACAGTACACATTTTTCACAGTTACCATCAAAGCCAGCAGGAATGAGCAAAAATCCCAGGGTGATGGATGAAAGGTATCAGAAATTCTGCAGTGGTAGCTGAAACTCTGGGACGATGCTGGCTACAGCGTGGAGGAACCCAGAGCAGTACCGATGAAACAGCAGGGGCAGGGCAGAGGCTCTGAGCAGGCCAGGGAGAGTCAAAGTTCAGGGTTTCCTGGGGCACAGGAACAGATGGTGATAGGTCCCTCAGGGCTAAGCTACAGCGGTGCCCGTGAATTCTCTCTGCAGTAAGCGACAGCCTGGCTGTCCTCCTCTGATTCTAAAGAGTGAGAGAGCCAGCTGCCCCCAACCCCGTTTTTTTTACCTGCCCCCCATTCTCCTAGTATCTCTATCCCTCAGATAGAAACTCCCAAAAAAAATAAGAAGTATAGCCAGATGTTCCATTCTTCTCCCCACTTCAGACACAGTCTTTTGTCTTTCTTAAGTACCCATAAGTATCCATAAGTACCCAGTAGCTAGTTTCCTAGCAACTTATGGGGAAAAAAATTCTGTAAGTAAAAAAAAAGAAAGAAACCCAACCCCCAACAAAAGGAAAAGAAAATCAACCATTATTCCATTCTTCAAATATATTATTCTTTAAACATCATTTTCATGCAGTTTCACGGCCTGAATTGGTATCCCTGAAAAGGAATCTGAGACAGAGTGTGAAAAACGCCACTCACTTGTTTTAAAATTTTAAAAGTTTGACAGTAATAAAATGGTTATAAAATTAGTAATTAGAGCAATAAGAATTTGGACAATCAGAGTTAGGACTGACTGATAAAACCAAAGAATTACAAAGTTTGGATGCTTTCCTCTTGAAAAGCATGTCCGCTAACAAAGGATTAACCCTTAAAAGCAATAGCCTATTGCATATTCATATATCTCATACATGATGCATGCATTCCTTTCAAACTACAGATTTCTCTGGTTATTGTCAACTTTCCCCCCCTTAATCCTGTTGGCGCCTCAAAGATGAGAAGGAGGTGGAAGAAAGTTCGTCTTTCCCATTAAGGAGGCCTCTTGAGGATTTAGGTGTCTTTGTTGCTGTTATCTCTGTGCGAAGAATTTCTTGAGCTAGTTAGAAAAAGTATCTTACATCTCATAGTTTTTATTTTAATATTATGTTATAGCCTAAAACTATATTTAACACACTACTGAAAATAATTAATACAGTGTAACCTTTTAACATAACACATATAATATTTTAATATTTGCAAAAAGCCAATCATAAAATACACATTTTTCACATTAATCTACTTTAGAATCGACACGGGGAATAAGAATTCTTTTTGAACGCTCATGCAATCTGATCTACTTAAACCAAATAATTCATTAATTTTAAGTCCCCAGCTAGCCTATATTACGCATATTCTAAGCTTCTAAACTAGTTACAAAAGCACTCTGAAATACTTTACATTTTTAAGCACACAAAAAGCTTCCCTTCTTTGCAGTTGGCAACTATAAAATGAATTACATGTCTGCAGTATTTTAACACATGCCATATTTAGCTGAGTAATTCAAAAGAAATAAAAAGCAATCCGTTCAATTGCAAAATATTTTTAAATTGTTTTTGAATATACAAAACATACCCTTACCTTACGCATTGCATGCAGATTTAATCATCATGAAAGCAAACCCAATTTTTATGTTCAGATAGCACCATTTTCCACAGTTTTCCACAATTGTTCTTGGCACAGTTTTTTAGTTATATGACTGTTAAGACACTCTAAGGTACTTCTAAGATACTGTAGCAAGCAGAAACTATGGGGTTTTGTCTGTAGCTCTTGTAAATTAAAAAACAACCCAACCTGTAAATATGCATCTTTTGTCATTTGCTAGCTACATATAAAATCTTCCTGCTGCTCCAAAATGCTTTTATTTTATACGCATTTTTATCACCATTCAAATGAAAAGAGAACAACAGTTCCTATATTCACTGCTTTTGTACTGGATTCAGTTCAGCAACGTGCGCTAATGGTGAAAAAAAGTTGTGCTGGAAGAAAGGATCTGCATGCTGTTATAAACAGGAACACACTCCCGGTACTAAAGTGATTTCAGCTTTTATTATAAGGCCTAAGGCATAGGGGGTCCACGAGTAGAACAGGCGCGTTCCCGGTCAACGACGAGCAAGGATGCTGCAGAGCTGGCACTGAATCTTCTTCCTTTTGAGCAGGGATGTTCCCGAAGTTCAAGGTCGAGCGGCACACTCTCACTGACTTGGATGCCCCCTTTTATACTGTTTTTTGTTCCTTTGGATTGGTTTCTATTGGGATCCTTCATTTGCATGAAGGTTAAGGTGCTGATTGGCTCTTACAGTTCCTTCCAGGCTGGCCCATTTTTGCTTGAGGGGGGTGCACTTAGGAGTAAAACAGTTGAGTACCATATTTCTTGTAACTACCCTTTTAATCCCTTTTACAATATAATAACCAAGCCTTTTAACAGTATATGCTTAACAATTATTAACAATTTTAAACAATTGTAATTAACAATTACAAGTATTAACTATTTTACAGTTTCTAAACTATTTTTGACACATACAAATTGACCAAGACACGTGGTACAAGGATCTTGTAAATGAAGTTTCTCTACCTTTCTGGCAGTAAAAAAAGCCTTACATTCTTCCTGTAAAACAAAAGCAAATAAATAACCCACCCACGATCTGCGGACCCCCATACCACAGGGTCCACTCTGCCGCTCCTCTTACCACTGCACCTCCACGCCCCAGAGTCTTTTGGTGTACTAGTGCAGGACAGCTGCCAAGAGCCACCCACATGGTCCCCCTGATGACATGGCTCCACACTGGCTAACACCCAGGGAAGCTGGCACAGCCTGGCACTCTGGTGCGCCCTGTGGCGCAGCACAGGGTAGCTGCTGAGAGCTACTGACATGGTCTCACTTGCAGTTTCCAAGACCCTGTACAACCAAGCTAGCCCTCAACCCTTAGCAGCACCACATGCAAACTGTGTTCAGCACCAGTGCTGCCTCCACTGGGTCGGCGAGCACCGGGAGTAACTGTGCCAGGTCCCCGCTGGCTGTTACCCACCAGTCTGGCAACCATGCACAACTGGGTAACCCTTGCTGGGCGCTACCGCATTCGGCACCTCCCAGTCTCCGCAGCACCTAGCAGCAGTCTCTTGCCACCCACAGCCCTTCACCACCTCTGGTCCCTGCTGCCTGGCGGTTCCCACTGCCACCTCTGGTTTTCTACCCCTCTTTCGTTCGCATCCTGCTTGTCATGGTTCTCCCACCTCCCTCTTACTCTGCGTCCTGCGTGCGGTTTCATCCCTGCCCCTCTTTTTCACTCACATCCCACCTTCTAGGGTTTCCTGCTTACCTCTTACTCCGCATCCTGCCCTATATCTGTCCAACCATCCAATATCCTTATGCTACAATGGACCAGGAATGGATCCTGTGCACTACCTGCCTGGAGCTGGCATTTGTGCACCCGGACTACAGACGAATAATCTGGCCAAAACAATTGTGAGGATGGTATTTGTGGGAATCCTTAAAATCAGAGGGTTTTGGGAAAGCTGCAAATGGCAGGCCTCAGAGACAGCAGAACTGCAATTAGAGCTAAGTGATAGCCATAAGGTTTGTCAGCAGAAAAATTATATAAGTAGAAAGTAAGGACAAATAGAACAATGGTCTATGTAGTAATGCTTGGCTTGAATAATTCCCTAAGCTACAGCAAAGTATATCTAGCAAGATATTTGGAAGTTCTAGGCTTAATAATGGAGCTCTGTGCATTGTATTTTAATGCAGGTATTGTATTTGAAATAAGCAAGCATTGTTTTAACCAAAGGTATGTGTGCTTATAGTGGTTGGATAAATCTACTGTCAATATGCTTTTGCTTTGTGTGATTGGTCAAAAAATTTTAAGTGAGCTGTAACATGGAGTTCTTTGGCTACTGTCAAGGATGTGAACTGCTGGCATCTTCCCATTGTCATAACCATGTAATGAGACTGATGCTGGAAAATAAAGAGCTCAAGATGCGTTCCACAGCCATCCCGTCCCATTCATGATTTTGTACATAGAACCTTGGCCGGCAATAGTACTCACCTTCACCATCTTCGTTATTCAGTCTTCTGCTGTCCCTGGGGTGTCGACCTGTGATCACTGATGGTCCCAGGAGAAGCTGATTGAGCTGCTGAACTTGTAGTAGGGTGCGCTTCTCTTTTGAAATTTCCTAGGGCCATGGAGACAAGGTGTTTGGCCCGGACCTCTCCCCCATTTGTGAGAAATGACACTCACTTTTAAAACTTCCAACGTTTTTTAAACCTTAACAAAATAAAACAAAAGACTGAATAAGGAAAAATTACAGTGCTGGGAACATGGGACTAAACTGCCACATCCTCATTTACAAAATGGCTGCTTCACCTTTTATACCTTTCATGCTGCATCAGGTAACCCTAGCCCCTCCCAAAGTCTGTCAGTTAACTCTTCTTCACCATCCATTGGTGGAGACTGATTTCTTGCGATTTAATTGGAGGTCAGGTGTTGCTACGCTGTGCCTCCTAGTAACAATCCTGCCCTATCCCCAGATGCCCAGACTACCAAGGTCATCCTGTGGCAACAATAAAAGGGGAGGGGAAAGAGGACTATGGGAGAACATATCACAATAGCATAACTATACATCAATAAAACTTCTCTTAACATACACATAATATTCATCCCTTACTTGTGAAAGCCAATCATCATATTACCCTGTGGTGATGTACTGGGGGCTTTAGGGGGTCCAAACTGGCTAGCTCCGAACCCTGAGCCCCTTGGTCAATCCCACATAGACAGGAGCAAAAGACGGAGAGACACTCTTTCATTCTAGGAAGCCATGTCCTACTTTATTTCCTTGGTAGGAGACACCAGGTGAGACAGGTGACCTTCCACGTGGGAAAGAGACCTTGGTCGCCTCCTATGGAGATTTTAGGCAAAGGGAAAGGGGGGAAGAGGAAGGGGACCATAGCCAATGGGATACAAGCGAGGAAGGGTGAGGGGAGGGGCAAGCCAGGAAGAGACCACCAACACTGAGGTTTAGGGGAGGAAGGAGGGGACCATGTGATACAGATCATGTGAACAGTGCAAACCACCAAACACCCAGTGCAAAACAGCTAAATAACTATTTTGTGCAATACAACATTGCCCATCTATAACATAAAGATCCCAATAGATGTCACAGTGCATGGGTGCAGCACAGCTGCTGTAAAACATCAAAACTGAATGCTATTGCTGAGCTTCAGTTCTGTACAGCTCACAAAAGGTAAAGAATAAAGCAGCAGAGTACCAAGTTTGTTTGTGCAGAGTTCAGACTGCAAGAGGAATGCGGCTGTCACTTGCCAGCCTCCTAAATTAATGTTTGCAGTCGCATGGAGAAAGTTCATCCACAACTCACTTGTGCTGCTACCTATTCTTCTTCCAAATCCCTGTTGAAACTATTGCTCTTCCCTTTAGGATCCGAGATCCAGAGAAAACTACGGTAGATGCAGCAGAGAAAGGTAGTACAGAGTGCAGTGGTGCATTTGATGCGGCTTATGTGCAGCAAGGTGAAGGTATAGCCCAGCACTGGCTTTTACTTCTACTGCCTTTTGTGATGGGAGCAGCTGCTGAAAGTTGGCAATGAAGTTGTGAGAGTGAAAAATGTGATGGCACGTCGAGCTGAGAAGGAGAGTATAGCACTGCAGTGTGTTGTGTGCAGTTTTAAGGCTGCTTGGAGAAGAAGCACGTTGAGAATGCCTTCTGTATTGATGCATGCTTCTCAGTGATGTATAGCTGCATCGCCTTTGCAATATTGAAGGTGTAAGAAAGTGCTTATCTCCAGATTTTGTGATGAAGTTCCATGGCTGCGCATTACTTTTCCACATAGCAAGCATATTCTCAGCTGACTTTGATTGTAGACAAATTTTTGCTGGACTTTGACAATTCTATACACTGCACACACAACCCCAGTGCTCTATGGCTTCATTCTTCGCCTTCTTTGATATGCACAGAACTGAAGCTCAGAGATGGCATTCAGCTGTGCTGCATTTCAGTGTCTATGCGGCATAGACAGAGCACTGTGTGCTCTGCACAGTTTCACTTTTGTTCAAGGTACTTTTGCTTTCGTAGAGTCCAAACTTCCCAACTAATACTTGCTCAGCAAAATGTGCCAGGAGAGAGGCACTTGCTGGATTAGTCTTTCTGTGTCTAAGACTTTAAAGACAGCACCATAATCTGAGTGATGAGGACGGGTAATGAAGAATATGTTTTTACCCTGTGCGGGACTTGTATGAGGAGCTTTAGTCCTTGTGAGGCTGTAATGTGTGTGTTGGTACTTTGAGCTGAGAAGGAGTGTGCAGAGAGCACGGCAATCTGGCGGCACTGTGCAGGTTGTAAAGGAAAAAGGACTGCCCCCTGAATGTGGTGCAAATACAAGTTTCCACAAGTTGCAGGGGCATGCTCAGGGCAAGACTGCTGTCCTGGCACACTATTTCCATGCGAGACATAGTCAAAAAGCTTTCCATTAAGATTCAGAGTCCAAGAGAGGCATAATATGTGTTGCGTAGCATTGAGAAGGAATGTGAAGGGTCTAGGAGTGTTTCGGCAGAAGCAGTGCATTGGAGTGCTTCACTGCCTACACAATGTTTTGTGTGGGCAGTGGACAATGATTTGCTGCCAGGAGAATGAAAGCCCAACAGTTTAACAAAAGGCGAAGAACGAAGCTGCACAGCACCGGGCTTGTGTGCGCAGAGTTCAGACGGCAAGAGGAACATGGCTACCACTCTCCTGCCTCCCAAATTGATGTTATCAGTTGAAAGGAGGAAGTTGAGGGATAGCTTACTTGTCCTGTTGCGGATATTCTCAGTTCAGTCCAAGAAAGAAAAGAGATAATTTCTCCCAGGCCGAGCCTGGGAATCTTAGAGGAAAGAATTAAAACAATTATTATCTCTCTTTCTGTAACTGTTGTTTATAGATATGGTTCTCCAGAGTGTGCTATTCATAGTTCACCAATAGTGTGAGAGGTTTTTACTTTGAGACCAATCGTCTCCCCTTAGTGAGTCAGATTATAAAAAGACCCACTACTTTCATTAAACACTTTTGCCTTCTAATCCACCTGAAGACTGGTGTCTTTCTTTCCGTCCCTGACTCAACAGCATCATCCGGTTACATGTTACTCTTCCAGCTCTATGTGAAAACTATTGCCCTTATGGTTGGGCCCTGAGATCCAGAGAAGACAATAGTAGATGCAGAGAAGAAACTAGGTATGGAGTGCACCAGTGAGTTTGATGTGGCTTACATGCAGCAAGGGGAAGGTGCAGGCCAGCATCGGCTTTTATTTCTAGAATGTTTTACTATGGGGAGCAGCTGCTGGACGTTGTCAACCAAGATGCAAGAGTGTACAAAGTGATAGCACATCTGCCTCAGAAAGAAGATTATCAAGCCGCAGCTCATTGAGTGCAATTTAAATGCTGCAAGAGAAGGGGATATTTTAAGAATGTCTTCTGTCCTGACACTTCCATCTGTGTGAGCTCTAGCTGCTTGGACTCTGAAGGGGTGCAAAAGTGATTACTCTTGAAAGTGAATACCAGATTACACAAGGAAAAGGGAAGGTCAGCAAATGCTTTCAGTCCTGGCACATCTCTCAGTGTGAACTGCAGCTGGAAACACTTGTCTTTAGCCATGGACTCTGACCAGCTTGAGTGAATGTGATGATGCTATATATAGTTGAGAAGGAAAGTGCAAATCACTAGTGTGTTTCATCTAGTTAACAGACTGGAAAGGACTATGAAAGCCAGCACTGGCGTTTTGTTCGTGGACTTTTTCTTTGGGAGCAGCTGGTGGAACCCAGTGTGGGATCTGCAAGGGTAAGATGGTAGGAAGAACTTGAGGGAAAATGCATCTCTCCAGGGAGTTTGATGCAGTTCTGTGGGTACAAGTTAGGTGTTGAGCAGCTGATTGCACAGAAAACATTCTAAAAGAAATAGGCTGTGCTGCAATTGCCCTTTTTTTTTTTTTTTTTTTTTTAGCCTATAAAATGCACAGCCAACAATGAAACGATTCCTCTTCCTTCTCTGCTACATACAGGATCACTTTTCATCAATCTCCAAGAGCCAGGATGCACGGCAGAGCACTTCTACGAACTGCTCCCACACTAATGGAGGGCAGGGCCAGAAAAGTGCTTGGCTGTTTTCCTGGGCACTGTCAGCGCTCATCAAAATAACCACATGATGGCACTGTCAACTTGCAAAAGAAGGAAACACACCGAGTCCAGCTAGAAACCATCCTCACGACTCAGCCAAGTTGGGAATGTCCGTTTTCTCAAATCTACAGTGTCAGGATAAGAAGATTTCACTGATCTTCCCCTTCTAAGAGCAAACTCTTCTTTGCCCTACACTCAAAAGGCAACATGGAGTCCTTTGCCTTAACAAAGCTTTTCCTCTTGCAGAGTCCAGCCACAAACTTGAAAACATCTGCCAGAAAAAGAACTCACTAAAGAGCCAGCTGAAAAAGATCTTGCTGCCTACAACTTCAACTGCGCATATTGGACTCCCAGCACACACACTGCTGTGGGCATATTTCTTCTCAGCCCTAAGTACCATCCTAAGCCTTCAGTCTCACAGAGTCAGAATCCAAATTGAATGGCACTAGGGACTGCTCCACACTAAAGCTACCATGACAAAAATCTCAAGAGCCTGGCATCTGCATTCCCACTGACAGTTCAACAGCTCTAGCCCAGAGAACTGCCTATTGGGAAAAGACTTTAATTTCACTTAGACAACCCAAAAGTGTGCATCTAAAATTGTTTTTTTTTTTTTTTTTTTTTTCCAGAGGGAGGAAATAGAAGCCCATCTCAAAAGAACTGGCATCTTCTCCTCCAAAATACAAAACATGCAGAGACTGATCCACCTCCAGTATTGAATATATCCAACAATTGTTTCTACACAGAGGGAGCCAGGACAGAAATGTCTTGCTGGCTATACCTCCTCATGGTACCTTTACATCTGCTCCACCAACACTAGCACTATACGTCCTTTGCTTTCCAAGGAAAGGTACTCTGAGTCACTTGGCCTTACCTTGCCTTCAGTACCATGCCTAGTCTTTCCTAGCCTATCCTTACTTTGCTTTCTTTGTCTACATCTGCCTTGCCTACAAATTCCTTGCTTTGCTTTGCCTTGCCTACCTCTCTCTACCTTGCCTTCCATGCAGGCAAGGCAATGTGGGCAAGTTAAGGGAGAGGTAGGCAAAGCCAGAGCAGTGATCGAAAAACAAATGGAGTGGTAGGCAAGAGAAGACCCAGAAATTATAGGCAAGGCTGGGCATAGGAAGGTAAGCCCAGTGAGGGGTAGGCCAGGCAGAAACAGGAAGGGCTAGGCAATGCAGGGCCCTGGAGGAAAGCCAGTGGGCAGGTCCAGGGTGGGACATGGGCATGCAAGGGAATGCAAGGCTAGGGAGGGTTAACAGAGCAAGGCATGGAAATTGTTGGGTTGCCAAGGAAGGCAAGGCAGGTGAGAGGTACATTCAAGGATTGCTACATCAAAGTGGCCAGGAAAAAAGACAAAAGAACTGCCATTCTGGTCCTGGAGCTCAAGGGTCAAATGTGAATTGCCTGTCTGAAATTCAAAACATGCAAGGGTTGGTGCCAGATAAAAGCTGCCCAGGCAGATGAGTATGGAAGGGGTTTCTGGCACTGTCCGTGCCAGTGGTGAGAGCGAGAAGGTGAGGCCGGCATTCTCAGGAGGATGAAGGGGCAGCCACCTTTGCCCCACTGCATTCCCTTATGCCCATGCCCATGTTATAGATACATATAATAATATTGGCTTTTCACAAATGTAAAAATGGATTTTTTATGTGTGATGTGAAAGTAACTTTGTTATAAAGTTTTATTTCTGCTGTTAATTAAGCTTAGATATAGTAGTGAAATAGCTATGCTTGTGTTAAAATGCCTGCCTGGATGAGATAACATCCAATGAACATAGAATGAGGACACCTGCTACAGATAAGCCAAATATCAGCACTCACCATCTGAAGACAGTGTGAACCAAGGTCCAACTGAAAGTGATAGAGAGAAGGAGCCAAAACCACAGCGAAGAAACACGCATGCTCTAAAAAAGCGGATCCAAGGAGGGGCCATGTAAAATAGTTCCTGGAATATGTAAACTAGTTTATAGATATGCATAAGGGTCTATGAATATGTAACAGGCTGGTGTAAGGGAAAAGGTATTTAAGGGGTGTCCCCAAAGGTAAGAGCGTGGTCTTGGCTGAGTGGCAAGATGCATCGGACCATAATAACTTTTGCTCTCTGGTCCTTGCCTCCTATTGTCCTTTATTAAACTTTTTACATTTTCACAGGAGAGTGAACGTGTTTTTCACACCCGATTCTGGCAAACCGGGGGTCCATGCAGTTTCAGTTCGGGCAGCAGCGAGTGGGGAGCGCACTCGGTGCTCTGCTGGCTGCTCCTGCCCAGCACTGTGCTCCTCTGAGGCATTTTTCCCACCCATCCTGGGAAGGAGATGTAAGGGACACTGAATCTGGAGGTTAACTGTCGGCAGGAGTAACTTGTCTCAATTGGCGACCTCTTTTTTCCCGAGATTTGACTACCTTGTGGTAGATGTGGTGGTGCTGAAGAGGGGTGGCTTGGCAGAGGTGGTGTGAGAGCTCAACGCAAGGAGCTTCCAGTGGCATGTGTGAGGGTAGGAGGGTATGGCATCCATAGGCAAAAAGGCAAAAAAGGTCAGAGCATGTAATCAGCCACAGTAATGCTAAATTGTTAATCTTTGCAAATTGCTTGCTGACTTGTTCCTTTCTTAGGTCATGGGGGTTTGTGTTAAGCAGAACTGCATGTGGTCACTATTTGCAGATGATGTTAGGGGGACTGTTGATAAAGTAAATCTAGCAGTTTAGATGGTATTCTGCAAAATGTGACAGGTCTTTCTGTGTGTCTCAATTCTGTGAAGTTAGCAAAACATCAGATTTTTTTATTACTAGTACTAGAGAAGATCACAGCTACCCTGTCTTTGAGAAAGTAAGAGTTACCTATTTTACTCCAATCATCAAGTGCTTTTGATCAGCATTTGCGTGCATGCATTAGCCATGTTCTTGTTCTTCCCTGGAGAACTTTTACAAGACTCAGATGATCTGTGTAAGCTGCCACTGCAGTGGTGGACTTGAAAGCTTCCAGCAGAAGGAAGATGCTGACCATGTTTTGGCTTTTCCTTTGTTTAAACCTAGTCCAAGGCTTCAATTTTCAAGCCGTTTGAAGAGCTCCATATTAAGATCTGAACATGTGCTTGTTTTTTCATCATCTCAGTTACCTCTGATGGTTTAGTCAAGTTATCCTGTGCATTGGATTTGACTAATGAAGCATGTGCTTAAAATATATACAGTATCTCTTTGATTACCTTTCCAGAAGGGTTTGATTGGACAACTATCTGGTGTACAAGAAGTAGAATTTAGGATTTGATTGTAGAGCACAGCATGCACAAACAGTAAAAGAGGACCCATATTTTTATGTCCCCTCTATGCTTGTTCTCATTTGAAATACTGAAAACTCTGCAGGTTGGTTTTGTTAGGGTTGTAGATTTTTGGGCTTTTTTTGGGTGGAGGGACGGTGGTGGGGGAGGATGTGGGTGTTGGTTTTTAATTCCAGGATAGTGTACAAAGAACTTGTGTCCACAAGCAGCACTCTGAAAAAATGCAAGTGTAAAAGAAGGTCACAGAAATGTAGGATAATATGAATCTGAAAATGCTTCAGTATTTACCCAGGTGTTTCACTCCAACAAGGTGCTTGTCCTTCACAGAAATGTAGTGGCAGGCTTATACCATACTAGAAGTGATGACCTTTCTCTGCCCCAAATTGACCAGTGAAATATTTTGGCTCTTGATTTAAACCCCTGAGCCAGCCATGTTTCAGGTGCAGAAGCTGCAGGTGGTGTGGCAGAGATGGGGTGCAGCCTGCCCATTGGTCCTGACCTGGTACCCACAGGCTGCAGCCATCAGCACCCGTGGTCCCCTGTGCTGCCCACCAGGGCTCGGCCTGCCTCCCTCCCACCCTGGTAGCCAGAGGAAAAGAGCACACTACTCCATCAGCTTTAAAAACAAAAATGTGAACAAAAAGCCCACTGTAAAAAATATGTAAAAGTCTTCAAACTACCAGTGCTTGCTCGGAGTTTGTTGATGGAGCATACTGTTTTTAGATAAACTGGTATTGCAGATACTACTTTTAGATTAAGTTCCTAAACTTCAGAAAGGAGGAGATGGCGGTCATGTACCCCTGAGGAATGTTGGAAACAGTAAGACTGCTCAGTGATTTAAAGGGGGCCAGAAAATGGGTGTAGCAGTGGAGAGGACACTGTGAGTAGGTAGCCTTAAGTCATGTAATGACTGGCACTTCAATGGGAATGCCATATTGACACCAAGAGGTCGTGTCATGACATGTTGCATGACAGCAAGCAAATGGGGCCAAAATTCTCTCAATTTTGACCAAGGTGGACAGGCCACCTTCACTTAACATGGAAAAGGGACATAAGTCAATTATGTTTGAAGAGCAACCGTAAAAAATAATCCCTTTAGTTTGTTGAACTGTTGCAATAGTTGACAGGTCATGGGAAGTAGTTGCTGGATTCCAATTGCAATTTGACCCTTCCTAAATCCGTATCACTAGGAGGGTTAATGGTTTAGATTGGGAGGTGGTGCACATTTTTTTCAGTTATGGCCAATGAAGAGCAGCGTTCACTGCCATGACTGCTGTTGTACCCTTCAAGAGAAATGGGCTAGGCTTAGCACTGTGAGAATTCTTGGTTCATTCTAACAGAACCTCCTTGGTTCTGTTGGTTTGGTGTCACAGCTGGAGCAAAGGTATAGTATGGGAAGAAATTCACAGGGCAGAAGAGGAACATATCCAAAGCACTGGACTTCATTGTCCTTCAGCAGCACAGTGTAATTGAGTGTAGTCTAACTAGAGGAGTGCTGACCATCAGTGCTATTAGATATTTGAAAATTTTTTAATTCTGTCAAAACAAGGAAGAAGGAAAGTGATGAAGATTAAATACTGCGAAGGGTTTCAGAGACAGCTCTTCTGACAAAGCTCTTCTGGCAAAAGTAGCTCTTTATATAGGGTTTAGGGGGATTGGAAATTGTCCAGTAGGAAGGGTCAAAGGGAAAGTAGCCTAACAGATAGATAAGAGAGGGTTTGAGGACGGAAGGGGGGTTTCTTTGGTCCAGTCAGCATGAGTTGGCATTTCCTATCTTAGGCTGCTGACTGCCAGGGCTTGGCAGGCCCTGTGTCTGCTACAGTCACGGAGACCTGACAAAGACCTTCCTGACTTCATCCCTGGGACCACTGACCCAATATGAGACCAGCAACCCAATTCAAGAGAAGAATTGCACACACGTGAAGGACTAATAATCTCATTTCAACACAAAGCAGGGATGGGAGGTACTGAGGTTATGCATATGTATTATTTTGGGAAATAAATAGAAGGCAAAAATCTTTGTGCAGTGCAGTCACACATTTCAGGGACGACCTCCCCCGTGCCACTCACCAGAGTAATAAACATGTCACTTTCTAACTAACTAGTTAGAGAGTATTTGTCCATGATTTTCGGTTTTAGCGATTCACCTGGTCCTTCCCCTTTCCTTTTCACTATAAACCATTCCTCAGGCTCAGTGAGCAGATGTGAAATAGGTTCTGTGCATCCTTGTAATTCAAATGGTCAGGATGGGTTTCTGCAGTAAAAGAATACAACAAAATGGGTATGTAACCTACAGTGGGAACTCCTGTGATTTTTCTTCTCTCAAAACATTTCTCCTCTCAAAAGTGATCTCTGTAGCAAACATTACATATTCTCCTACTCCTATTAATAAAGAGCTATTAATAAAGAAATGTGAGGTATTTATTATGTGACAGTGCTGTCCCTGCTGTGCATCTTTACGCCTGGCTCACAGACCATTTTCACACAGCTGTGATCCAGAATGTGGGCAAATACAAACCCAGCAGTTTTCTCTTGCCTACTTGACTTTTTAAATTCTTATTTTGTGATTATTGCATTAATTTTGTCCATAGTATCTGAAATAATTTACCATGCAGTTTTGAACACAGCACGAATATATATAATTTACTCTTAGAAGAGAGCAAGGTCAGCGAACTCTCTCTCTCTCCCACTCCGCCCTCCTGGCACATATCTCTGTGTGAGCCGTGTCTGGAAACCCTTCAGTTTAGATTCAGGCTGCAAGAGTGCCTGAAGGCCATAGTGCGTAGAGCTGAGAAGGAAAGTGCATAGCGCCAGTCTCTTCTATGACTGGCAGCAGTGTCATCTGAGAATGCTCTTCCTTGCTCAAGCCCTACCTTGCAGCTGATATACTGCGTCACACAGCCTGGAAGCGTGCGCCTTCCCTCAAGCTCTAGGTACCAGCAGGGTCTCTCACTCTCGCAGATCCCCAAAAGCTGGAAACATCCAACAGCTTCTTCCATGCAACAAGTCCTACAGACTCTGTGAGGTGTACAGGTGATTCTCCCTTCCCTTCAGCACCACACGTGCTCCCAATGTCGCAAAGTCCACAGCAAAACCACACAGCCTTTCCACTTTGAAAAGCTAAATGCACCAGCACAGAAAGTTTTTGCTAACCTCGCCCCTTGCCTTTTCCTTGCAACCTTTCATCATCGGAGCAAGCACTGGAGCTATGCACTCGGCTAGTCCCAGCTGAGTTTATTGTCATGTTCTCAAGAGTCCAATACGTGCACCTCCTTCAGGCACAGAAAAATGTGTCAGGATGAACAAACTGCTTCTGTTGAAAAACACTGATGCTCTGCGCTTTCCTTTTCAGCTCATCATACCATCCCATTCTCTGTCATACTTTTTGGCATGATCAACCCCAAAAAGTTTCTGGCTACATCTCATATGGATAAATGTACCAGGAGAAAAACTTTGCTTGGCCTTGCCCCTTACATTCAGAAACGTCCATTCGCTCCATCCTGCAAACTTCACTCACACCGCCCACCATGTCCCGCCAAAACCCCCAATCTCCCTGTGGCCCCCTTCCCCCAGGGCCCGCCTTTCCCCTTGGTGCTCCATGAGAGCTACTCAGAGATGTACTGAGCGCACTCAGTCTCAAAGAGAGTCCGAAAGGCTTCTTGCACAGAAAAATGTTCTAGTTCTTCTGTCTTTAAGCTTTCCAGAAAGCCCTTGTTAAATTGATGGACATTTGTGACTCTGAGAGATTTAAAGTTTGGGATCCTACTTTTAGATGAGATTTAATTTTCAGGGCAGCATACTGCTTTTTACATTGTAGAGGGTTTAAGGAAAAATAAGTGCTACTTTTTTTTCACAGATACAAATTTGGAAATTGAAAGCTAGTGAGGTGTCCATATGCGGGCACAATTTTTGAAAGACCTGGACTTAGGTGCTTTACTTTTAGTTGTTTGCCAGTAAGTAGGGTACATTTTGTTTATTAAGTCCATCTAGTCAAGTTTTCCTATGTCACTGGTCATCATCAGCACTAGATAGCTCTGTGTAAACACATAACCCCCCAATGTGCAGCTCCAAATATGAAAACGTCTAGTCACTCAAATGACATGCATATATGTTTTTCTGACCCTCCTGGTCCATGTGCAGAGTCTTAAGTGCAGCACATTCAAACAACCAGTTATATATGCTAAAGATGTTTTTTAACTCTTGGAGAGACCAGCAACCAAAAAGCAAGTATCTGACAAAAATATAACTCATGCAAGTGCCAGGTGAGAAAGCTGTTGCTGGCTTCACCCTTAACTGCATCTATTGAATTGCAGCACACAACCTTTTATCTTCAATTTTTTTCTGAGATCTATAATTACATAATCCTAGAGTCTCACAGAGTCAGGATGCAGGGTTTCCAATGAAACCAGCACTGAAATTTTAATTCTACCTCCAAAATTCTGTGCATCAAGGATTGTTCCCAGAAAGTGTGAGTTGTTACGTACTTTGAGCAGCCTCTCATTTGTACTATAAATACTGGGTCTACGCTCTTTCATTCCTATGGAAAAGAATTTAATCCTTCTCTTCCAGGAGTCCACCACCGAAATTTGCATTCCACTTCCAAAATTCAACACATTCAAGTATTTCTCTCAAGACAAAAGGTGCCAGAATAAAATGGTCTTGCTTGTTATCACCCCCTGGCCAGCCTTTCCTTATTTTGTCGGTGTTCTTTAGCATTCTTGTTTTTCTAATTTCTTGTATATATCACTACATATATATTTAGAGAATATAAAATTATTCTTAAGGCTTACAGAATGGATTGGGTAATAAAAATGGTCTCTGGGGACCATTTATATTAAGGAAGGTTCTGCTAGCCTTTCCTCTAAGAACCATCATGGACAGCATCATGTTCTTTCTGTCGTGTTTCTTTCCAATAAGCACATATTTGGCACATATTTTGTTGTTACTCCTCTCTCCCCAGCTACTTTGTCTTATATAAGTTGGTCATCTTTGTCATTACAGATGGCTATAACCAAGAAGTTTCAGGTCTCCTTAGCAATATGGTCATTAATGCAAGCTGTACAATCATGTAGTTCACATATAAAGAAGGCCAGCATGGAGTTGTGAATGGTTCACGTTGTAGCATCACAGTATTCTGCCATATATGACCCATTGCTGCTACTTGTATTGCCTTAAACATCTAATTTTCTTAATATAAATAAAAAAATAAATACAGACTTATGGATCTTATAAGATTTGAAGCATGTGATCATACTCTCATATTAACAGAGCTTTACACTGTATATACTTAAAGAGGATTATTCTTAAAGGTTTGGCTTATTCACTGCTATGATATGCTGTCTTCAAACACTTTCCTGAGCAGGTGAAACATAATTGCATGATTCTTGTACACCTCTTTAAGCAGTGGGGAAATAAATTTTGGTTTTTGTGCAATTGCTTAGGATTGCAATTTTGTGCAATTGCTTTATAACTACCAAATAGAGAATCAGTACTGGTCACACAGTAGTTACTAAGAACTATTTTTAGGTAATACTTCTCTATTTAAACACACTGGGCTGAAGTTTTAAACCTTCTTTGGTTTAGGAAATGATTATTTGGGAAGTACATAGCTTCACACAAGCTTTCTGTTTGAAATGCACAGGAATTATAGATACAGACTTTTATTAAACAGAAAGTAGCTTTCTGTTCAAAAATATCTTCTGATTTAATACATGTTTTTTTTTTATTCTACTGACACTACATTTTCTTGAGGCTTTCCCTTAAGCAATTTCAGCAATTCTACTGTCTTTGTTGACAGTCTTGTGAAACAGTGGTCTTTAATCTTTTAAATAAAATCCAGGTCAATTGCAATTCTTTTCTTGCCCCAGTACACTAATCTTCACAGCATGGTTTTTGTTTGGAAGCAGCTCACAGACCAGGTAGGTACTGGTAGAGATCTCTGACCAGTTTGTCACTCATGTCTCACAAGTGACTTAAGTAGACTAGATATCATAGGAATGATTTAATCTACCATTTTGCTGTTTTTTCCCATCCCGCAGTCATTCATTGTAGTTAGCTCCTCTCTTTGAAAATAGTGATAATTGAATTCATAAACCAAGTAAATAATGAATTCTTCCCCTAACACCTGGTGTTCGACTGTTTTTATTCCTGTTGGTACACATAAACAGGAAAGACTTTCTGATGTATTAAATATCCTTTAAACATAATTTTTTTCTCAGAAAGCAAAAATGTTGTTGTCTGTTACTACTTGAATACAGTAATCATTAATGAAGAAATCAGAACTTGCAGAACATCCAGTGCTCTGAATAGTACTATTTGCTAGCAGTTTTTCTCTCTTTTTCTCTTGTACAAAAGAGAAATGCAGCTCTGTCAATATCTTATGTCCTTCATCCTCTTTCCTTGTTATGTACCTTTTTTGGAATAGCAATGTACAAGAAGCTTGTGGGTAGACTCCTGATGCTCTTGAGAGAATTGTGCCTGTTTAACAGACAATGGGCAGTATGTGGTTTGGCTGGTTCTTGGGGGTGAAGCCAGTGAAGGTAGCAACACTGGCACATGGCAGATCAGTGGCCATGAGCTGGGTCTGGGTCTGCATACTATTAGGGCATAAGCCTCCCTATCTCTGGATGTGAGAATGGGCTACACACTGGGCAGGAAGTTAGGGCCAATGTGTGAGCAGAGAAAACAGATGAAGTTATTTTGTGTGTGTGAGGCTGAGCATTTAAGAGGTGTTTGGATACATCCCAGGAATAATTCAGGCTTCCTGAATGAACCCCCAGTCCTGAGGAGAAGTAAGGGGTCAGCAGAGCTGAGTGCTCAAGCCTTATCCTCTGTGAGACTGAGCAAAGTCAGGTGATTCCTTATCTGGCTTTAGACAACAACTCTGTACACCCCCATAACCCCATCTGTAAGTTAATTAGTAAACTCTAGTTTGATCTGTCTGAATTCTTTTCATAGAACTGGCAAATGTATTTCAGTGTGTGGCAATTAAACAGCTGAAAAGAGAATGGTAAGACTTGAATGCAGCCTTTTGCTAATGGTCTTCCAGAGTGTTAAACAAGATTTGTTTGCTTAAACTATGACTGGTCCCTTGTGAGTAGCTTCAGCCTATTGAGTTTAATTGGTCTGGAGATATTATTCTCCTGGTTTTATTTAGTTATAGGCAAGATAGAGAAAGGGGGAGAAGTTAGATGGGATACTTCCTATTATGTTCTTGATTTTTCCCATACGTCAGGATTTTCTATGCTCTCCAGAGAACACTGAACTTTAAAAAATGCAAGGAAAATTATTTTGTCTATAAAGGCCTTTCAAAAAAAATTATATTACCTGCTGAGATCTTGGATTGTATTCCAAATACACATAGCATCCCTCCCCACTAGGAAAGCATTGCTATCTCTGTTGTACAGGTAAAGGCCAGATATCAGAATAGACTTTCTATGTCTCTGCTACCCAGGCTTGAATTTTTGCTCTTGTGAGGGCTACAGAGCACTTTCACTTGTTCCTCTTCATTTGGAATACTTTCAAGCAGAATAACTCTTTCAGGAAGTCAACTACATGGTTCAAAGCAGAGTATAATTGGATTCAAAAAGCTTGTCTGGCCAATTCAGTCATTATTTAAAGGAGTGAGGAATAAAAGAAGCTGGGCAGTGGATATTCTTCATTTGGCCACGAACATGGAGTGTGGTAAGGGAATTTGCTATGTTGGTGTGACAAATGTGATGAAATCCTAATTCCTTCTTCCACTGACTCTGCTTTTAGAATGTGTGTCCAGCTCAACTGAGAAGAAAACCCAGGGGCCTGAATACTACATCTTTATATTCTAATGCTCCACCCTAGGTGGGAAGCAAGGCCTGTTGCCTGTGAAGGGCAGATTGACAGTTCATAGTGGAAAATTCAGCAGGTGACATATCTGAACTTCATTCCCAGTAGTTCCCCAAACTCTGCCAGCTGGTTACTCATTATCTTTTGTACCAGTGAAAGCCTCTGGGTAGAGTGAGGCTATGTCTCCTGGGAAGGGAAGGCAACATCAGCCCTGGGTTCCAAGAAATGGGGAGTGTGAGCAATGTAGAACCCAACCTCATTGCTCTTCTGCAAAGTGGTCTAAGAGCTTCTAGTTATAGTTATGTACTACTGTGAGGTTTTTTGCTTCCCCCATTGCCATGATTACACCATAACTCTGTTTAGCAAAGAAAACCCCATAATTACACTTGATCTCCTACGTTCATAACAAAGGATCAGCTTCAGCTGTAAGGGATACAGGTCAAACAATCTGAAGACAAGGGTATTGGAGAAAGGTTCTGTTTCACATTAAAATCTGCAGATAATTTACAATTAATCTTTTAATTTATAAAATTTGTTGGTAAACTCAGTAGTCCTTTATCATACTGTGAATCTGAAGACAGCATATTTACTTTGCAGAACCCAACCAGTCTGTGTTCCTGTTAATGCTGTGTGCTTTTATGTGGGTTATGGAGCAGTAACATAAATGGTTAACTTAGTTTATTTACATAATATGGTGTTGGACCCCATAAAGCTGATTTTATGCAATAGATGAACCATCATGTATTAAAGTTCTTAATCAGGTAAAAATCTTGTGCAAATTAAGAAGCAAAGACTTTATGCTTTTTTTTCTGTTATAAAAACTTTGTAAAAAAAGTATCACATTTATCTTACTTACCTTCATAAATGATAATTCTTGCTTGGAGTCTGTTCTTGCTAGGTATTGAATGCTCTGGCTGTAATCCAGCAAGATTTAGGCATGCAACTGAACTCTAAAGTCATGAGTTGTCGTACTTTATTGAAATCATTTTAGTGCTAAGAGTGCAGGTGCATTAAGTGCTTCACTTGATTGAAGCCATAATGCAAAGATTCTTCCAAATTCAAATCCTAAATTAATAAATTGATTCAAAGCAGTTCTTGTATCCAAAACAACAATAGCAATGAGATGGTTGAGTACTGAACTCTCTCAGGGCATCTAAGGACAATGTGTTTGGTAAAATTATGGTTAAATATGGCTAGGAATGGTTTTCTGTAATCTGTTCTTCTCAAACAGGCAAAATCTGCCTTGATGACTGTGTGTTGATGAATACAAATTAAATAAATGTGTCACACTATGGGTGATTGTGGAGAGAGATGGGCATGCCAGCCCTCTCCCTTGGAGAGGTATCCCCTGAATGGGCTATGATAAGATCTTCCAAAACTTTCATGGATTGAGAAATCCTCCTTGGTCATTCCTTCCAGCATGCTTTGGAAGCCCATGTAGATTTGTTGGGACCGATTGGTTTTTCCCCATTGTACCACCCCCGCTTTTCCCCATAAAACCCCCAGTTTTATGCCCTGTTCAAGAGGGAGCTGCTGTCACTGGTGTCCTTTGCAGGGTGCTGGAATAAAGGCTACCTCTGCAGAATAACCACACGCTGCTCCTGTTTCTTTGTCCCCGTGTTGGCCAGGGTACTCCTCGCAAGGCAGCCTCCACAGGTGATAGATATAAACATTTATGGAGTTTTACTGTTTATTCACTAACTTAAAATAAGTCTTTATCTTACTACTTCTTCAATGGTTAGGTAATTTTTCTATCTGATTAGAAGTTCTTTTTCATTAGAAGGATGTTGCTGAACCTCTGTATGATCTGAGAGATATTTAAATGTGTATTTCTTTTGTCCCTCCTTCTTGGATTTTGTGAAAATGGAGAATACTTTCTTGTTTTTATTCTCTAAGATTAAATTTACCACTATTACGCTAAACTATTAGAGTAATCCAAAACTGTTTAAATATTGGACAAAAAGTGAAAGGCCTTCCTTTGATCTGTGACTTTACACCTGAACAGGTGATCAACCTTGGCAAATAGATACATCCCCCGATAGAAAGGTGCCTTGCCAACTAAAATGAAAATCAGCAGCTTCTCACCCTGTATTGGGGCCTGGCCACAGTGCCTATTGGGCCACAAGGCAGCACTCTCCAAGGACTGTAGTTGAGGCAGGAACCTAAACTGCATTTTAGGGTACTAAAGCTGAGACAGGGACTCAAACTAGAGCAACTACAATAATTACTCTAGTAGTGAAAAAGAAAAAAAGGACAAGGTAACCAACACATCTATATCATCCTCCTCTCTTTATGTTTAAACTTCTTGATCTTGGAGACTTTCTCATGGTTGTTTTCGGGCTGGGTTTTTGTTTTGTTTTTCATAGAACTAACATCACAGTTCATATAAACAGAAAACTGAACCAGTTCTTCAAAATTTCCTCCAAATCCTCAGCTAAAACATAGTTCATTTCAATGGCCTAGGGTCCAGTAGACTTGACTGACAAATCTCAGATGTCTATGTGAAATACAAAATTATGTTTCGTGTCAGGTAAATAAAAATAACCTATGTAATTGTAATTGTGAAATGTGTGGAACACAGCCATGGGACAGTTATAAGCAACCAAGGAAGGTAAAACATGGAAGAAGACCCTTGAACCAATCTTTTGCTTGCAATTAACTTTTATAACTCTTAAGCTGTTTTGTAATAAGAACCTTTGAATTATAGATTTAGAATGTTACTTTGTATTAAGGATTTTTAAACTGTGGCTTTAGAATGTATAAAGGATTTAAGCTAAAGAGGGAAGTGAATCTATCCCAAGCTCCTAATGAAACAGGGAAAATATCCTGAAAAAGGAAGATGGATATCAATGTCACTGATTAATGACTTCGAAAAGGAAAACTGGACATTGCTATCATAGATTAATGGTCCTAAGCTGGACTCCATATCTGAAAGCTGGACCCCACCATCTGGGGTATACATCCTGGAATATTGAAGCCTGGAATAGATCACAATAGAGTATAGAAATTGGAAAGGAACCAAGCAATCATCATGATAGATTTATGATCCTGAAATATAGAATTGTGATGTAAAGATTGGGAATAGAAACTGCTGAGAAAGCTTATGAATATGCATGAATATGATCAATAAATACCAGCAAGCCCAACAATCAGTGTGCATTTGGAGGGGAAACCCCCACCACTGTACCCAGCGCTGTTTTTGCTCATACTTTACCATATTAATAAATAAATAAATTGAATTACTGCATGATATATTGGCTGAGTCAAGCTTCTCATTTCTAACATCTGTCAGCGTAGGCTCTTCCACAGTTGTCACTGTTGTGACAAAATAGCAAGATTTACCCGAAGATGTTTCTATATTAGAACAAGAACAGGAAGAGAGAACTTTATTTTTTTGACTTTAACATTTCTAGAATTTTAAAAGTGATAGTGGATTGGAGGATGATATTGTTACTTCTCTAATTACACTGGTTAAACTAATAGTTTATTAAAATTTTCTTCTTAAAGAGAAGAATGTAAAATTGTAAAATAACTATTATTTATACAAAAGTGTGTGAGAAACTATATTATAAGAATGTAAACATCAGAAGGTTTAGAAAAACTCAAAAGAACAGGGCAACACACAGTTATGTATTATGTAATGGAAAACAGCATGTAATGTTGACCTAGCATTTTCCAAGCTTTCCTAGCTTCCAGCTAGGATTGTTCTGTCTGTAGTTGTATGTCTTGCACCTTAGATCTGTCTGATGTGTTGTTCATGTTGCACAGCATCAGGATTGTCTCATGAAGCACTGCACAGTGGCCATGCTGCTTGTTTCTGCTGCTACCATTTAACATTCCCTTCAGCTAGTCAATAGCTAGAAAACAGTACCCAAAATAACAAGGCTGGTTTAGAGATTATTCAAAACCCAGTGTCTCCTCTTGTCCAACTTGCATTTTAACTTTTGGTGTTTATTTTTCAAGGTTTTTTCAGACTGGCTGTTGCTGATGGAATTTGAGGCCCAGGGTAAGATACTCAGTGGATCTGTTTCCATTCTGCACACTGCAAATCTCCAAAAATGAAGACAGGGAAAAAAAAAGGGAAATTACAAAAAAAAGTGCCTATCTCTTCCAGATGCTAAAGATCAGCTGCAAAGAGACTTTAATCTTAAACTACTACAATGAAGGATCAATATATTAGGGTTGGGGGGCAATTGTAGCATTGATACAAAAATTGTCATAACTGGAGGTTACTGTGTAATACCAAGTATATAAAAGTGCTTTCTGCTGAAGCTGTTGGGGGTTAGGTTTCTTTCCTTTTGTTCCTTTTTCACTCACAGAATTTTTTCCCATAAGTTGCCAGGAAACACAAACGACTGGGTACTTAAGCAAAACAAAAGAAGTGGCCAAGCTCAAGGGAGGTAGGCATCTGGTTGCACTTCTCTTATCTGGGAGTTTCTCTCAGAGGTGCAGAGATACCACAGTACCACAAGAATTGGGCTGATAAAAGACAGGGCTGGGGCAGCTGCTGGCTCTCTCTCTTTCATGTGCTCGCACTCTCTGTCTCTCTCTCTTGGCTTCAGAGAAGGATGGTCAGAGCTGCTGCCTGGGGAAGGGAATTCACTGCTGCCCCCAGAGCCCAGCCCAGAGCTGCTACTTCTGCCATGGGGTGAGCCTCTGCTTGTGACAGCAGCCACTGAACTGGGATCTTATTAACACCTACCCCACTGTTATAAGTAATTTGGTAATTCATGCTAATTAAAACTGTGTGTATAAAGAATATGTCTGAAATATAAAATCTTGAGAAATACTATGATTGAGATTGGGAAACAGCCACACAAGAGGACGGAGTTGCAGCTGTCAGGAAGGAAATTAGCATACAAACAGAACCTAGCCCGGCACAGGAGACAAACATCATCGATGGAATGTCCAGGAGCCACCCAGTGATGATGGGCCATTAAGATGTGCAGTATAGATAATCTCAGCCATCAAGAACCGAGAGATATCGCATATCTCTTCCAGGAGTAGGTTTTGTGCAGCTGCAAGACACTGAAAGAAACTAACATGAATGTGGAAGGCACTGAAAGGAGACAAAGAACTAAGCCTTGGGCTAGAAAAAGAGTATAAGAACAGACCCTGCAAGGCAACAGGGGTGAACCATGAGGGCTTGGTGCAATAGAGGCCAAACCTGTGGTCACCCAGCTCTGGTCCCGGGCTCAGCGCTGTCTGTCGGTTGGTTGGCTAGCAGACTGTAAAATGATTGCAAAATAAATTCTATTTTTCATTTTTTCTATAAAACTGGCTCACGCAATTTTCATTTATAACACCACTAAAAAAAGGGACCTATCACCATCTCAGTGATAGGATCCTGGGCTTGGGTGCCCAGGATCCTCCACTCACCTCTCTCTGCCCTGCTAGGAGCCGGGCCACTGCTGCCCTGCCCCCGCCACTTCTTTGGCACTTCTCCGAGTTTTTCATTGCACTGTAGGCCTGCAGCCCTTGCCTGCTGAGACATCCTGCTGTCCCAGCTTGCTGCTTCCAAGAGTCATGTTGGGGTACTGGGATCGACTGACGCTGGGGTTTGTGAAGCAAAGCCTCTCTTCCACCCCTTCCGATCTCGGACAAGCCGCCATTACCAAGCGCTCCCTGAGCTCGCGCCACAGCACCCCCTGCAGCCACGGGGGAATCATCACTTCTGCCCTGCCCGGCCAGGAGCCAACAGCACCCGTGGCGACTGTGGTCATCACTACACCAAAGGGAAAGTGCCTGCAGCCAAGAAATCCATTACTGGGTTTGTGGTTCTGTTTGTTGTTAATGCCATTGGTGTTGTTTGTTTGCTTTATCATACATACTAGTAAAGAACTGTTATTACAGTTCTCATATCTTTGCCTGAGAGCCCCTTAATTTCAAAATTATAATAATTCGAAGGGAAGGCATTTACATTTTCCATTCAAAGGGAGGCTCCTGCCTTCCTTAGCAGACTTCTGTCTTTCAAACCAAGACAGAAGTCCTGTGATATGGAAAAAGCATATTAAGGTATTATCATTTCTCTGCTGGTAAGTACTTTGACCAGGTGAAGCACAGAATAGAACTCTCCAACTTGTTAAAGTTAGAAAGTGGTATGTTTATTGACAGCACTGGCTACACAGAGTGTAGCCTCCTAAAGACATGTGGAATCACAAAGCCCCCAGCTCCCTTATTTATCAAAAAAAAGTCTTACATATTCATATAATTTCCCAGAATGCCTATACATATTCATTACCTAACCCCACCTACTCCTGCTTTGTATTAAAACATATTATAATGAGTTGAAAGTTCTTTCACGCTTGCACAGTCCTTCACTTCAAATGGGTCAATGGGTTTTGAAATGGGGAGTGGTCCTTTGAAGTAATAAACGTCTTCCTCGCTGTGACCTTTTTGCCTTTGTGTGTTGTCAAGGTTTCTGACCCTTGGGCTATAGTCCAAGCTCCCCAACCTGGTCTTAGCTTGTTTCCGGGCACAGGTGCAAGCCATGGTTTCTTCCTTTTCACAATAGCTCCAAATTTTTATCCTGCTTCTTCAAACATAGTAAGACAAGTAAGTTACTTATATCTTAGCCTTAACTAGCTCCATCTGCTAATAATTAACTATTCCCCATTACTTCTACTCTTCTTGGTATACTTTTAATCGTTACAAATTGTTTCTATCTTCTTAACTAAATCTAGCTAAACTCTTAACTCTTTCAGTTTCTTTAAATCCTTGATTCACAGGGAGCAGAAAGCTACTGAAAACTTGAAATTTGGATGTTAGGATTTCTATCTGTGAAATGGTCTGAAATAAAAGCCAGGTAATTTTCTTGCTTTTCTCTTTTCTTTTGTTGTTTGATAAGCAGCTGAATTAGTGCAGTCCAGAGACTGGTGCTGCTCATTGAGGGAAACAAATTAGTCAGGGGAAACATGGGACAAAATGGCTGAAAAGAAACTCTTCATAGAGGCCTGATTTTGGTACCTCAGTGATTTCTATCCCAAGTAGAAAAAAGTGTGAGGACAAGATTGTGTAGGATGAAGGCATGAAGAAGCTAATAAGAGGACAGCATGCAACAGTTCTCCTGGAAGCATGGAAAACAGGCAAAATGAGTGAGTGTAGGAAGAAAAGAGGCATTGTGATTCTCCCAAGTGTGATGGAATTCAGGAATGGCAAGCCACTGGTTAGTGGGTACTACTCTGTGGGCACTAAAACCAGTGACAGACCCAGAAGTTACCCCAAGCTTCCTCATTCCAGGTAGTTATCACAGATAAGGATTTTTTTTGTCTACAATATACACAAATGTGATTGCTGTTTTCTGCACTGAGGACTGAATAATACTTCTATAATAGTTACTGTCTTGTGGGATTAAGATTACTATTGAAGGCAGAATGAAGGACACCAGAAAATTCTGCTAGATGAACATACATTATATAAAATATACCAAACCACTGACAGCTGCTTCTGCTTTGCTACTGCACAAATGATTATTTTTCCTGTTTGCTGATTCAACAAATCAAACAGGTTCACCTGTTCTCTTTAAAGGGAGGCAAAGTCTTGACAGATCTCTTGAAAACTACTTTGTCATGAGCAAAATAAACAATAAGGAAGCCTCTGCATTGCTGTATGCTTAAATTGTGGCCATTCATTTTTGTGGAGGTTGATGGTAAAAGTTTTGGCAGTGATACAGCTACATTGGCACTACTTTAAGCTGGTATATTAGTTCAATGAAGAGAAGCCTGGACAAGGAATTGGGTCTTAAGTCCAGCATTGACAATGTAAAGAGTTTGGACTGAAGTATGTTCAAGACTGAACCTTTGTCCTAGAAGTGGTTTTAAAAATGAAAGCATTGAAAAATCTGACACATTATAGCCTCTTATTCCCTGCATCAGGTGAGTTGGTTGTATTCCTTCAGTCTACTCCACTAACACCTATTATTTTCTCTTTTGAGAATAGTGTTTTTTTAAAATTAGGTGGCCACCATGCCTGTTTTGTGATAAAATAGTGGCCGTTACTTAGTTATGGTATTTATTTACTACTATGACTTCAAGGTCATGTCCTACATCCCTGTGCAGCCTGTTTGCTAGACAAGCTCTGGACTCCATAGGCTGCCAAAACAGTCCAACCATCTGCCCTGTTTTAAGTAGCTACACATTTTTTTAATATTGTTATTCCATAGCAAAATGCAACACAAATGTTTGGTAGATGTAGGCAGCTCCTGCACAATCTTAAAATAAAAGCAGAATTTAAGATGGAAAAACTAGCTGAAGCAGATATAGTTGGCCACAGTATTTTTTTTCAAGAGACAAATTTTAAGAAGAGGGACATAATTCGATTTTTGTATCTTTTTTTTGTTTGTTTGTTTTTCTTAATCTCTCCCTCATTTTGCCTTCTTCTTCTTTAGAAAACACTTTGACATATTTCATTGTGATAAAAGCTGGACATAGATCCATCTTTGGAAAAATGTTAGTATGTAGTGTGGGGTCAATTTATTTTACAGGCTTTTAAGTGGAACTGTTTGGGAAGAGTTGGAATAGAGTTGAGCTTTGGGCTGTAGGATGCATGTGGCAGCACAAAGAAGCACATGGTGGCACAGAGAGGCTTGTCTCCGCCTGACCTTGGGGTGAGAAGGTGTCACACGGCAGATGCCTATTGAGAGGACCCTGATGGAAGCTGACTGTTCACCTGACAGGTGAACAGTGTATGATCACCCCATAGAACGACATTAAGAAAGTGTGTTGCTGACATGGCAATGTGAGAATTATCACAGCACGTTTCTTTGAATAAACGACTTAGATTCCCTGCTGGTCTGAGTCCTTGCATCAGTTTTTCACAGAACTGGAAGAAATTATGAAATCAAGGTTTCAAAGGGAGGTGAGTAATACAGTTTCTTTTCCTTTTTAATTTACCATTTCACCTGCAGGGTGAAAACCACATGTCAAACAAAGAAAATAAAGTAACTTAGTTTTAGATGATGTCAAATAATCCTTTCTTTGTGTGTGAAGGTAAAATAAAATACCAGTGTCTCTTCCTCTTCTGTGTTTTTAAAAAATCACATTTAACTATTTATTCAATATTATCTTATTTGCTTGTTGTGGTTTCCCAAAGCTCTTAGACCTTAACTATATCTGCATTGTGCAAGTGCTTGTGGATCCTGTTGTTATGTTACATACTTATAGGACAAAAAGGCTAGCTCATGTTGCACTGAGATGTGTTTTTCATCTGTTCACATGATTCTAGAGACAAGGCTTGAAGAATGATAAGGAAGTGAAGCAGTGGAGTGTTTGAACTCTGTGAAAAACAGAGTTCACTCCTAAGAATTTCTAAAAGTTTAATAATAATAGGATAAAATAAGGACAATATTTCCAGCACTGGGGTGCTTTAGAAAAATGGCCAAAGAGCCATGATTTTAAAATCATGTTCTCTATATATGGTTACATTGCTGGGATTACATGCATATTCATTAGTTTATACACTATTTAAACATTCCCAAGAGCTTTTGATGTTGCAGGGGCTCTTCATGTTTAGGTTTCCCATGCTGACTTATCTGTATGACATCCTGAGATCAAGTCAATAAATTTTATTCCTTCCCATTGTTATAGATAAGTAATGTAATAGTTGGTTCTCACAATTAAGAGATAGATATTATATAGATGTATAGTAATGTTACCGTAATATGTCATTCCATAGTCCTCTTTCCCTCCTACCCTTGTAATAGCCTTAGTAGTCAAGACATTTAGAGGAGGCTGGCTTGTTACCAGGAGGCACAGCATAACAACTCCTGACCTCCAATCAATATGTAAAAAGTAATCTTCACCAATGGATGGCAGAGAAAGAGTTGACTGACAAAACTTTAGGAGGGGCTAAGAATATAAAAGGTAGAGCATCCATTTTGTATATGAGCCACGTGCCTGATAGTCATGGGGTGGGGGCCTCCCACCACTGTAATTTTTCCCTATTTAGTCCTTTGTTGTAGTTTTTGTAAAAGTTTAATGAAATTTAAAAAGTGAGCAGATCATTTCTCAAACTGTGATTTCATCCCTGTTGTTTCACACTTTTCTGATAAGAGGAGTTAACGAGCTCTTCCCCAGTCTCCTCTGGTTCTCTGTCTTGTGTCACTGTTATCACTTGGACAGGTCAGTCAGTGGATGGCCTTGAACTGTTCTTACACAAAAGCCTTTTCACATTTTATGTTTTGCTAAAGTCTATAGTACAATATGTTCACTACACTACTATTTCTATAAGCAATACAGTACGTACTTAAGTTGATGGACTATATTATGCTAAAAAAGAGTTATAATTTGTACCATATTGTGAAAAACATGGTTCACTTTCCTGGTAAAATTTAAAAGTTTAATAAAGGACAACAGGAGACAAAGACAGTACAGCAAAGATTACAGCCAGGTGTGTCTTGGTACTCAGCCAAGAGCACAACTGTTGTCTTCAGAGATACCACTTAAATACATTTTCCATTACATCAGCCTGTCATCAGCATATTCATAGACCTTATGCATATTCATATTTTCCCCCCATAAACTAGTTTACATATTCCAGGAACTATTTTGCATGGCCCCTCCTTGGGTCTGCCTTTTTAGAGCATGCGTGTTTTTTGGCTTTAGTTTGGCTCATCCTCTTTATCACTTCCAGTCTGGGCCTTGGTCCGTACTTTCTTCAGATGGCAGATGCTGATAGCTGGCATATCAATAGCAGGGTACTCATAACATGTTCACCAGATGTCATCCCGGCTATACAGACAGTTCACTCAACTATATCAGTTACCACTATTGCTATGTCTTTTTGTTAAAAGCAGAAATAAAAGTAAAGTTATTTTAACATTATACATATAGTAGTCATCTTAATATTTGTGAAAAGCCAACAATATAGTATGTATTTATAATAACACATAGCTAAATACTTACGAACAATAACAACATGCAAAAGCTAATACATAAATGTGAAAGCCAATATTATCTGGTCATTTTTAACAAATTCTGAGGATGAAAATTAATACTGACAGTGAATGTTTAGAACACCAGAACCCCTTTTAGGGTTGCACATGTTAAAGTAAAATTCAGGATTCACTTAAATTAAACTATGTATTTATTTAAATTATTATTAAAGTAATACTGAGTATTTATATTTATTATATATAAGACAACATATAACAGATTTTGTCATGCTCAATGTTCATTATCTTATAATGAGAGCAGTTTACAGAGAAGGAAAGAAATGCTGCTGTCGACATGTTGTCTTGCAAACCTTGGTGACGAGATAAACTGCAGCAATGTCCGTGGAGCAGCCAAACTCCCTCTGTAACACGACAATTCTCCTCCACCACCAAGCCAAAAAAGGGAAAGGCCATCACCCACCCCCCACCCACCAGCTAAGTCTTGGTTAACCCCAACACCTCTCCTTGCATTATACTGCAATTCCAGAGAAAAAATCCACCCAGTCACAGAGCTGACTCCCCAGCCAAAACTCCCAAACTCTTTTTCCCCTGGCCGAGCAATTACACTGGTATGTGAGAGTGCTTGCCATTTCTTTTGTTCATTAATTACCCCCTATTCATCTCCGGGACAACCCCTCCCCTCTTCCTTTCAGGTAAGGGATGAGAGAAAATTCCCTGAAAAACCCAAACCCACAACAGCACCCCAAGCAGTTTGTGCTCTTTTTGTCATCAACATTTTTCAAACCATATTTTGCCCATCTTTTCCACCACTAGTGGAAAGTCCGTGTCTCAGAGCAGCCTACATAGCCTGTCTACCACAATATCATTTCAAAGCTTTACCTCTAGCTCCTGCCTTGTACTGGAGATGGTGGCCTTTCCCTGGTGCTGTGATAATTTCATATGGGTGGCCCACCTGAGTATAGGCACCTGCATGAAATTGATCAAAAGGTCATTCTTTCCGTTTCCTTTTTTTCACAATTTTGTGCTGTCCTGTAGTGCTCCTAGTGTGATCTTGTTTTTAATCTGGTCCATGTCAGACATCTGCATGTCCGATGGTCTAAGAAACACTTTGGGTGTTCAATTCTGCCTGGAGGTGTTGTACCTGAAGTAACAAACTTACCTTTTGCAGCAGACAAACACTGTTGCACCAGAAATTGCTGATTCTGATCCTTAAACACTGTATGCTGGTCCTACTGGTCTAAAATTTTGACTCGTCATTTGTTATAAATAAGTTTTTCCGCCAGCCAATTAACAGTTAACAAATTTTTGATTTATTATCAATCAATTACAAATCAGAAAACCGACCAACCGAGAGACAGCTCCGAGCCTGGGAATCGAAGCTGGGTGAACCTACAAGCCTGGTCTCTGTCGCACCAAGCCACCGCGTTCACAAATGCGGCTTATTGGAGAAGAGTTTTATACCCTGTTTCAGCCCTCAGGCTCAGTTCTTTGTCTTTCCATGGTGTCCTCCATATTCATGTAGGTTTCCTTCAGCTTCTTCTCATATTCATATTGGACTCCTTTCAGCGTCTCTCCTGCTGAAATGTCTCTTCCAGAGTGATGGATGGTATCTTCCAAGTTATGGGAACTTGGTATGGCTCTTGGCTATCAGCAGGATGATCTCAATCGCCCATCTGCACCAGGTGTCCTCGTGGCAGATCTGCGGTGATGAGCATTCTCCTGGGCCGAGCTGGCTTCTTGTTAAAATGTTAATGTGCATCCCTCCACCCATCTCAACAGTTTCTGTTACATCATACTTTAGTCTGTCCCCGAGTGTTCAAATTTTAATAATACCTCCTCCAGCCATGGCTACTCTTTTGTGAAAGGAGTAGTTGCCCGATACCAAGTTAATCTGTCCTCCCAGCTGCAGGTTTTTGGCAACAAAGGACTGAAACTCTGCCATCAGCTCGGGTGCAGACACTTGGAATTCCTTTCCCTGTGGTTTTACCTTCCCCAGTGCAGTGGTTTGCTATTTCTAGTATATAAAACAATATTTTATTCCAGCATGAATTATTAGTCACTCATAACATCATTGAAGTAGCAATCATTCAATATTCTCTGTTCTGGAGATTTTAGAGCCGAACAAACTGACGTGGCAATCAGGGAGAGCTTCAGGAGACAAGGGTGCAAGGTGCTGGCTGACAGGGCATTAGTAATAAGAAATGTTCATACTGCTGTGAAAAACAATTGCTCACTATTAAAATTTCAAAAGTTTATTAAACCTTAACAAAAATTACAACAAAGGACTGAATAAGGAAAAAGTTTTCAGCGCAGGGAGCACCCGTGACTACCAGCCACATGATTCTCTGTAAAATGGATGCTCTGCCTTTTATACCCTTGGCCCCCTCCCAAGGTTTTGTCAGTCAACTCTTTCTCTGGCGTCTGTTGGTGAAGATTACTTTCTTATATCCTGATTGGAGGTCAGGTGTTATGTCGTACCTCCTGGTAATAAGTCGGTCTACCTCAAATGTCTTGACTACTAAGGCTATTACAAGGGGGAGGGAAAAGAGGTCTATGGGGAGGGCATATTACAATAACATTACTATGTATCTATCTCTTAATTGTGAGAGCCAACTATTACATTACTCATCTATAACACTGCTATCAGTCTGTGGCAAATAATGTGTACCTGATGCTTTTTGCATAATGGACAACACCCCTGAAATTCGTAAGTCCATAAGTGTTCTCCTGGTTCTGCAAATTTGGTGAAACCAAGGCAAAGATATTGTGACACTTGTCAGATTAATAATTTCATCAGCTCACTTTACCATGTGCTTCTTTGTCCTGAGGAGTTGCTGGGTGGCAAGAGAGGGAACTATGATTTTTCAACTGCATAGACCTGGTTAAAAGACTTGCAGTAAAATTAATGAAGAAAATGCAGTAAATCCAGAACACAAGCATAGAGGATTATTAACTACTGTTTAAAATATAAAGAAAATTACTTCACCATTAGTCACATAACTTTGTGACATACAGGTGAGTAGATACAATTGCTACATTTCATGAAGCATATTCGCTGAGCTGTAGTGTTAAGGGTTATTGTGTACTATTGCAAAAAATCAACCAACCAACCAACCAAAAAAACCCAAAAACCCCTCAATTTTTATGTGAAAAACTACAAATTGTCAAATTTCTTGCATCATGTTCCTTGCAAGGAAGGACTACTCCTCCTGTACCTGCAGCCCAGCACCTCAGCCTTTCTTTGCTCCTTACAGCCTTTCTTTGCATCAGAATGAAGGAGGATCTGTGACCAGCTGCAGCTGTTGCCTGGAGCTGTAAAGAAGGAATGACTGTCCCAGGGCCACTTTGCTTTGCAGGGCCCAGAACATAAAATGATGATTCTGGGAGGAACTTGTCACTGGAAGCTGCATCCCACAGAATCTCTCTCTTCACATCACTTGATACATCAGGGAGTCCATGAAGTCCAACTGGAGGATGTTGGGAATAAACTTGAAATTAATTAATTTACTGCTTGTTTCAAAGTATTTCAAAGATCCATTGTACCAGAAAGAAATTTTTTTAGGAACCTTGACTTGGTAAGCACTAAAAATGGTATTCTATTTTATTTATGACTAGTTGAAGGATATATATGTTCTTTCTTGGAGATTTTGTTTTCAATTTTGAGCAGAATTTCACAGAATAATTACTTAATATAAAAATAATCAGAGAGATCAGGATGTCTCTTTAATAAGGATGTTTTTGTTGAATTGCTGCAAAGTTTTGGCAGGCTACATTTAAAGTGCGGATACAGATATACCAGACTACATTCCCCTAACTTTCAGGATTTTACTCTTGTAGAAAACCAGAGGAACATTCACCAGGCTCAAAACAACCAGGTGAGAAGTGGTTGGAGAGCATGGAAAGCTCTGCCGAGGTGAGGTGGTGCACAGCACCCATACCCCCTTGAGCCTGACTGCATGAACATTTGAAATGTCATCTGGTGGTCTGCACTGTAATGGGGAGCAGCCAACCACATGGGACTTCTGGGAACATTCTGGCTTTGTGTAAAGCTCAGATGCGATACTTAGGAGCTAAAATTAGCATAAGCTCACCTGTGGGAGGGCCTCAGTGGACTGGAACAGATAAAAGTATGGTGATACGTATTGAGTGGCACACTTCACTACCCTGGATTTAAAAGCTGCTGAGATCATGCTAGATCCTAGGGTGGTAACCATCTATCTTTCTTTCTCCATTTTATTTCTTTCTTTTTCTTCTTCTACCTTCTTCTTCTTAAAACATATTTTAAACCAGACCAAAAAATCCAGTCAATACCTTGAGTGACTTGTTCTATATATTTTAAAGTCTGCTAAGATAAGGTTTGCCAAGTGGCTTATTCTCTCTGCATGTTCTAAAGTTTGCAAGTAAAATTGTTTCTAATTGAACCTCCTGAGAATTTTGTTGGTTTTTTCCATGCTCCACCTGTAACTATTTTCTTGGTCCAAATTGCCTGTTTTGATGAAGACATACAAAGGCTACATGAATCTAAAGGAAACTAATTTCTTCCTGTATTACTTTTCATAGTCTGCTGACTCTGTGTGAGTACTTAGTATTGGTATTGGTTATCAGGCAAGGAGTACTGAAAGATTGCTCCAGACTTTGTCTTCTAATCAGCAATAATATGTGCAAAATATTTATATCAGCATAACAACACAAAAATATCTTTGGCTTATCACCAAAGCTAATTGCCTCATGTATCATCTCTCTGAAATGGGTATTTAGCTACTATGAATTCTGCTTAAGTCACACATTTGTGAATACTTGCTGTAAATATAGACATAATTAAATGAAAATAGCAGTTTCTTAACAATAATGGAAAAATTTCACTGCTGCTTCAAGTTCTGTTTTAAACCTGTATCCAGAGTTAGGGGTCAGGAAGAATTTTTTGCTTGGGTGGGATTAGTGACTACTGTGTTTGTTTCTCTGCTTGACTGTTAATTTTTTTGCTATTTCGCTGTCATAAACGGGAGCACACTCCCAGTACTAAAGTGATTTCAGGTTTTATTATAAGGCCTAAGGCATAGGGGGTCCATGGGTAGAGCAGGAGCATTCCCAGTCAATGATGAGCAAGGATGCTGCAGAGCTGGCACTGAATCTTCTTCCTTTTGAGCAGGGATGTTCCTGATGTTCAAGGTTGAGTGGCACACTCAC
The DNA here is from genome assembly GCA_013397555.1 of Urocynchramus pylzowi. NCBI lineage: Eukaryota > Metazoa > Chordata > Aves > Passeriformes > Fringillidae > Urocynchramus > Urocynchramus pylzowi. The sequence goes on from VZRH01006239.1 coordinate 132,050, forward strand.
TGACTTGGATGCCCCCTTTTATATTGTTTTTTGTTCCTTTGGATTGGTTTCTATTGGGATCCTTCATTTGCATGAAGGTTAAGGCGCTGATTGGCTCTTACAATTCCATCCAGGCTGGTTCATTTTTTGCTTGGGGGATGCACTTTACTTAGGAGTAATACAGTAAGTTGAGTGCTGTATTTCTTGTAACCACTCTTTTAACCCCTTTTACAATACAATAACCAAACCTTTTAACAGTATATGCTTAACAATTATTAACTATTTTACAACAGTTTCTAACCTATTTTTGACATCCTGAAAAGTGGATGGGGACCTTCTTTCTTGAATGTTCTGGGAATTTTCATGTATCAAAGCTCCTACCAATGCAGGGACCTGAAGTATGGCTGCTGCCTTGTACTGCCCTTGATCTCTGTCACTGTTCTCTGGACCATTGTACATTCAAGGCCTGCAGCTTAGTTTGGCATGTGAGATTGTCTTGTGACCTGTGGAGTGCAGAGCTATAGAGGCAGAAGTGTCTTGAGCTAAATATCTTTATTTTTGCTGCCTGTGATTGTAAGATTTTGGATCCCATAATCCTTACCAGTTGTCATATTACCATGCCACTATGTGGTCAGGGTCTTCAGAACACTAAAATTGATCTTGTGTAGTGGTTTAGGAATGGTATCACTCCAATTTAGTGCACTTATCAAAATTCCACTGGCACTCCCTTGCCTCTTCTTCCAGTTGAAAGCACAAAACCCAAAGATTACAGATTGAGATAAAGACAAGTTTCTGGACACAGCAGTGAGATAAGGAAACAAACAGTAGCAGCAACAATTACAAAAGTGTACAAAGAGAGAGGGTGATTTACATGAAAAGTGCTCACCAAGACTGGGGCAATGAAAAATAATGGTGGACCGACCCTCCACCTGTCATGCTTTCCCCTGACCTCAAACCATGCCCATCTTCTTCTTGGGAGCAAGATACTTCTCCCTGCTCATGATGATGGGATGGTATAGAATAACAACCTAGACATGTCCACATGACTCCAGACTCTGCTGCCTCATGGCTGCTGTGAAAAAATTAACTTGTTTAATTTAATTAACTAAAACAAGACATTATCCATCCCTTATTCTATTCCATTTATGTCATACCTAGATCCTACACCTTCCAACTATTTATATGACCTCACTTAGTCCATTCATCCCAGATGTCTTCCACAACAGGTGGACTGGTGCTGCAACTCTTGTTGCAAGCTGCATCAGGAGCTCATGACTGAGGTATCTGGAGCAGTCCATCCTCATCATCCAGTTATTGCATGCAGTTGAAGTGTCATTCAGCAGCCAGTATTATACAGCTCAATATTCAGACTGTTCTCACCCAAAAATAAAATCCCCTTGAGGTACTGTCATGAGTTGACCCTGGCCCAATGCCAGTGCCCCCATGAAAGTATATTTCCCAGAATGGCTACTGTGAGATGTGACCCAAAATACAGCAAAGCAGGCTTCATCATCTCAGGGATAAAGAAAAACAACTTTATTACATCTACAACAAACACAAAAGGGAAAAAAACCCCCATACACACACAATATCCACAATGGAAGTCTTCAAACCACTCCTCCTCCCCTCCCTTTCCTCCATCACACCATGAGTCAAGGCTTTACCTTCCAAATCCAGCTACCACCCCTTGAATACCCAATTCTCTGTCCAGTACCACCTCTCACACAACCAACTCCCAGTTCACCAGGAGAGAGGAGTCTCCCTCTTGCACCACAGGCCTCCCCCAGGAAACACAGTCAAACCTTCCTGTGCTCCCATGGTCTCATGTGGCAGCCACCTAGAGAAAATCTGCCATGGTTCAGTGCTCTCACCACCGACCATGGATCCAAACTGCTTCTCGGGTTTCCTTTTTTAAGGATGCTCTGTCCAGTTCCAGAAGACTGACAGTTTCTCAAATTCGGGACAGCAATCCCCTCCCCATTCTCTTCCCTGGGGCCTGGGGGGGTCTCAGGAACAGAGATCTCCTTCATCTTCTAAAGGCAGAGGGCTCCACCTCACCCTCCTCATCCATCTCTGTTCCCTCCACATCTTCATCTAACACACTGCACTCTTCTTGGCTTACAGCCATCGCCTCCCCCCCAGATGCAGTCTCTAAATTATAGGAAGAAATCGGCTCAGTCCCGTGGCTATGCAAGAAAAAAGTCCAGCTAAAAGCCACTCCAATCATCTCCTCCATCTAGGACGCTTCCCCTCCTCTGCTGACATTTTATTACTTACTTGAACTTTCTCTTCACTTGCTCATTTCCATCTATCTCTCTCTTCCTCAAATTAGGGAGGATCAGTGCTTCTGTAGCTTCCATTGTCCAGGAAGGGGTTAAAATCTCAGCCACTGTCTGCTGGAACAGTCAGGGATCTGACTCCCACAGATGGCTGACCAGCGGCTGGGCACCTGCTTCACTCCTTGCCCTCCCCCTTCTCCTTCTCGGCCCAAGGTGCCAGCACAGATAGCACACTTTGAACTGGCACTGACTGTCTCCGTCTCTGTCTCTTTCTGGGGGAGGCTGCCCAAAGCATCCCAGGGTCCCTCAGGGTTCTTGCCTGGCCTACCTCACCCCCGGCCAGCTGCATGGCTTACCCCCCTCCCCCACCCCCAGACATAGCTGGGCAGGGGAGGTCAGCTCTCTTCCCCCGCTGGACCCAAAGAGGAAGTTCCCCTGGGAATGCTCTGCTTTTTAACCCCTGTGTGTTTTCAGAGGCGTATCCTAGTGGTCCCTAGTGGCCACACCAGATGCCAATATTCACATCTGGCCACTGATTGGTTTGACCACTACTTTCCCAAAAACTTCCTTCCTTGTCAAACCACCACAGGTACACATTTCATTTCCCCGCCCCTCTGCCTTACGCACCAAGTGCACCCGGTTTTTGAGCAAAACCAATCCCACGGATGAGTCCTTTGCTTGAGGCAGGACTAATCCAATCTGGAATTATGCATTCTCCAAAATTGCACAGCACCTTGGAAAGCTTCTGTGTCCTTTTTCCTGGTTGGTGGGGACATAGCTGCTATTTTTTTCACCATGTCCATTGGAATCTTATTGTGTCCATCCAACAATTTTACTTCTAAAACCTGAATTTCCTGGGCAGATCACTTGACCTTATTTTGCTTAATGGCAAAACTGTTCTCCAGGAGGATCTGGAATTTCGTCTTCCCTTTCTCAAAACCTTCCTCTGCTGTGTTGCCCTATATGATGATGTCATCAATATACTGCAAATGTTCTGAAGCCTCACATTTTTTGAGTGCAGTCTGGATCATGGCAAATAGTGGGGCTATGTTTTCACCCCTCAAGCAGTCCATTATAGATGTACTAGACACCCCTGCAGGTGATAGAAAAATGTGGCCTGCACTCTAATGATAAAAGAATGGTGGAAAATTAGCAATATCAGTGGTGACACCACTTTGCTGCCTTGGACTCTAGTTCATACTGAAGTTCCAGCATGCCCGTCACAGCAGCACTCAGCAATGCTGTGGCTTTGTTCAGGGTGCAATAGTCCACTGTCAGTCTCCACTCTCCATTGGACTTACACACTGGCAATATAGAACTATTAAACAATGTGTAAGTCTTGCTGACTACTTCTGGCTCTACAGTTTATGAATCAGCTCATGGATGAGAGTTCCAGTTGGTGAGGTATTGTTGATGATGCACTGCATTAGTAGTGAACTTTTGTAGTAGTAGTAGTAGTAGTGAACTGTTGATCTTTGACCCTCAGCAGTCCCACAGCAGAAGGGTCCTTTGAGAGACCAGGCAAGGTATTCAGCTTTCTCATTTCCTTTGTCTCTACAACTGTTACCCCAAAAATCCTTTTGGTCCTCTAAATGTCCTCTCCTGAGATAATGTATGCTAAGGATGCATGGGGCCTCTGGGCCAGTCAGAATGGGTATTTTTGTCACTTATTCCGAGTTAGGCTCATTTCAACTTCCAGTACAGTCAGCTGTGCTGATTCCCCTGTCACTACAGAAATCAAGGCAGATTCTGCCCCTTATATATATATATCTATATATAGATCTTAATGGCATCTGAGTACATTGTAGGTGTCAACTAAAGCCTTATACTCTTGTTGATCTGATGCTCCAGGCCATGGGATCCACACAGTACAGTAGATCCAATTGTCTCTTTCTTCCATTTTGCTGGAGACAGGGCTCTTCTAGTTCTGGTCATGGTACTCATTGTTCACTTCTTGTAAATATGACTGGGAAGTCCCTTCAAGAGGATTGGAACTAAAATCAGCTTTCTATTTGGTCTGAGGATTTGCCTACTGGAAACTGAAGTGGCATTGCTCTTTGAAGAATTTCCTGTGGTGGTTGTTCCTCCTCTCAACTCATGTACTCATGCTACTAGAGCAGTGGTGGGTTTTTTCACTCCCACTTTCTTTGTGTCTTCCCTGTGGTTATGCTTACTCCCAGTAGTAGAGTCTCTGGTTCATACTGACAGGATATAGGACGTTTCCTCTCTAGTTTGCTTGAGTATTTCAAATCTCTCTGCAGTTTTTTACAGTGAGGTAAAAGACTCAGGTAGGTAGGGAGGAAAAAAGGTGGTCTTCATATTGTCTGAGTTGAATAATCAATGTTCATTCTCCTTTCATTGACATCAATGCTAATGAGTAGGCATACAGCAATGGCACACTCCATAAAAACTTCCATGACATGGATTATATACAGTCAACTTGCAGGGCACTGCTTGTTATTTGAATCCCTACAGATTATCTTCAACACAGCTAACTCTTTCAGGTACTGGATACATTTCTCCACAGTATTCCCCTTCTTGGGTGCACTACTAGATCATCCTTGAGAGAATAACTTTTATTCACACTTGACAAGAGTAGCCTCCAGAGACTGAGTTTCTGTCCTCTTCCCAATCTTGTCAATGTTCGCATCCCAGCACAGGGATCCCAGTTGCATGGCTTCACTACCACCTAGTTTCATAATATGGGCTGCAATATCCCAGTATCAAAGCAGCTAGGTCACTAGAAGCTCACCCTGAACTATTTTTGCATATCTCGCAGCTCACTCAGGGATAGGGATCAGTTGGTTATCTCTGGCCCTGCCTTTTCCTCCTGTCGTAAGGGCCTGTCCTGGTTTAAAGGACAGGTGTCTGCCAAGGAAGATAGGTACCTCCCTTGGAATGAAAAATATGATAAGTTTTCCTCCAAATTATTATAAATTTGAAATTACAGGGTAATCTTTCACACAAAGATATGGGAAAAGGAATAACAGTTCTTTACTAGTATATATATGTATAACAAGACAAACAAATAACAGCAATGGCAATATCAACAAACAAAACCAGAAACCCAGCAACAGCCTTCTCTTAGCCATCAAGCACTTTCCCCCTTTGGTGTAGTTATGGTCTCATCCAGCAGGGGCGCTTTTGGCTCCTGGACAGGCAGGGCAGAAGTGCAATGATTCCCTTGCGGCTGTAGGGTTGTAGCATGAGTTCAGCAGCCTCTCCACTGGTTAATGGCAGCTGAGCCAGCGGAAGAGAGAGATGATGGGCTTCCTTTGTGAACTCACAGGGGCAGGCAGTCTCAGTGCCACTCGGGAAGCTGAATGGACTGCAGCAGGAAACCTTGGAGCAGCAGGCTGGAACAGCGGAGGTGGGCACACCTGGGGTGGCAAACAAAGTGTAGCAAAGTCTCCAGAGCCCTGCCAGAAGCCAGGGGGTGTCTGGATGGGTGGGTTAAAGTGTAACAAAAAGCCCAGAAGCAGTGGCAGAAAAAAGCAGTGTTGGGCAGGGTATCTCTCCCTTGCATAGCTCACTGGGAAAGGCTGGTCCTGGGGTCGGGCTGCTGCACAGAGGGAGCATCCTGAAGGGTAGGGCTCCTGGCTCCCAGCTCCTAGTGCAGCACACACTGGGTCTGGGCCCCCAGTCAAGCAGAGGACCAGAGAAAGAAGACAGCAAGCCACAGGCACAGTGCTGAAGGAAAGGGGGAAAAAAGGAGACAAAGATCACAAGGCAACAGTATCTCCAGTCAGACATCAGTGCTGTGTGGCTGCTGTGTTGATCCCCCCCACCAGAAGGAAGTAGCAGCCCCTGGCCCCCAGTCCTTGCAGGATGCTGGGTTGCCTTTCACCCATCACAATACTCCTGGTGCTGGGATCTGGGGAAGGCAGCAACCATTGAAGACACACAACAAAACCAAAAAATGGATATGGGATAAAAACCATCCCCAAGACAGGGCCCTACTTTCTCTTCATCCCTCACTCTGCAAACTGATTTATCTTGGATTTCTTCTTCTGTGTAGAGGTGATTGCCATCGGCACAGGTAGTTCCTCAGGTTCCTCTGTAGTTTATGTGGCCAGAGTGTGTATTGGTTTGCTTTCCTCCTTCTCCCTCTGAGGGTGCTGTCTAGTACTGAGCAGTGTGATAAATAGCAACCAGTGCACCACCACACCGCAATAAATCACTCGTCTCTGGAGTTGCCACAGCATTCTCCTTGTCACTTTAAGAGGATCCTGTAGTTGTTCAAGGGTGAACTTCCAGACCACTGGAGCAGAGAATTTCCTCAAAAACCAGCCCATTTTCTCCCACCTTCTATGCCAGTCTTTGACAACCCACCCTCAGGGTAGATCTCTAAATGACCTTCCTAGAAATACCCATCCTGACTCTGAATATGGTGTGGACTGCACTGAGGAGACCTGGCAGACTTAGAAACAAGAACACATTTTCCTGAACATCCAAAGGTAATTCAAAATTCTCAAAAGCTGTTGTAGCAGTCCTGAAGGAGGAAGAGGGAATGAAAAACTGGAAAAATTATTCTTCTCTTTCCCCTCACAGACTGGGTATGATTATTATTGAATTTGCAGAGGTGGCACCCAAGGCTAGGGAAGTAGAGCAACACTGAATACAAATGATGTTCATTTGGTGTTATCATGTCCTAAGCTGATATCATACACTACAGCAACAAAGTAATTCTGATCCCTCTCTCTACTCTAAAAAAAAACCATCATGAGGAGCACATACAAGAATATGTACAGGATTAGGTACCACATTCACATGAACAGACCTTATGACCAGTGGCTCTGTACCTAATACATAAATGCTTAGATCAAAATTGTTTCCAACCTGCTCTGGGCAGATCTGTCATTATCACAATCCTTTGTGCCCCATATTGCACAGCAAATAAGGCTGACATGGTTTAAGCCTTGAATTCTTCAATTTAGTGCTCTCACCAAAAAAAATGCTAGTACTTGCTTACTCACTTCTTCCAGTTGGAAGCACAAAAATAAAAGATTTCAGGTTGAGATAAGAACACGTTATTGGAAATAACAATTATAAAGCAAACAAACAGTAGCAGCAACAATTACAAAAGTGTACAAAGAGAGAGGGTGATTTACATGAAAAATGCTCACCAAGACTGGGGCAATGAAAAACAATGGTGGACCGACCCTCCACCTGCCACGCTTTCCCCAGACATCAAACCACGCTCCCTTTTTTTGGGAGCAAGAGTCTCTTACTTCTCCCTGCCAATGATGATGGGAGGTGGTATAGAATAACAACATAGACATGTCCACATGGCTCCAAACTCTGCTGCCTCATGGCTAATAGGAAAAATTAATTTTTAAGTCCTTGCCAAAACCGGGACATCTTGTGAGAAGAAAAGTGGTAAAGGTAAAACACTTTAGTAAAGAATTAATTATGTTGGAGTTGCATGAAGGAACCAGACTCTCTTATTATGTCCATATGAATGAAACAAAATAATTTTTTTTTTAATCCACTTACTTCCTTGCTCCCCTTCCCCCAGCTCTAGCAATACCTTTGTGTATTAGTGTGTGTAGGTACAATGAAAAAAACTCTTCTCCTGACACACTGCCCCCTCTGCAATCCAAGATGTTTATTTCTCTGCCCACACATTCTTCTGCATTCTTCTGTATTCCCTTGTCTCTCCTGAAATCATTCAGGTTATCAGAAAAAGGTTATCTGATAGCTTAGTTGCACATAGCATATTGGAGTAGCAGTCTCATGGATAGTAGTTCTGTTTTACCACACCTTGGTATCTGCATAATCCTGTGAACAAGATCTCTTCTGTTTTTTCTGCCATTGGTATGATGTAACTCAGAGAAAAATTTGCATGGCTGAAAGTATTTGGTTATTTAGGTGGTTTTTAGCCAATGCCTCTTCTGCTCCTGGCCCTTCTGAGTAGGCTGAGAACATGATGCCCATCAAAAGTAGGTTTATGAGGACCAGCTGTCCACTTAACATTGCCAGACTTTGGATAGGCATGGAGGAGTCCTTGCTGTATGGGTACAGACAACTCCAAACCCCTACCTGATAACTGATGCAGCAATTCTGAAGAGCCAGCGGAACAGTGCTTACTATTTCCAATTTGCAAGTGAAAAAATTACTCTGATCTGTCCTGATGCTTAACAATGCAGGGCAGGATTCAGCTCCTGTATTGCCTCAGACTCAATTTTTAGGCAAATAGATAATTAGTCAGATAGGCTCTTTCGGCATGGAAAGAAAAACTGTGGTGTATGATCCCATCTCTGGAGGTACTTATGCTTCTTCCTTGATTACAGAGGGTGTCTACCTGATTAACTTAGGCTGAAGGCCTGCTTTTCAGATGGCTGGTATTTCAGTTAAATTAATTGCTTTCTAGGTTTCCAACTTTCTGCAAAGTTCTGAGTCCTGAGATGACAGCCAGTTGCAATACAGAGATTTAGACCAGAGTCTCTTAGCAAGTAGATGGCCGCCAAATGGAATTATATTTTGTGCAGGGTCTCATATACTTTAAATAATATACGACATACCTAAAGTAGTTTTGCTGCATAAGATGTTTTAGGAAGGTGTGGGTTTTTATAGAGATATTAAAAAAAATCTATCTGGCAATTCTTGATACACTCGCTTTTCAAATAACTTTTAAAAAGCATATTAAAAGAACAAGATACATGGAAATCTCATTACGGGCTTCAACGACAGCGGAATTCTCTTTATGAAAAATATGTTTGTTGAATCTCTGACTTTTTAATAGCAGTAAGCTATTACCTTACACTGTATGTAATTCAAGGGAAGCTTCTTCTCTTCTGTAGCTTAAGTATGCTAATGATTAAAGCATTAATTATGGGAACCTTTTTTTAAATGATTTGGTGGTTCATCAGAGAAATAAAATTAGTTAATATTGAAATGGAAGTAAATCTGCTAGATGCATGTTGATGGTAGGTCTGATACCTGTTGCTCATTTCCTGTAGCATGGCCTCCACACTGATACTAACTAAAGAGGGAACCCAGAGTGTCTGCCTTTAAATTCAGCACTTACTGTTACTATATACTATATACCTGAAGCAGATAGTGTGGAAACCTCTTATTCTCCTCTCTTTCCTTTCAGAGTAGTATTTGCTGATCTAATTCTTCTGTGGACAAGGCAGCTTTGTGCTGACCTTCTCTCAAGAGATTGGGTAGAACAATGACCAGTGTATTGCACATGCTATAAAAAGTTTTTTGTGTGTATGTTGTTGTGGTGTGTGGGTTTGTGCTATGTGTCTATTTGAAATCACCCTTTTGAGTCTTAATTTCCATTTCATCAAATAGATCTGTGTCAACACAGAAAACAGATGGTTCTGCAAATAGTATATAGGCTGCATTCATGTAGCATGAAGAGTGCTTTAATCTAGCCAAAACCCTTAGGTCTAGGAACAGGGTAGCTCCAGCAGGCAGTCTAGTTTTTAATACCTTTTGAAAGTTGTGGTTGTATCTGATTTTACTTACTTGTATTTGTATGATAGAAGAAGAAGCAGCTGGCTTAGGGAGGGAATGGCTTGGAGCATCTGTAGGGAATTACGTTACGTCCATGTTACCTGGATGCTTCTTAATTTTTTTAGATAACTTGAAGAGCATGGCTTTCATGGTAACTCAAACACATTCATTCAAATTGTGGTTTTGAATGCAACAAGTGTAAAAATCTAGCCAGAAGTAACATCTGCAGTTCAGGTAAAAATGAGTATACACTCAGGGTATATAAAAATAGAGAAAAGCAATGCTCTTAACTCCTCTGGGAGGAAGGATATGTAATTAATTTACCATGTGGAACAACAGTATGTTAAAAGCAATATAGTGACATGAGTAGGTTGGCATTCAGGACATTGGCTAAGAAGCCGTTCAAGCACGAAAGTTCAGTTTTTCCTCGAGGCTGGAGGCAAAGGAGCAAATCTTGATTCTAAGAGCTAAGGCAACTTTTTTGAATCTGGTGAAGTTGCACTGATTTGCACCATCAAAGGATCTGCTTTCTAACTCTGTCTGTTGTAGCATGCACTCAAGATTTTTACATCATAGAAAAACATGTCTGCAAATTCCTTTAGTAAAATGGAATACATTTAAAACTACATTTGTAGAATAGGGAGGACAAAAGAAGAAAAATTTCAGGGTTAAGTGAGAGGAAACATGGCAGTGGTATAATGTGTGAATTGGAAAGCAAGTTATTTTTCTGTATTTAACTGTTGTTGTGGTTTAGCCCCAGCATTCAGCTGCTCACTCATTCGTCCACCAGTGGCATGAGTGGGAGAATTGGAAGAAAATGAGAAAACTCATGTTGAGGCAAAGTTTAATAGGTAAAGAAAAAGCCATGCACACAAGCAAAGTAAAACAAGGAATTAATTTATCACTTCTGATGGGGAGATAAGTGTTCAGCCATTCCCAGGAAAGCAGGGCTCCATCACACATAATGGTTAGTTGGGAAGAGAAATGTCAACGCCAGATGTCCCCTGCTTCTTTCTTCTTCCCTGCCACTTTGTATACTGAACATGATGTCATATGGTATGGATTACCCCTTTGGTCAGTTAGAATCAGCTGTCCTGGCTATGTCTTTTGTCAACTTCCCATCCATCCCCGTCCCTTTGCCAGCATGGCAGCATGTGAAGCAGAAAAGGCTGTGTCAGCACTCCTCAGCAGTGATTAAAACATCTGTATTACCAGCACAAATACAAAACATAACCCCATACTAGCTACTGTGAAGAAAATTAACTCTGTACCAGTCAAAATCAACACAACTGCCTACAGCCCAAAACATCAGTAAGAATGATATGTACTGGGGAATCAAATGGGTTGCAATGACTGGTTACTGCTGTTCCACTGTGTGGTGACTTTTCAAGAGGGCTAGCCAGAAGGAATGAAGGCAAAACCAAGAACAAAGTAAACATGGTGCAAGTACCATGAGGATCAGAAATCTCTCTGGCAAGATAGAAAGGAAATCTTTCAGTATCTCTTTAATTACGGTATATTCCCATGAATACCGTTGGAAGCAGAAGTCTGTTTTTACCACGTGTATGACAAAACTGTGTAGTGTTAATTCTTATGCAACCTGTTTTTAACACTGTTACCTCAAGTTTCATTTTGCTGAGTAATGGTGTAAGTTTTATTGGTCCTGATTTTGGTTGACTTGCTTTCAACAGCTGCTTGCTGTAATACAGAGAATCACATTACGCTGGAGAATCATACTTAACTAGTGTGCTGAACAAGACCAAAGAAATAAAACAAAAATATAAAGACAAATCAAATCTGATCAAGCAGCACTGTTTAGACAAGACTGGAATTAGAGCATTAAAAATGTTTTGCTGTTGAAACTCTATTATTTTTTAAAACCCTCCCCTACCCTTCCCACTGCCCCTGAACAAGGAGAAAATTTTCATTTAGAAAATGAAACTATACCTGGAGGCAGGGCTGCTTTTGGCCTTCATGGTACCAGGGACTGCAAGTTAGTGTGTGAAGAAAACACATAGGGAAAAGTGTATTTGTGAGGATCTTTAGGGCCTTCATGTTCTCTTTTCCTACTAGAGCTTCTTTCCCATTGTTTACCTTTGCAAATATCCAGACCAGATGTTCCTTCACCACTTTGTTTTTCCTGATTGCAAGTTGCACTGGAAAGCTATATGATTACAGTAGCTGCTAATATTGCATTTTTACTGGACACAGTACAAAAGGTGGGCATCACGGCTGCTAGCAAATTGCATCGAGTTTGAAGAGGTTCAAACTTATAATATTACTGTTGGCAGGCAATCTGAAGAAAGCATAAGCTATTGCTGATGATCCTGATGCTTAGCTTAAGCCTCTTCACTAAACTATCTCTTCCAGCTCTCAAATGCTTCACTCTCTCTGGGTATTTAAGAAAGAGCTTCTCTAGAGAGTTATTCAGAATTTAGGAGCTCCAACTCACCTCTGGGACTCCCTTCTCACTGCAGTGGGAGTCACAGGGTTCCTCATTTAGGCAACTCAGCCAATTGCCTGAAACTAGATGGTATAGATTCCTTCTGTGCTCTTAAAGAGAATAATGCACTTTCTCTGAGTTGCAGAGCTGCTTGAAATAGTTGAGGTGAAGTCCAAGCTCAAAATAATATTGCAGTTGTTTTTCCTTTTCTGTGCTTTGTATTTACTGGATTTTCATCCACGGTGTCAAGTCACTTTAAATAGCACAAAATGTATGTTTATTGGTAAGTATAAAGTAGCATGAACCAAGAAAATACTCCAGCAAACTGAAGACTATTCCTTTTTTCATCTTGTGGCAAGGGAGAAAATGGTAAAGCCCGAAGCAAGCAGAAAACACCAGAACAGCTGATTTAAACAGTTTTTATTAAAAAGTCATATTGCCTTCTGGCTGCTACACCTAAAAAAAACCTTATATGTGGCGAATAGTCCTGACAATGACAACCTCTGATAATATCATTACAACATGCAGATGAAGTGCTTCTAGATAATGGTAAAAGCTTTCAGGGAAGAATAGCATCTTTGCATAAACAACCTGCAATACCTAAGTTAATTGCTGATTGTGAGAAATACACCAAACACCTCAGTGATTACAGATGAATTTCTTTTCTGAAGTTGGAAATATTCTTAAAGGATTTATCAATTTTTATGGCATCATGCCCATTCGTATAACTCTTCTTTTAGATAGTAAATGTTTTCAGGTGACATTGATATAGTGGTGAGACAGCCCTCTAAAACTTCTCTGAAAAATATATGCTTCTAAAAATTATTCAATTGAAGTTTGTGGAAATTCAGTGGTGGAATCAATATTTTTAAAGGCAGGAGCTTCCTGGTGCTTCTGTGGTCTCTCTCACTGGAATCCACTGTCTCAGGGGTTCCTTACCACTAGAAATCCTGCGTGCTGGGGATGCCTCTGCCACCCGTGTGATCACACCTCACCTTTGGATTCATAGCCAGAAGGCTTCAGAATTGATACTAGTATTCGGCTAAAGAGCAACCAGGTAGTGAGAAGGAGAAAGGTTTAAAACAAACAATAGCAGGAAGTGTTCATGTGATTTTTAGTTAAGCTGCAGACCTTTCTAATGGAGGATGCTAAGGATGCTAAAGTTTAAGGTGATTGAACAGAAAATTTTGCACTGTTTATGAACACACAGAATACACAGACAGTCCATGAGGTACCCAAGTTGGTGGTGATTGAATACTGAGTATCACCATCAACAAGTCTACCTTGTTCTTGATAATTTTAACATCTTTATAATTTTTAAAGCATTTAATTTTGGGGACTGATGGACATATGATACAGAGCTTGATATAGGGCACTGTTTTCAATGGACCTTTGGTCTTATCTAGGATGGCTGTATTTATTTTTTCTTAGAATTAAAAGTCAAGTTGTCCATTGATTTAGGATACCAAAGACATTTCTGATAAGATAAAAATTCAGAGATCCTAATTCTGATAACTTTAGTGTCTGGCATTACAAAAGGCATAGGGATGCCTGAAATTTATCACTGCTCCTGTGAAATTTGCTTGTGTTAGGAACTAAGTAAAGAGGAGCATAGATATGAAAAACCAGGAGGATAGAGCTTCAGCACTGTTGAAGTGAGTGGAAATTTTGCCCTTGACATTTGTGGAGCTGGGATTTTATTTAATGCTTTAATTTTCAATTTCTCACACTACATGAGCCAGGGGATACAAGACTGAAAGAACAAATGATGACTTTAGTTTATACGAAGAACTATTTATCCATGCAATTGACTATTTTAGATTATATTTGGAAAGTGTAAACTGCAATTAAAAATCTTTCAGTCTTGCTGAGGCAAATTTACATCAATAGTATGCTTTTTCATACTAAAGGGCAGAAAATGACTGGTTAGAAATAGGAAGTGTTTCCTGTGGCTGTTTTTTCACCACTTTCTCTAGTATGCATTTTGGAGATTTGGATGTGATAGGAAAGATGTGCATTACTGTCTTTACTAATAATTTGGTGGGTGAATGTGTGGATGTTAACGTCTTTAAAATGAGTCCTAATGTCTCTACTGACTTTGGGCAGCAAGTTTGTTACCAGGCCCAGACAGTTTGGCTCCGGAAAGAGACAAGGGTCTGCACAAGCCTGAACTTCTGAATTTTGGGACAAAATAATAAGTTCAAGGGGGGATATGGACTAGGCAGTTCAAGAAGTCTGTACCTTCCTAGTACCTCAGCCTATGGGGGAAGGAAGAAGGCAACAAGCGGCTGAGAGTTAGGATGAAAGGGAGGCTGCACCCTCTGAAACCCCGAGTAAGAGAAAGAAAACCCAGTGGATGTGTGCCCCGTGAACTCTCTCCCTTTATTTGGATGAAGTTGAAGGACACCTCTGTCTCCTTTTTGGACATAAACCTCTGGTGTTTGTGGATCTTCCTGACAGATTGGTATTTTGTTTAATTTGAGATGATCATTGGTTAAAATAGACTTCCTGAAAACATGCAAACTCTTCTACACATAGGAAAGGCAAAATGTCAAAGCAACTGCTGTTTAATGGGCTGCCAAATCAAAAGTTATTGTGATATATGACTTGGAATAATTCATGATTATGTGAAATATACAAGAAATATACAAGAAATAAGTTATGCTTGTAAAATGTTGGTAAGAAATATTCTTAAATGTTTTAAGTCCACTAGCCGGAGCCGGGGAGATTGCCTCACACAATTGCGAAACCATAGATGGCAGCGGAGAGAGATACCTAATTAGCAAACCAAAAGTCTTTGCTCCAAAGACTTAGCAAACCAAAAGACTGGCTCCAGAGCAGTTCAGGAAACACCCAAGCGATGAATACTCGATAAGTGTCTGTGATTGAGATAGCTGGAGTAATGAGGAACATGCATCCCAATGCCAAGTTCCCGTAACTTTGTCCAGCACAAGACAGAGAAAAAGACTGTATGAATATGAGAAACAAAGAAAAGAGCAGGATGAACTCTTCCCCAGGCAAGAAAAACTGCATATAAGCTAACCCGACCAGACAACATTTGTGAACAGAGGGGATTTGAAGCAGTAGAGTTCTAATCAGTGTGTTCACCCAGCACAGATCCTGGGCTTGACACTGTCCCTATTGATTGTGACTATCGGATACCGTATCTCAGTTGCGAAATAAAATCTTCTTTATTAATTATTAATTTGGTTATATCATTTATTACCTATGTTAGAAATGAGAAGCTTGACTCAGCCAATATATCATGCAGTAATTCAATTTATTTATTTATTAATATGGTAAAGTATGAGCAAAAACAGCGCTGGGTACAGTGGTGGGGGTTTCCCCTCCAAATGCACACTGATTGTTGGGCTTGCTGGTATTTATTGATCATATTCATGCATATTCATAAGCTTTCTCAGCAGTTTCTATTCCCAAACTTTTTCTGTAGTTTCTATTCCAAATTTTCTCAACAGTTTCTATTCCAAATTTTTATGTCCCAATTCTATACTTCAGGATCATAAATCTGTAATGATGATTGCTTGGTTCCTTGCCAATTTCTATACTCTGTTGTGATCTATTCCAGGCTTCAATATCCCAGGATGTGTATCCCAGATGGGGGGGTCCAGCTTCCAGATATGGAGTCCAGCTTCGGACCATTAATCTATGACAGCAATGTCCAGTTTCCCTTTTCGAAGTCATTAATCAGTGACATTGATATCCATCTTCCTTTTTCAGGATGTTTTCCCTGTTTCGTTAGAGCTTGGGATAGATTCACTTCCCTCTTTAGTTTAAATCCTTTATACATTCTAAAGCCACAGTTTAAAAATCCTTAATACAAAGTAACATTCTAAATCTATAATTCAAAGGTTCTTATTACAAAACAGCTTAAGAGTTATAAAAGTTAATTGCAAGCAAAAGATTGGTTCAAGGGTCTTCTTCCATGTTTTACCTTCCTTGGTTGTTTATTAGAACTCATCTTTATAACTGTCCCATGGCCGTGTTCCACACATTTCACAATTACAATTACATAGGTTATTTTTATTTACCTGACATGAAACATAACTTTGTATTTCACACCTATAACAGTTATCATGTAGACTGTGGTCTTTCTACAGCAATAATGTGATAGATGAGTAATGTGATGATAAAGTCTCACAATTAATAGAGAAATCATGTATATAGGTCAAGAAAAGTTTTAAAGATTTATAGTTATGTTTTACCCCCTCGCGTGGTTATCAAGAGACAGATGGGGTTGGGACATTGAGGAGGGTCAGCTTGTCACTATAGCAACATCTGACCTCCAATCAGGATTTGAGGAAGAGATCTCCAGACTGGAGATCTCCAGACTGGACAGCAAAGAAGGGGTCGATGGACAGAACTTTGGGAGGGGTTAAAGGGTTAAAAGGCAAAACCTTCATTGTGTGGGCAAGCACATGGTGGGGAAAATCCTTTGCTCCCAGTGCCGTACCTTTTCTCTATTCAGTCTTCTGCTGTATTTTTGGTAAGGTTTAATAAACCTTTCCAAATTATGAAAAGTAACCATTTCTCACCAATAATCATAAATATTTTTGATTCACACTGTGCTTTTTACCTCAAATAATGTTCAGGTAGTTTACAAATGACACATCTATTGCTCTGTATGACAGTGAACAGCAGCCACAAGCAGTGCCTGGTAATCTATATTGGTACTTCCTGGCAGTAGAAGGTAAACCAAGTTTACGTTGAATGAATCTGTAGGAATTGTTTGGGAGAGCAGGATGTAAATACATTCTTGAAATCTAGCCAAGAGCTGAACAGCAAAATGCAAGGAATCAGATGGGAACAGCTATCAAATTTCTGATACAATTTGGTAATTCTTTGAGCAACTGAATTAAATTTTAACTAGAGCTGGGAAGAAACTGTTTTCTTCTTGGAAAACTTGCAAGTCAAAACCTTTCTCTTTTCACCCCAATGTGATTACCTCTGCAGTTTTGAATAGAGAGCATCCCTCTGCAACCAGCCAGTTAAGGGCCCTCTCCAACAGTATGGATAATCTGGCTCCTAAACTTATTTGATCACTTTACCCTCCTGAGTGACTGTCTTTATTCTTTGTGGTGCAAATGTCCACTTTGACCTAAATGAGCTTTACAAACTACTACAAATGTTTGAATTAGTATTCGTTGGACCTGGAACAAGTATTGTAAGGTAGCTCCAGAGTGCTCAGCCACATCATTTTCTCTCTGGCAATCTTACAAAGTGGCCGAAACACCAGTGAAGGAGCTCAGAAATTAGCGTCACAGCAGTAGCTTGGTGATCTGGATGCTCTCCTGAGAAGAGAAATGCAAATATAATTCTCCTGCTACCTGTGTCAGTACATGGTCCAAAGCCAAGGAGGAAGCAGGACTGTCTCTACCTGCGGTTTTTTTAGAAGAACATTTGTCCTCCAACTTAGAAACCTGACTGAAACTTCATCAAATCATCACTGGTATCTTCCACAATTTTTCTTTATGAATAAATATTTTATGGCTTAAGGAAGAAAATGGTGTCAGAAAATAATTAAATTTAAAAAAACCCCAAACCTGATAGTTCCAAAATATTGAAACTCTTAGGGTTCCTTACCTTCCATTTAGGTAACATTTAACTTTCTGCTTTCTAAATATACTATGAATCATTCTCTGTGCTTTTGCTGTCTTAGCAAGAGCATTGGTGCTTACATGATCTATATGACCAGTGACAGACAAAATAATTCCTTAAAAATGTTTTGTACTTGGATTATTTTCCTACCTTCTTTGGAGAGGCAGCTACGTGATGGATTTCAGTAAACTGCATGAACAGTCTTCATTGCAGGGGCTATAAAGTGTCTATAAAGAGCAGCAACTTGTTTAAATTCCAGAGCTATTGCTTACACTTTTCATTGCAGGTGCAAGTGTTGGAAATGTTATATGTAAGTAGTTGGTTTTGTTTCAAAACAATGACTTGTTAAAAAAGCCCAACAAACCCTCACTGCTAGAAGCTGTTATCCTAATGAACTTGTCTTATATTATTGAACATCCAAATAAATAACAATAATAAATATTAACAAAAAATCTCACTTGGCTGAGGCTCTCCACTGTGGTAGAACTAAGTGAAATTTAAACTAACTGTTGGAGTTCAGTAGTGATTCTCTTCCATCCTTTTAAAAGTGCAGCATTCCTGACTTGAGCTTTTGTTGAGAAACCATGGTAGGGCTGAGTTTTATACCTTAAACATGACCACATTTGCTGATATTTTGTAAACCTTTAGGTGTGCATTGAGCAAGCTTTCAGTAAACTGTGTCCTGGCTATTATTTTGATGGTAGTCTTCTTGCACCTTAGTGTTTCCAAGTGCTTTTGATCCAGACCAATGCAAAACTTGATGCATTTATGTGGACTTTAAGTTTTTTTCTTGGGAACATAAAAATTGGAACATTTAAATAACACATTTATAGTTTTAACATGTATTAGAAGAAAAAGAAAGAATTGCACAGATTTATGTGTACTGAAATCATTAAGATTTTGACCACGTTTTCTTAAATGCTTACTCATAAAACTTTGGCTCGCAGCTGGCCTTCTTGTGAAAACATTACCAGCTTTGCCTCTAAATTTTGCCTGTTCTTAGGATTTTCTGCCTTTTTCAGTGGATTGCTGGCATGTACTCTAAGTCAGCATTTCTAAACATTACTAGGTAAAAAAACTACAGAGATGAGTTTACAGACCATGATAAACAACAAGGAGAAGGAAGAGCTTGGAAGACTGTTTTGTGTGTGCATGCATGAACATTTTGCTCAGCTTATCAACATTACTGCTAAATTACATGTTGTTTTCCTGTGTTCTTCTTTACTGATAATCTCTAGTTCTGTGCTCTCAGTTGAATTTCTAGAGACTCTCTGTTTACATAAGTAGCAGATGACTGATGGTCTAATGTATTTGGGTTGATTCATTATATCTTGAATTATTAAAACACACTGCCTCTCTTTGAAGAGCTGAAATTTGCTGCAAGTCAGAAATCCCTGTGAGTAAGAGGAGCCACAGAAACTGGTTGCAGCATAGCAGGGAATACAGGGAGCATCAGTGGGTAGATAACAGCAAAATCTAACCCTTTATCTTTTTTTTTGTGTGCTGCCTCCACACAGAGATTTGACAGCTACAGCTGGCTTACAGACTTGGTAGTCTCGCACTAATTGACTGCCAACTTTGATAGGGGAGCCTCTAACCAGTTCAGTTGAACTCTGAGCAGCCACGTAGGTAACTTGCCAATGAGAGTGTCTGGGGGAGGAGAAAATTCTTGGGTGCACGCCTCTCAGATCTGGCTCCCTGTAAGATGTGAGGCTTGGTGTGTGTGCGCACTGTCACAGGCAAATACTCAAGGGTAGCTAAGAGTGAATTTGAGTGCTCTGCTTCCACGAGGGAGAGAAAGGCAGCTGCTGAAAGTACAAGCTGGCAGGAATCATGACAGACCCAAGCAGCAGAAAGGAAGCATTTAAAAAATGGAATGCTACATTCAGTATTGATGGCTATAACTTTACAATTGGTAAGCCTGATTTAATTTGTCTTCTTTCATTTATTTTCTTGTCTTTCTTTCCTGTCTTTCTTAGTAGTTCCAGTAAGTACAGCTAAAAGACAGCTGTTGTCAACCGCTACTTGTCAATATGTGCCTCTAAAATGTACAGATGCCCTGCAATTTTTGCCTGAATTGCTTTTGCATTCCGTCTCCTGTATTTCTTTCACATAGGAAAACTTGCCTTTGATATGCAGTGGCTCTACATTCTTTTGTTTTTGCTTGGGTTTTGGCCCAAGTTCACCAAGATGTTTGCAGTACTTTTGTTTTGGAACCGTACCCCAGGAAAGCCTGGGCTCCAGGAGTGCAGGTTTCCAGCTTGCTAGCTGCATTTCTTTCCTGTGAGCCCAGAATGACATCCTTGAAAGCCTTGGCTTTCTTTGCTATGTTTTATTGTTTACATAGCCAGTGTTTCCAAATTCTGTAATGTTTTGTCATTTCCACTTTGCACAAAGATATATATGTAACAGTTTGCAAATACAAGTAAAATTGCTGAGGCAATGAGAAATATTGAGGAAAGATTAGGAATTTTAGGATGGATTGCTAACAGTTGTTTGGACAGTGCTGTTTCATATTTATGTTTGCTGTCTTATGGGAAAGTGAGGCTTCTCAAAGTGAAAGACTTTTCAAATAGATTTGGTACACAAAATTTGAGGATTCTCTGAGCAGACTGCTTTGCTACAAATGCTTATCTTACTAGGGTGTGCACTTATATATATATATATATATATATGTACCCCTATACATATCCAAATAGATCTTAGAAGCAAAGCAAGCTTACATCCCATTTGAATTTTTAGATTAAATCCAAGTTAAAGTATATGGATAATATACTCATAATAATCAATAGAAATTCCTTTTGAATACTTTTAAGAAGACAGAGATTTCTACTTCCTTGCCATTGTGAAGTCAGGAAAGTTTTTCCTGGGTGATACTAACATAATTGGGCCAGAATTTCATCTAATAATGATGCATACAAACGTTCATTGGTGTGGATGGACATACCTGTTTAGTCCTCTGATTAATGGAGAATTTTTTTTGCAATCATTAATATCATGCAAACATGAGGCTTGTTGAAAAAAAACTGGAGATATATGTTTCATTAAAATATCTTTACACAGTTAAGATATCCTAACTATCTGTTAATGTTCATATAGCACTTTAAAGGTGAAACTGCCAAGCCAATGCTACTTCTGAAATTTCTTTCTCTAATGGGAAGGCCCTCCACAGGTTGTTGCAATATGCTCACTTTTGTACCCCCTATCTTAATCTCTTCCACTCTCAGCATCATTATTAGTAGTGGGTTTTTATCAGTTTGTGTCAGTCTGGTGGATGAACATTTTATTTTTCTTAGGTTTTTTTTTTTTTGTCATTTGTTTGTTTTTTGTTTTTTGGTGTGTTTTTTGGTGGTTTTTAGGTTGTTTTTTTTGGTTTGTTTTTTTTTTGTTGTTGTTGTTGTTGGTTTTGTTTGGTTTTGTTTTGTTTTTAACTCAGGAAAAAACCAACAGGATTGCTGGGTTTGTTGCTCTGCTGTCTTTATTGCTACTCATGCTCACAATACAACTGGACCAATTTTAGGGTCAAACGACTCAGGGTTTAGAACTGAAGGTTGTCTTGGGTAATCAAAAATGTTATTGTATTTCACATCTATCCGTGCCCAAAAATTGTTACTGTCTCTTTAAGGTTACTGTCTCTTTAAGGTGGTACATCTAGAGGTCTGGAGCCGGAATCATGGGGCAGGCAGGTGTGGTACACTTTAAAAGGTTGGAGCACACAGGCAGAATTCCCTTTTTCAGCTTTTGGCTTGCTTTCTCATTCCTTGCCACACTACTTTGCTTTCACCTTAAAGCTGAGGTAGTGTGGTCAGAAGCTTCGTTTTGTGTTCTCTTTTGTGTTGTGGCATTTTGCTTAAGGCAGAGGTTGTTTCGGGGGGAGGAGAAAGGAGTTCTGAGCTAGCCACCCAGAAGAAACTGCATTTCTGCAATCAAAAACTGTTTCAGAGGGAACTTTGCAAACATCTATTGGCAGTGCAAAGCTTGAGCTGGTACCTCACCGGGCCACCCCATGTTGATTCCGGGAGACTGTTTCTCTGCACCCACAAACACCAGAGGCTCAGAGGATAGCAGCACCAATACTGGTGGAATACAGTGGGTGGCAGAAGGAAGCGGTGAGTGTTGGAACTGACCCCATATGTGCTCACAATTCCCATACGCCACTAGAACTGCTTTGTAAGCTCATACCTTCCCAGGAGGGTTTACTACCATGCTTTCCTCTTTGTCTCCCAAACTGCGTGGTTGGCAGTGTTTGGTCAGATGTCATTTTTGCTTTGTCTCCCTACATGTAGTTGCCTGTGATGGATGCCATCTTGAAAGGGGTACTTTGCCATTTTGGATTTCTCTTTCTTCTGAGGGAGTTCGTGAGATTTATCAATTTTGTATCTAGTGATTAATTACTATTATTTTTTGCCTGTTGTAGTTTTCGTTGTTAATAAACTGTTATTTTTTCACTTATATCAACTCAGATTTAGTTTCTCCTTATTGGTGGAAAGGGATTGATTAAAACAGTGGGGAAGAACTCATGTTAGAGTGATCTCCTTTAAAGTGTCTTAAGGCAAGACTCAGGTTTTTTCTGCTTCTTGGGACAGTTGTTGCATTGCAGCTTCTGTGCTACTTTTTTTGGTGTGCGTCTGTATTTGATGCACACAGTGTATTGATTCTATGGTCTGTGTATTATATAGCATTTATTTTTCTATCTGGGCAAGTGTGCATTGTATTGAATCACATAACCACAAAAACTTTGTAAATATGCTATGTAGTATTACCAGCACTGTGTGGCAGACAGACCTAAATGATTCAAGTGTTTGTTAATCATTATACTGAAGAAAATAAATCTATCCAAGAACATTAGTGTGTCAGGGATGGGCTTAAATGTATTTTTTTCCATCAGAAAACAATTCTGGTTTTTGTGTCCTGATGATTTTTAAGAAGTTCTTGGGAAATGTTGAGCTGCTGCATCTGCTACTGTAGTATTAGCTGTGAGATAAGGCTGATACCCTTGAGAAACAGAGACATATTAGTTTGAGAGAAAGTAACTTCCCTTTGTGTGCAAAATGAATCATACTAGTTGTCATACAACATTTGCAAATTGTCGTCCAACTCTGTTCCAGACAGAGTAGGAACAACACACTGGGAGTTTGGGTATGTCCATGATGAAATATCTGTACTATTAGAAGGGAAGCATGGTAATAATTGTAACTTCTATCTTCACTATCATCACCTCCAACTGCATGGTTGAGAGCACTGGAGAAGGATGTTTGGTCATTCCATTGCTTCTTTTGGTGTACTTGGCAGTGTGCAGTTTGCAATTGGTCTCAATGGTCTTAAATGTCTTTTCCAACCTAAATGACACTATGAAGAGAAAATATTTTGCACTGATTCACATTTATACTGACTTCTAAGAAATCATGATCTTCACAGTGTTTTGAAAACTGATTACTGACCATGAGACGTATTAAAAATTTTAAGGAAAATTAGTGAAAGACCAGGCCCTAAGATCGAACATGATATTATGAGGGCAAAGAAGAAACCTGGTGCAAGAAGAGCTACTTGCTGAAGGCTTGTAGTTAAATACTCTTGTGTCTCTGGAGTTGGCCAGCATCTGCTTACAGAGCAGAACAAACTAGAGCAGGTTCTCAACTGTTCTAATTTTCACTTTAGCTTCTTACCACATTGGGGTTGGGTTACCAGAGCTGCGGGAACTGCACACTTCCCAAGGACTTCACGGATCCCTGCAGAATAGAGGGATGTGCCATACCAGAAAGGCAAATGTGTGACAATACTATGTAGCTTTCTTCTGTATAAAGAAACAAGGTCGTTCAAATCCTTTTCCTCTAGATGCAACTGTTTTGACAGGGACTCTGAGGAGGATTGAGGTGCACTGGCCCAGTGAGGATTTTGAATATTCCACATTTATGGACTTCTTGCACTGGTAGTTAATGGAAAGATTGGAGCCACAGTGTGAGCCATTTAGTGGGACTATTCAAGAACAGGAATAATGCAACTTAATTTGCTCTAGAAAGCTCAATCTGTCTCAGATGAACGCTTCAAGATCTTTATTTGCCATTGTTTATGTTACCAAATTTCAGAGTACATGGAGTTTTATATACACAAGATACTGTATTTGAGCTCTTGTTTGATTTTGGCTAAGTTTTCCTCCAATAAAACATAACAGAGAGGAAGTTAAGGCCTTTTTTTCCCCTGTGGATTGCCTTATCATGGCTGTGCAAATGAGAGACTATTAATGAGAGACTCAGAATGCCAGTTAAGTGTTATTTGCTGTTGTAATTGACTTTCTAGAGGTTGGTCCACTGTCTTAAAACCTGGGAAAATGATAAACACAAATATTAATAAGAAGATATTTTCCTTCAGCATTTATTGCATTTCTATGTCTGAGAGTTTAACTTCAGTAAAACTCCAATTTTCTGCTCTTTATATCCAGAAGCATCTGGCAACACTGTTAGTCCTATCCAATGAATAAAATAAATTTTTAAAAATAGATTTATAGAATGAAGTGGTGAGGAGTTCTTCTGTAACTTAGGTTTCTTGGAGAGGAAGGATGTGGCACTGAAGCACTTAGTCTAGCTCACAGCAGTTCTTTATAAATCTTGTAGGTAACTTTCTTTATGAAAACACTCTGTTACACTTTTTGCATGTAAAAGCTTTCCCTCCAGTTACTATGTTTTGTGGTGATTTTTCATCCAAACTCAAGGTGCAAATAAGGCAGAAGGTGGAGACACCTGGCTGGCGATGAGGACACCTATTTTCCTTATGCCGGATCCTAGACCAAGAGTTTTTCCCCCTATCCATCTTCCATGAAGGAAAGAAATGCAGTCTTTTACAGACAACAAATGATGTTACTCCCTACAAGGAGGGACCCAATCTTACTGTGATGAGAAATAACATTGCTTCTGCTTTTTTTCTTCTCTGGGTTTTGGCCAACTATTCCTGCTCCCAGTGCCTTCTGAATTGATACAGAGGTATTAATTTAAATATTCTGATTTTCTAGAATCCCTAAACTTCAAAAGAAATAAAGAAGCGTTAACTCTTCTGTGCCTTTTGAGCAGTTTTAGGCAGCCAGGCAGCCAGGCCTGTTCCTGAGCAGGCAAGCTCTGACAGGGAGAACCTTCTCTCAAGACAGTTCCTTTTCCCATGTTGAAAGCCAGATCTCCTCCTCCTTGCCCCACCCCCCACTCTCCCCGCCCCGGTGCTGCGCAAACTCTAGAAGTTTTCAAACTGTCTTTGGGAATTTCTGTTTTTGCTGCAAATTCTCTCTTTTAAACCCTTGTGCGCTGCTAATTTGTCTATTGTTTTGATGTAGTGTAAACACAAGCTCATTTTGTCTATTGTTTTGATGTAGTGTAAATACAAGCTCATTTTTCCTAGTTCTGTAGCTTTGCATAACTAAGTAAGCAAAAGGCTCCTGGATATATAATTCACTTATTTGTGTGCTAGTGCAAATCAAATCAAGAGGCAGAATCCTGACAAGCAGTAAATATTCATCACTCCACTGCAGTCAGGAGAACTGCAGTAATTTAAATGAGAAAAGGATTGTCCTGGTCTTTTCCAGTTAAAGTTGCTGTATGTTGGAGAAGGAACTGCCCTAAATACAAGGCAGGCAAATAATGCAGCTTTTCCATGGCTTGCTTGCAAGACTTCAGCAAGGTTATGCTGATATAATTTTGCTCCCTATTTTTCCTTGCCAGGTGACAGAGCTTGTATCTAACAAATCTGCTGAGACTTGATTCTAAATTTCTAATAGCTACAGGCTTGAAATTTTTAGTACTGAGAAATGAACCCTCATGATTACATCCAAGGGCTCTGTGCTATAACTGTATGGAAATTTAGAGTTGTGGTGCAGGGAAGGATGCAGTAATTACTGAATAGACGCACTTAATTAAGTCTCTACTGGCTTCCCAGCTGGTGAGTAGAATGGTTCACTAGAACAACATGAAACAATCACTTGGGTCATTATGTCACATCCTCTCTCTTGTTGTCATAGCAGCTGCAATCAGTCCCCTGAAAATTTTTCTTATGTGCAAACATCATCTCTTTCCATTAAATGGCAGTGCATGGTTTGTCTCTTGCTGCTACTGCTGCATGGTCATACATTTAATGTCTGTTGATTTAGTACCCCTTCCAATCACCTCACTCCTCCTTCTCACTGTTGTGCAGAGTGATGAAACCTGCCAAGTGTATTGGGAAAGGGGAGAGGGTAGACAACTTGCTCAGTCAGTACCACTTAATTCCGTTTCAACTCCAAGGACTTAAAAGTAGATTTATAGCCATTGGAGAAGAGGATAAGGATTCTGGATTAATGTTGCATATTCTTTCTCTTTTAGTATTGATAGTCAATCATTATTAGGAGTCAAAACATTCCAAAATAAAATTTTACTTGTTTCTTCCCCACATACATGGGTAGCTGAGGTCCTTGCAGTTCTGCTATATGGCATGCTGATTGCTTTTTATGGACTAAATTTTTCACATTCTTTTTTTTTTTCTTTCCATTTTTGGGTCTTGCATTCTTGAACTGTGGTAATAGATCTGGTCCCCAGATTTTGTTCTAGTGTTTTCCTCTTTACATTTTTCTCTCTTTTATTTTGTACTTTTTGAATGCCAGTGTGATTTAGTTTAAATGGAGTCAACTGAAAACTAAGCTTTCTTGCTCTGGTCTCCATACACAGCTAATCACATACAGGGAATTTACAGGGAATTTTTTTATTGCTCAAGTGGAACAAGTCATTTAACACTTTTGGAAACAGACTTGAAGTAGAGATTATAAATATGTTAACTTTCTCTGAAACTACTTACAGTAATTTTTGCTCTGTTTAAAATACTGAGTTTCAATTTTGTTCTTTTTTTAAAATGGATCTTTAGATGAAGACAAATCATTTACACATGAATGAGGCAGACAGCCTTAAGAAAACTTAAAAGGAGATTTTAATTCAAGCCATGGTTCTGTTGTTGGACTTGCACATGAAACCTTACTGAACTGACAGGATTTTCCAAACAAGTGGTCTTCAGTTATTTGCAGGATGAGAAGCTCTGCTGCATGGTGATAAAATGTGCTCCATGACTGAACGAGAGTAATTGCTATTTTCCTCAAATGTCAAGTTGTTGTAATTGTAATTGTAATTGTAGCCCTCTAGGAAGCGAGCAAAGAATGGAAAGCCAGGGAGAAAAAGGACTCTCTGAAACTCATAGGTGCAGGTGCCAATATATACGCTCTCCAAGTGCAAAGTGTGTTTTCCTCTCCTATTAAAACTTTTAATTTTACAGGATAGGATGTTTATGCTTGATGTGATATGAGTAGCAGAATACTAAGCTCATTTAGTTGATACTGATTTACTCCCTCCCTCCCAAATCTGTAATTATTACCAAATAAGTATACTGGTAATAATCACTATTTGCCATGGAATGTACTCTGAAAAAGGTATCTTCAGAATGTACAGACCTTATTTTGTGACACTGTATCACATTATATTAGCCTAGAGGAGGGACATGGTCTTTTCCACCAACTGCTGGCCATTGATTTAAAAACAATCCATGTTTTTTCCACCTTGAACATTATCATAAATTCAGGATTACAGCTTTTTCAGGCTTCATTATGTTCTGACTCTTATGCAGCCCCAGTAAGTCAAAATAGGATTTGGTCTCAAGTGGGTATTATTAATTTTTTTTAAACTATCATAGAAACAAATTTAAGAAATCTCTGTCAAAACTGAGGGGAAAAACCCAAACATTTTCTTTGCCAAAACCTGAAATTTTAAAATACAAAGTAATAATCAAAGCTGATTTCAATCTGAATAGGTCAGGTAATCTATATAGGAGATCAGTCATCTCTAAACTACTCAGTTCAGTATGAATATACTCCTTCCTCTGCAGAGAGCTATTGCTCTTAAGACCTTTTAAGAGAGCATGGATGTAACTGTCTCTGTGTTGCATCTGCAGCAGCACTAACATTGAGGCTGAAGGCCTTATATCATTGTCACAGAGATTCTTGAAGGTACATATAAATTCTGCTATGCACCTGTAGGCTGGCAGATATCTCCTGCTCCATCAAGAGGTCAAAACTTGTTTGTCCTGATGTTTGCTCTGTTGTACTGACTCAGCATTCACTGTGGCCTGCTTGCCTTTGAAGCTGCTGAAATAACACTGTCTCTAGAAAGACTTAAAGGATTTTTCCATCCAGAATCAGTGATGTGCCTTAAAAACCAAGGTGTCTGTTGGGAGATGTGGGGGAGATCTAGCATGTATTACTGCCTGGTTCAGTCTCCATGGTATCTGTAATGAAATATCTTATGGTGTTACTAAAACATGGACTGCTTTTCACAGGTATTTAATTTAGTAACT
Organism: Urocynchramus pylzowi; assembly: GCA_013397555.1. NCBI lineage: Eukaryota > Metazoa > Chordata > Aves > Passeriformes > Fringillidae > Urocynchramus > Urocynchramus pylzowi. Next base: position 160,184 of record VZRH01006239.1, read on the forward strand.
TTCAGAGGAACCAAACAAACAAAAGTATTTTTCCTTGGTTAATATTTCAATTTAAAGAGCCATATGTAACTTCTTAACTAAGACTGATATTGTGTTTTAGCCAGTGTCAGTGTCTTTGCTCAGGGCTTTCATGAAGGACCTTGCAAGCACAATAAATTATCAGATTCAAGCCTTGGGTCTTTTCTCCTTTTATCACAGATTGGCAGCAAGTGGATGTGAAGCCTGGTGAACCTTTTAAATATATAAATTTTAAATTTATTTAGTATTAAGACAAAACTTTCTTCTTGTAAGAGGGAAAACAGCTTTGGGGAACGAGTATTACATTACACTCATCACTACTCTTATGGGCGTTGGTATTTTATGTGAAGTAATACTGGTAACTCTGGCAAGATACTTCCAGTGCCATTTTTCATGTCTGAAGTGCTCAATGGTTTGGCTATACTTGCTTCAATGTAGAGATTTAAAAGAAGGAATTAAAAAAGGGTATTGATTTTAAAATGCAGTATGTATTTGTGTGACTAAATGCTTTTGCATGACAACTGGACACCAGTTGCTAGAAAGGTGTCCCTGAGAAGAGCTGTCTGCTGGTACTCACCAGCAGATAGCCAGTGACAGGGACCTGTGAAGCAGCACTTGGTTTCAATATAAACCAAAAGTTTCTATATACACTTCAGTCATCAATCTGAAATTCAATTGCTTGAAACAATTATATCAGATGGTATCATGTCACCAGCCCACCTCTGTTACAAGCTTTAGAAAGCACACAACCTGAAAAGAAAAAGGACCAGTGGTCATAGCCATAACATCTGCACCAGCAGCTTCTGAAGTGGTGTAGTGTTACTGTAGAAAGCTTTAGTTCTTTCTAAAGCTTGCTGTATTGAATATTAATGAGAGGTTCATTTACCTGGATTATCTTTTGTAGTTTTTTGCACATGTTGTTCTTTGTGAGAAACCCTTCCTATTTGTTTCACCTGGCAGGTGAGCCAAAGCAGCATTAAGTTTTTTTTAAATCAGATTTGATTTCATGAGTTGAAGGTGGCAAATCCTGCCCTGTTCTTGGCCTGCTCTCTGAAGTACAGGCAAAAATGCACAGTCTATTTGCATCTTGGCTTTAAGGTTATGCAGTGCTCCAGGGCAGGGCAGGATTTATTATTCAGACATTTGGACTCCTGAATGGAATCCTAAAAAACTCTTAAAGTTCGTTATATCTGATACCATGCTGCTTCAAAAGTACATGAAGAGTGCATGCACTGGTGCCAAAGTGTTTATGTGGAAATCCTCAGCAACATCCGTGGCGTGATGGTGAATGAAGGGAGCCAGAAACTCAGTGCATTTCCATTAAGTGAACAACTTTTGCAGTATTTCTAGAGCCACAGAGCTGTTCACATTCAACCTCCTATTTGTGAGACAGTACATAGAAGAGTGAGAAGGGAGAATTCTCTGATGATTAAAACTGAGTTGCTGAACAGTTAAGGGAAGGAATTATGATGAGGCCTCTTCAAAAAAGAGGTTGTAATGCTCCTCTTCTACTGCTCATGCAAACCTACTGGTGTTGGTAGATGAAAAAGCAGTAAACTTCAGGGCATTTTCAGTCAGAGCTACCACTAATATACTTGAGCTGTGAATCCATTCTGCTGTGTGGCATGTGCAATAATCACCTATACAGGATTCCTGTGATTAAAGGAGCTAGCAGGTCTGCCTCTTCTTGTCTTTCTGTCAGTATGCAGATTAAGTGTTCATGTTATTGGCAAAGAAAGGAGTTTCTTAGGCCTCATTTTAAATATGCATGTGTGTATTTGTTTGACTTTATGGAAACAGAAAGGTAAAGCAACTATGCAGCAATTGTACAAAAATTTAGGAGAATTACAAATGATTAAGGGTTAAAGTCAGAGAAGACCTGGGATTTAAAGAAGAGTCCATAAAGGCATCATTCACACTTAATTGTCTTCCTTGCTTAACTCTTCTGTCCCATTAGCTTTTTGAATTTCATGGGAAAACATTAGAAGTGATATGTATGAACAGAGGAATGGGAAAAATTACATATTCAGAAATAAATATAGGTGTCTCCTCCAAGGGAAACACAGAACAAGATGTGGGCTTCCTGGCACATGCTTCCTCGAGTATTATTTAGGTGTACTCTGGGTCATCTCTGGGCTTGGATGATGCCTGAGGCCCCTTCCTGTCCAGGAAGGGAGGGAGAGCAGGCACCAGAGGAACTTCCTGAGAAGCCTCATTCATAGCCACAGGGCTCAGTCTGGATCCCCTGGGATTGTTGAATGAAATAGAAGGGCAAAGGAAATGGTGTATAATTAGTCCCTATTGAAAACAATGGGATTGTTGCCTTGTAAACACAAGTATTGTGTAAATAAAACTTCCAGAGACTGCATGTTTTGAAGTTCCTTTAAAATGAACTGTCCTCGGAGCTGAGAGACAGAGCCCACAGCATGCTACTGTTTTGCAGAGTAGGAAGATATCTGATGTGATCTGATATCTGATCTCAGGAAAACCTGAGTGGGCAAAGTGATGATCCCAGGGGTGCATACAGATTAAAAATTAAAATAGGATGCTGGAAAAAAAAATGCAAATCATAGACAAATTATGCAAACACATGAAACATGAAAATACATGAAAACATGAAAATAGTGAGTTCATCTCTTGAGAAAGAAAACTCAGAAATGCCTATTGCCTTTCCCAGTCATCTCTTTGTCTGATACAAGCAACAGAAATCAGAGGCAGTGGAACTTCTTTTCTTTTTGGCTTTTGGAATAGACCCAGTGAGAGAAAATGTAGACCTGCTGTTATAAAAATAAAAATAGCCTGCTGCTAGAAATGTGGGTTTGACATATAGTTAACTATGTCAGCCATGCTTCCTAGTACCTGAAAGTCTTTTATGTGTGTTCTGAGCTCACATTTTACAGGAAAAATAGCAATAGTTAATAGAAACAGTAGCTCAGCATTTATACGATCTGTTCATTGTAGTACAGAAGTGTATCCAATTAAAGTAAAAAAAAAAAAAAAAAGTCAGTCAGATTGGCCATGTTTCTTTTTTTAGTAAATCAACTAGCCTGAAATTCTTGTTTTTATGTACTGCTACAGAAATCAGTCCAGTCCAGGCTGTTGAGTATTGCAGTCAAGTATTGCTATTGAGTATTTTCGTAGGGGGAGGATGAAAGATTATGTGTATCCTAAAAGTATATTCTATTCATCTAATGTACATAGAGGAGATAATGTAGAGGAAGAGCACAAGACCTGACAGGTTTTTTTAGAGCCTCTGAACTCTCAAGGAGGTCTGTCTGCTCAGTGAATCTTGTAGCTGTGGGAAAAGGGAAAGCATACAGAATCACAGAGTGGTTAATGGTGGAAAAGACTTCTGGAGGCCATCCTTTTCAATACCCCTGCTCAGGCATACCCACCTATACCAGAATTGCCTAACAGTATGTCCAGATGACTTTTTAATATCTTCAAGTATGGAGGCTCTAAAAGCTTCTGAGCAACTTGTGCCACTACTTGGACAAACTCACAGTAAGAAAAAAAGAGGTGTTTCTTTATGCTCAGAGGGAACCCTCTGTTCTCCAGTGTGTGCATATTGCCTTTGGTCTTGTCACTGGGCACCACTGTAAAGAGACAGGCTCTGTCCTTTCTGCACCTCAGTCCTACAGATATAACTACACACTTATGAGATCCCCCTAAGCTTTCTTTTCTCCAGGTTGAAGAGTCTCAGCTCTTTGACTTTGCTTATCCATGAGATGCTTTAATTTTCTTTGTTGGCTTTTGGTGGACTCTGTGTCCATCTCTCTCCATCTCTTGCTCAAGGAAGTGCAGACCTAGACCCAGCACTCCAAGTGTGACCTGATCAGTGCTGCATAGTAGGGAAGTATCACCTCCATTAACCTGCTGGCAACACTTAATGAAGTCCAGGACACTGTTAACTGCCTTTGATGCCAAGGCAAGTTGCTGGCTCATGTTCAAGCCCAGATAGCCATCTTACCCATCGGTGAAGCCAGGCTTTGCACTTTGGCATGACACTACTGTGACATCTCCTATTCTTTATTGTGAAAAATGCGTATTATATGACTGGCTCTTTGCAAATATTAAATTGAATACTATATGTGTTATGTTGGAATATAGCGGCTCTGCAGGGTTTTTGGGGTATCCCTGACCCTGGCTGCCAGGGTGTCCAGATAGCGAAGTCTAGTTAAGCACAACATGTCTGGGCCCTCAGGTAGGCTCCCAGCCGCAGTGTGGTGGTTTGACGAGGAAGGAAGTTTCTTGGGAAGGTGGTGGTCAAACCAATCAGTGGCCAGAGGTGAATATTGGCACCTGGGGTGGCCACTAGGAACCTGGACAC
>VZRH01006239.1:167876-187111 GCA_013397555.1 Urocynchramus pylzowi
GATCACTCTATTTTATCCCTGCAGCACACATTGTTGATTTTTTTTTTTGTGTATGTGCAGCAAGGGGATAAATGTGCCTGTGAGAAATTAGCTGCTATTACAAAATTCAGATCCAAAGGGTCATAGTCACAAGAGCTTATTGTCAAACTGTACTCTACCAATGAAAAAAAAAAAAGGTTCCATGGTAACTTTCTAATGAATCTGCTAATTTTTTCTTGGAAATAATCTTGGAATTATTTCCAAGAATAATTTTCCACATCAGATTAGACATTTGTGAGGTCGAACTCCTATGCTGGAGCTACAACTGCATATGGTATTGCTGGTAGTTTCTACATAGCCCAACTATTTTCAAGGAGAGAATCTCAAGCATGATCTGTACAAGCAGCACACAAAGCCAGGTCAGGGCAGGATTTCACTTAATTTAAGGCATCATCAACTGAGGTAATCATGTTGGCTTCCTTTATAATCAATGAAGAGAAATAGATTCTTTTAAGGTGTTGTTAATTTGACTTGTTTTAGACATCAATCTTAGGCTGAGTTGAATCATGCCCTAGAAGTGATATTTTCTTTCTATTTTCTATAAAGGGAGCTGGATAATTGTACCACACTTGTCAATATCTGTATCTGGAGCAATATCTGTATCTGCCCCTCTTACTCCCCATATACTTTTGTGATCTAGAGGTCTAGAAAATATGCTTTTAGCAAAAAAAGGGTAGAGTGAGTAATTAAATGGTCTGTCAAAGACAAAATGCGAGACATGCATTCAACAGTTTTCAAACACATAAGTTTTCTGAGAAGAAGGGGAAAGGGATCAAACTGAAGACTGAAGACTTCTAATAAGGATAACTTCTAATAAGTTGAAGACTTCTAATAAGAATAGAGAGACATCGATGTTTCACTGAAAATTACTATCTACTTTTTCTTTTTAATTTTGAAACATTCCACAGTTTGTTTCATTTCATTCACAGTTTGTTTCATTTCATTCAGAAATCTGCAAGTTCTAGCCTTCTACTTTAACAGAAAGTTATTTACTGATATTATTTTTTCCCATTGTCTTGACCACACATGCTTGTATGCCCTCACTTTGTTTCTCAAGAATGTAAAAAAAACCCTAAGCAAACAGATTTTTCTTTTTCTTTTATCTTCTTTTCTAATTTTTTTCTCCTTCATTGTAAAGGGATTTTTTAAGCAAGGGCTTTTATGTTGGGATTTTCTGAGGGAGTGGTTGCCAAAGATTTTTGCCGACCTAGAATACAAGAAGTGTAATACAGTGTTTGAATAGAAATAAATTCTGAAAAATATGGTTAAAATATCAGAAAAGCAATTAAAAAAGTATATTTAGTATCTACAAACTAAAGTGCCTCATTGGACATAAGGGGGGATGTCGCATGAAAAGGGGATGCTTCCTTGATCTTTAACAGGGAGATGTACTTGACCCTTAGTATTTACTTTGGCTGTCAGTTCCCCAGGAAATTTGAGAACCTTGTACCCGACCAGTCTGTCAGCATCTTGTTAGGGTGATCCTTTAATGAGCAGTCCTGCTGTATTGGAGGGTGGTTTAACTGACTTAGTCAGAGAAAAACACCAAAACAATATATGAGATGCTCCTCGGTGGGTCTTCCTCTTTATCTGAGTATGCTATTCACTGCAGGTGAATGCTAGTTCCCATGAAGTTTAGGGAATAACACTCTTTATTAATATAAAATTGTGACAGGTCAGTGATAGTAGCTGACTGTAAAAACATACTCAAAGTAATACACAGACAAGCTCTAATCCCCAGCAAAAGTATTCAGCATGCACAGAGTATGATTTTTAGCCTATAGGGGAGAAGATAGGTTCAGCCCATCAACAGATCCTAGTAGTTGTGACGGAGTCCTCCTTAACTTTGCCCCTATTCTCAACCTGCTCTTATACTGGATTTTTTTTGTATTTTCCCTCATCCTTCACTTACTTTTATACTATTTTTTGTGTTTAGGTGGAGCTTGAGTGACCCTAGTCATGCATACCTTTGTTACAGATTGGTGTAAAATTATCTTGCTTTGCTTTTAAAGTTACAGTCAAAAAGATTATAGAGCATGTGTCCAGTGAGGTGTAGCTGTACCTTGGAGGTGGGTAACTCTGCAATTGTTAATATTACAATTAGGTTTTAATGAACCATGTTCATCTGAGGAGAGTGATTTCCCCACAGCTGTTGGCTCAGCAGCAGGACATCTTCCCCTATATCCCCTAGTTGACAGTTGTTATGTGGTTTATTAGCTGGAGAGTATCACTGAGTTCTCTTCCCTGCAAGCATTTCAACAGTGCCTCGGTGTCTCCACTCCACTCCTTCCTCCATTCCTTGCAGATCATTATGCATAGGGAATCATCATGGAATAGGTTTTTAGCATGCCAACCATATTCCATCCTGGAGTAGCAACTATATTTTACCCCTATAATTTCCATAAATTTATAACTTCTGTTAGGATGCAAATATAACTTCTCAGTTTCCTCTGATTTTACCCCCAGCCAGCTTTCCAAAGGGACAATTTCACATGGTTCAAAGCAATCAGCAATAGTGTTATTAAAAATAAGTTTAAAACCTCTTTCTCATTCCTCGGTTTACCGGTTGTATTATTACGAATGTTAATTAGTGAGATAATTAGAAATATGACAGTGGATGTTCTTACTCTGTGTGTTGCTTTTTTTTGTCCCTTTTTACCAGTAGAGGTGAGTCAGTCAGACAAAAGATTTTTGAACAGTTCAAGGTGTTTCAAACCACTGGTACCATTGAAAGAAGTAGTTCTGCCATTTCCCTTCCATATGTTTCTGCTTTCTCATCACTTTCAGCCATTGCAGATAGTACTGTGTCTGGAAAAGGCACCAAAACTAGGAATTAATCCTGGATAAAACTGGTGTTTTTGCTTTTCTTTCAGTGTCATCTTGGTGCAGATTAGAAAATAAATTCAAGATGAAAGGACAGGACTGTCTCTTTTGGTCATTAATGTCAAATATTGGTGAAAGCAGGAACACAGTTGAATGATACTTGTTTATTTTGACTACATTGTGGTCAGTAGTTGCTGCCTTGGTCAGTAGTTAACATATTTTATTAACTTTGCCAAGGGTGCAGTTTAATTATCATTCTTTTAATTGCAAAATATTGGAAGCAAATTATACTATAACAAGAAAGTACATTTTGATCTTTCTTTGTTTTCATCAAGGCATCATCTGAAAAGCAAGGACACTTGACATTCTCTTAATGACTTTAGAGTGGTGGTGGTGGCAGCCTAGACCTGCTCTTGTGAAATTGTTGAATGACTCTAACAAATAAATGTGTGTCACCATTGTGACACGAAATAATAAAACTCACGCAAGGTGTTTGAATATCTGAATGGGAACAGGAAAAGCTTTTTTTTTCAGACCTTGACATTTACAGAATTCTAAAAGTGACAGTGGATTGGAGGATGACATTGTCACCTCTCCAACCATACTGGTCAAACTAATAGTTTTGACTAATAGTCAAAATTCTCCTCCTACAGAGAAAATGCAAAACAATCATTATTTACAAGAAAGTGTGTGAGAAACTGCATTACAAGAATGTAAACATCAGAAGACTTAGAGAAACTCTAATTGCATAGAAAAATTAGCACAAGGTAAATAGGTAATTGTTTAATTCCATATTAAGCATATAGGCAATAAATCAGTAAAAAAGTAGTGCTAATACTATATGTATCTGCAATATCCTGATCTACAGGAGGAAGACAAGTTCCTTCTACTCATTCTGTTCCATTGTTGCTGAGGGGAGGCTCTTGATGCCACCAAGTCAGAGACAGAAACAGTGGATGTTGAATGATGTAGGCCCAGTAGATTCTCCCTTCTGCCACTTGATGGCAGTATAGCAGAAGAAAGATGACAAGGGTTCGTTGCCATCCTTGGCTGGGTTTAATGACTCTTGCCAGGAGCCAATATGGTACTATAGATAAAGAAACATACCCCTAACTTCTTGCCCAAGCTAACAGCAGAACTGGACCTTTCCGCTGACCACCATGTACATCCTTGCATGCAACTTCTGGGTAAACTCCTTCTCCATCAGCAGTCTGACCCAGGAGCCAAGTAATAATATAATCAGGGTAGACATTATGATGAGAAATTTGGTAAGGTTTGTAAACATTCACTGACATTTTGCCAGTGAATAAGATCATAGGAACCATCCAATGGATACCAGGGACAAAATTGTTTGACCCATATAAGTAACTGGGTGAGGCTTTGGGGTTGGAGTTTATAACTCTGTTCCCTGGTGATGCACAACAGTCAGTCTTCATACAGTTTTTGTGATTTTGTCACACTTTGCCCCATTATAAAAATGCTGCCCAACTGTTCACAAATGGCTACTCTGTTTTATGACAGCAATGAAAGGAGCTCCTTTGTGATCAGCTGAACACACACGCTTGATTTGGCTGGGGTAAACAACCAGACTGGATCATGTCAGTAGTAATTTAGTCCCTGTAAATTGGGATCCATTTGTTGGTGTATGAATGAAAGACTCACAAGCTGAGAGCAAAATGAATCTATTTATTGCAGAGCTTAGACAGTACTTATACACTTAGTGTGGGAATCTTTGTTCAGTCCTTCACACGCCACCCAGTTGCAGGCTTGTAATAAATCTGTCGGCCTGACAGTTTGTTAGTTTTTTCAAGGTTTGAAGCTTTGAAGAAATAGGATGGCTTTTCTGTTTTCAGATAGTGTGTAATCTACTTTCTTCCATGCTTCCCAGGAATCTTCTTCAGTGTCAGGCTTGTTTCTTTCTCACATAACCCAGATCTAATTGCTTTTGTGAATGTTTCAATCTACTACCTGCAAGGACAGTGATGGACTGGGTACACTGCAGTAAACCACGGACAAGTAATAGAACCACTCCCAGTGAAGATAAGCATGCAGGGAGCAGAGCTTCTTGTCTTGACATATGCAGCACACCTGAGAAGAGGGTCAAGAAGTTAACATCTATACAGACTTGCAGTATGCTTTTGGGCAATGTCATGCATCAGGAATATTAGGGAGAGAACAGGAATTTTTCACATTAGCGGGAAGAGAATAGCTAATGGAGAGGAAATAAGCAATTTATAGTAAATCAGTAAAGTTACCTGTAGAAACTGACCAGCCCACACTAGTGGTATTACTGAAACTGGAAGAGGGAATCTGATGCAGCTGCAGAGGCTGCTCTGATGCAATGTAACATTGACTCTGATGGTTGACCAGAGTGAATGGCTAAATTTGAGACACCAGAAGACTATGTATGAGAAGGACTGCTCAACAGAAAAGCCAATGGGAGAAGTGGGAGGCAACTCAAAATAATGATGGAATATGGTCAGTTGGAGTAAAACCAATTCTGCCAAAGAAATATTTCATCACCATGGCTAGATGATTTCATGAGAAAGCCCATGGAGGGATGGAAGCAATAGCTAAACAAGTACAGAAAGTATGGGTGGCTCCAGGAATTTTTGCTGCTGCAAAATGAATCACAAATAACTGCCCAACTTGCCAGAAATTCTCAAGTATCAGACTGAGCTCTGAGACCATAGGCCTACTTGTTAGTGGTAGTTGATCATCTCTCAGGCTGGGCAGAAGCCTTTCCAAAAAGAAGGGCTGACACATGAGTAGTAAAAGCCTTGCTAAAGGAACTTATATCTGAATATGGGATAACAGAGTAAATTGAATTAATGAGACAGAGGTGCTCATTTTACAGCAAATATGATTAACAAACTGTGTAAGTCTTTGGAAATTGAGAGGAAATTACATATGCCGTATCACCCACAGTGTTCATGAAATCCAGAGAAAACTAATACAGTGTTAAAAGAAACATTAGTAAGAGTATGTGCATCTACTTACCTGAAATGGCCAGAAGCCTTAAACTTGCTTCTGTGGGATGTACAAAATGCTCTATGGTGACCTGTAGGACTCCCAATGTAAAATCTCTTTGGAGGCACTTAGCTCTAAACTTATATCCCAGATAAGACCAACTTATCTGGGATATAAGTCCCAAAGGTTCTATGAGGTGTCTTTTTACCAAATTGAGGAGAGGAACTTCTGGGCTTTTTTCCTTTTTAAGGAGACAAAGGATAATTTGGTCACTCTGTCAACAGGGGGCACATTCCTACACATGAGGAACAAACAAGAGGAGGCTTTGGCCCAATCCCAGAGATTTGATATCACTGGCCAAAGTGAAACCTGGTGGGATGAGTCCTGTAATAGGATGGAGTGTATGGAGAATGTATGGAGTTCACAGTTGGCAATGGCACAGTTGGGGGTATCTGTATAAGAATCAAGGGGTAAACAAATAATGTTAATGTCATTGTGTGAATCTACTAGACCTCCTAGCCAGGATGATGGTACTGATTAATTATTCCTTGATGAACAAAGGGACACTTTCAAGTCAACTGCTCTTGTCCTTATAGTGGATTTCTATTTGGCCTAAACCAACTTGGAGATTCACACAGCTGGTCCAGCCTGGGCCAGAAGATTGCTAAAAGCCTGGATGACACCTTTATGGAACAGGTCCTAAGGGAGCCAACTCAGAAAAATACCCTCTTTGATCTGCTGCTTGTCAACAGAGAAGCTCTCATGAGAAAAGTGATGACTGGCATCTATCTTAACTACAGTGACCACAAAGTGATTGAAATCTCTGCTGACAGGAGGAAAAGTGCCAGAAAAACTTCAACTTGACATGAGGAGAGAAGACTTTGGACTGCTCAGGGAATTAGTATGTAAAATATCCTGGGAAAATGTTTTTGCAGGTGCTGAGGTCCATCAGTGCTCATTACTTTTTAAACATCATCTCCTAAGGGTACAGGAGGTAGGCAATTCCCAAATGTTGTAAGTCAAGCAGGCAAAGGCAGAAGGCTGGCTTGGCTGAACAGGGATCTTGTCTTGGAAATAAAGCAAAGAAAAGAAGGTGTATGTCCAGTGGAAGCAAGTCAGGTGACATGGGAAGAATACAGAGATCCTGCTTGCCATTGTAGGGAGAAAATTTGTGTGACCAAAGCTCAATTGGAGCTGAAGCTAGCCAGCAAGTCTGGGACAATAAAAAGAGTTCTAAAAATATATATTAATGGCAAAAGACAGTGTAGAAATAACATTGGCCCATTGCAGGATGAGGATGATCATCTCACAGTGACATAGAAAAGGCAGAGGTATTTAATGCATTCTTTGCCTGTCTTCAACATGGATGGTGGACCAAGGGGTTCTCAGTGCCCTGAGCTGCAGGACCATGGCTGTGAGAATGTTCCCTGCTGAACTTGAATTTATGTGGGATCTGCTCCTTCATTTGGATCCCTAAAACTCTATGGGGCCTCCATCCAAGAATCCTCAAAGGTCTAGCTGACGTCACTGCAAAATCTCTTTCGATGATTTTTGAGCAGTCCTAGGAATCTGGAGAGGTCCCACCTGACTGGAAGCTAAATTTTGTCCCAATTTTCAAGAAGGGCAAGAAGGAGGGCCCTGGAAACTACAAGCCTGCCAGTCTCACTTCAGTGCCTAGTAAAATAATGAAAAAGATTATTCTGAGAAGTATTGAAAAACTGGAGGAAATGCAGTCATTGGTCACAGCCAAGCATGGTTTTGTGAGTGTAAAGTCCTGCTTGTTGAATATGATTTCCTTCTACGACAAGGTAACCCACTTAGCTCATCTCAGAAAGCCAGGGGATGTAATCTTTTTGGATTTCAGCAAAGCTTATGATACTGTCACTCACAGGATCCTTCATGACAAAATGTCCAGCATACAACTAAATAATCATGTTACACAATAGATGAAAAACTGACTCACAGGTCATACACAAAGAGTTACAGGGAACAGGGTAACATCAGACTAGTGACCTCTCTAGTGGGGTTTTGCAGGGCTCAATCTTCAGCCCAGGTTTCTTCATTAAGGACTTGGATGCAGAACTTGAGGGAATATTAAGTAAGTTTGCTGATGACCCTAAACTGGTAGGAGCTGTTGACTCCCTTGTGGGCAGAGGCCCTGCAGAGACCTAAACAAATTAAAGGGCTGAGAAATCAGCAACCATATAAAGTTTGACCAGTCAAATACCAGATTCTGCACCTGGGACACAGTGTAAGGGCCCCAAAACAGGCTTGATAAGCCACTTAAAAGGACTTACATTTTTTTAAGTGCTTGGCGTTAGATGTGTGGGAGATATACCAACAAGATATTCTCAAGAGGTCAAAACAACAAAAAAACTTAACTGGCAACCTCAAAAAATCAGTCTAAAGCAGCATTCAATCAACATAAAACATTTCACCAAACAGTAACTTAGCCCATTTAGCAAACTCCAAGCCTATCTGTTGCTGCATGGCAGGATGGTAGAAATGCTGCAACCTCCCCCAAAGGGTCTTCTTCAGAAGCCCTGGGAGTAAGGCCACGAGAACAGCCATTTCAAGTCCATGCACACACACATGCCACAGATAGCTCAGCGGAGGAAAGACAGGAAAGGTCTTTGTATGATGTACCCCAGTGAAGGTTTATTGTATCCACCATGCCAATGGGATCAGAGACAAAGACCCAACTGTTGTGGTGTGATTTCATGGTTTGCCTCAGAAACCCAGGTTCCTCCTGTGAAAATTCCCTCTCAGGTGTGTCAATCACCCATACTTCCCCACCCTGACCCCTGCCAAGCACTGTCTGTCAATCCTGGAATTCCAGAAGGGCATAGAGTCATAGGTAAATTCAAAAGATGCCTTCTACCCCACCGGGGAGCATTGGGCCATCCAGGTGTCCTTTATCCCTGGAGACCTCCTCTCATGTACCTGGTTGGTGGGCTCCCCATCCCTTCCCTCCCCCTCTCCCCCAGGTAAAAGGACGAGCAAGCCATGCAGTTGTTTGTTCTATTGGAGCTGTTGCAAGATTCAGAGGCCTGCAGGCCAGAATACAAACTCTGGATTGAAACCTTCCATCAGAACCAACTCCTTTCCTTCACCTCGCCTTAAAACTTCTCAGAGGGAACCCTGAGGAGCGGACCCTCCAGGAGGAAGCAAGCTCCATCCCACCACTACCGGAGCTCCGGCATGCCTGGTCTTGTCTCTGCTAGCCCAGCTGCAACATCCAGCTAGCCAAAGGTGTCTCTGGGGTGAAGCACCACAGTTGCCACTATTTGGTTCAGCAGCAAGGGCCAGACAAACCAAGGCACATTCCGTCTGCAATATTGGTGAATACTGATACCCAACCATGTGGTGTGCACAGGCTTAAGTATGGGGTCAGCAGCCAATGACCTGAGGGCACAGGGGTGGTGCAAAGGGCAGGACAAAGGGCAGCAACCTGTAGAGGGGATGAAGGATGAATAGTTGGGGTGGGCAGGGTCAACTGGCTGATGGGGGAAGCAATCTAATGTAGATTGGCAATAGTGCTGCAGAGCACCATGGGGGAAGTCTTCTCTTTCAGCCTAGGTGGGGAAAACTCTATGGTAGATCTTTCCAGGGCAAAGCCTGGAGGCTTCCCCGAGGGGTTTATTATGTTCCCACACCTATCTGATTTTAATTTACTAAAAAGTCTGAGAGCGGGGAATTAGAAGAAGAAGGAGAAAGAGAAAGAGAGAAAAGATGGAGAAAATAACAAATATAGCTACCAGTCCTGGTTCCAGCAGTGTTCCACTGAAATTCCAAAATGAGGTAGGGTCAAGTCATCTGCATGTCTCAAATCCTGGGTTAAGTACCCCTTGACTTTACTGGGCCCTTCCCCAAGGTGGGGCTTCTAGTCATCTAGCTACACTGGGCCTAGATTTGGGCTCCAGGGGTGGGTTGTAGCACACTGCCTCCAGTGTGCCAGGGATTGCCAGCCACTGTGGGGCTGGAATACATGTCCAGAGAAATGGGGTGTGTGAAGCAGGGCCCAAAAAAACAAGGCCCAACCTTCCCCTTGCCTGACACACACCTGAAATGTTTTGAGCCTGCAATCCTTCCAGCTTCTCACACACGGCAACTGTGGCTGTGTATACACAGGGAAAGACAGTTTGTAGAACAAAGTTTGCTGTGCAAAGGGACCTTGGATGATGACCATTTGATTGTGAGTCAACAGTGTGCTTTTGAGGGAAGGAGGGCCAACTGTGTCCTGGGATACATTAATCACAGCATTGTCAGCTGTTTAAAGGAAGAGATTGTCCTGCTCTACTGTGTTCTGGTGAGGTCTCAGTACTGTGTGCAGTTTTGGGGACCGCAAAATAAAACAGACATTAAGCTATCAGAGAGGTCCACAGGAATGGTGAAAAGTCTGGAGAGAAAGCCTTAGGAGAAGCAGCTGAGATCGCTTGGTTTGTCCACCCTAGAGAAGAGGAAGCAGAGGATAGACCTCATTGCAGTCTTCAACATCTTCATGAGGGAGGTGGAGGGGCAGGTACTGATCTCTTCACTCTTGTGATCAGTGACAGGACTTGAGGAAATGGCATGGCGCTGAGTCCGGGGAGATTTAGGTTAGATATCAGGAAAAGGTTTTTCACCCAGATGAAAAAGTGCCAGAATAAGCACTGGAATAAGCTACCTAGGAAAGTAGTCACAGCACCAAACCTCTCTGAGTTCAAGAAGTGTTTAACAATCCTCTGAGGCACATGGTGTAATCCTTCGGGCTGTCCTGTACAGGGCCAGGAGTTGGACTCAATGATCTTGATGAGTCCCTGCCAACTCAGGATACTCTATGATTCTAAATGGCCCTACTGTTTCAGGGTGTTCCTATTTTGCTGTTAAAATGTTAGGTTAAGAAAATTGGATACACCATTCTTACATCAAACGACTAGTGGATAACCAACGAGCTGGGCAATAACTAACTTCTGAGAATCCTTTTCTGTATTGGTAATTATTTAAGCACTTGTTCACAAGAATCAGTAATCTTGTACTCTGCCCTATGACAATCATCTTAGCCTTAATTTTGTTATGTTTGTTACTTGTGATAATGTGGTATGTAAGGGTAGTAGTTAAATTTCTTGAAAGGTTTTTCTTTTCCTTTTTAATGTATTAGCAGGTATGCTTAATAAAAGAAAGAAAAGACTGTTGAGGACTATACCTAGTACAAGTAGCCTGGTGTGCAAGTTACAGCTTGTGCCGTGAGTGTGGGGAAATAGAGAGCCCCAGGCAACAAGACATATGTGATGCAGACCATTTGCATAAAAAAGGGCATGGGGACCTGGGCCATAGTCCAGTGAGGTGAGGATGGTCAGAGTGGCCAGTCAGCCAGAGACTCTTGCAAGAGCCAGTGAAGGATGAGAAGACCTCAGAATAAATATCAGCATTTTAATGGGTGCATAGACTGTAAGGGTTAAACCCAGGTATTTCTTTTTTGGGATACCTCCCTGGAGGCACCCAGCTTCAGCTGTCACAATGTTGAGCACCATGGGAGCTAGGTGTACTATGGGAAACCTGCTGACAAGCTGGTGAGGGAAATCTTCTCTGACTGTGTGATTGTGATATATGTAGTGAGTCAAGTGGGACAATTCAGCAGAGTTGTCCTCTGTACAGGGGCTTCAGTCCCAACAATTAAAGTCTTGGATGATTGGCTCCTGGATAGTTAGACAGAAAAGTTTGCTAAAGAGTTGTCTAAAGAACAGCCATAACATTACAGGCCCTTGAATAATAATATTGTGTTGATGTTGCATATACTTCTGCTGTTTTTGTGTAGCCATTACTTGGCTTTGGACTACCTGGTGTGAAAGGTTCTATTTCTAGCTATTGTAGCTAGAAATACAGCTACAGTGCTTGGTAAAGAATCTCAAGGCTACCTGTAACTCTGGGTAAATACAGTTCTTGCACATTAGGTAGCTGCTAACATATTTAAGAGCAAAGAAAAGTATGGAGTTTTCCTGATTATGTGGAAATGGAGAAAGCAGATAAGAATTATTGCTGATCTTCTGTCTTTGTAGCATCTAGACTGTGTGAAAATAAGGTATTTAAGACAATCAGCAAAAAAAGTGCTGCTGGCTCCTGTCCACAGCAGCAGATGTTGCTGCTTCCAAAAGGATAGTTCTTTTGTGATTTATTTTTTTGACACATGGGAAAACAGCTCTTCTGATTGGTTTCGGTTTGTGTATTTAGTGTGTATTTCATCAAAAAGTAACACTTACTCCATGTTTTAGGTCCACTGGATAATTGCTCTTAAAGCTGGGAAAATATTAGAAAATTTTACCTAATTAAAATCAGTTGCTGACTTCAGAGATGCCCTATTTTCCAGATTTAAAAACCATTTTGCATATTGGTAAAAGCCCTTGGAGAATGACTACTAGCAGAAATGGTTTGTATTACTAGTTTGGAATGTGGTGAGATTAATGCTTGATGCACCTTTGTTGAGGGAAGTCTGAAATAATAACCAGCATTTCAGTACCTAGCTGTTTTTATTTGGTCTGCTAGTTCAGTCATGTATCATTCTATAATACTTGAAAATTAGAATATGACAGAGGTGTTCATTATGGGAGTTTTGCTGGGATTTTCAGAAGTGCCTGATTTAGTTAGAAATTCTTTGGAAATATTTGAAAATGTGAAACAGACACTTAACAAAATTTAAGTCACATATTCTCTTCTCCTGCAGCAGAGTGGACATCTGACTGAAGGATGCTACTTGTACTTTGTCCCTAGAACTAGACTTACAAATAAGGATGGATTCTCTGAATGACATGCAAGAGCCACTTAATGGCACTTCAAAATAAAGTTTTTGAAAATTCCATAGAAATGTTTTGGCATTTGAGTATGTACAGTGAAAAGCTGAAGTTTTGACAGAAAAGAAATATATTTTCTGTTACTAATCCGGCAGTTATCTCTTTTATCTATAATTTAATTACTACTGACTACTCTGAAGAATTTCAACAATGAGTATTGTATTGATTTGGTACTTTGTTTTTTAACCAGTTCTTTGGCTAAAGACCCACATCAAAACATACTAAGTTAACAACCTAAGTGTGACGTGGAGAGGATGTTTTTTATTGAGGTGTTGTCTTGGTTTGAATACAGGTGTCTGCTAAGGAAGGCAGGAGCCTCCCCTGAAATGGAAAATGTAAACCCCCTCCCTACAAATTATTATATGTTTGAAATTAAGGGTCTCTCAGGCAAAGACAGAGGAGTAGGAATAACAGCTCTTCATTAGGGAAGAATAAAAAACAAAAAAAAAAGTAGTAATAGAAAACAACACTGACAGAATCACAATATGACCTGCCTCTGTGGGTCAGGGTGTTGGTAGCAGTCTGATTAAATAAATGCTGGCTGCAGTCCTCCTGGAGTGACAGATGTGGTTCTGTTGAAGCAGTGATCCTGTAGAAGGGTCTAGTTTTCCTCTGGAGATCCAGTGGTGGTGGAGATGGGCCTGGTGTTCCTCTGGGAATCCAGTGGGAAAAGGCTACCTGTGGTTTTCCAACTCCCAGAGTAGATCCAGGTAGGAATGCTTGGCTTCTCCCCCTGGGCAGAGTATTTCACAATGGGATGATGTAAATTTATCAGTCATGAAGGTAAGACTCAATGGCTCATTAACAGAAGATATTTCCTAAAGGGAGGATTGGCTGTGGAAGAGATGAAGAAAACTGCCCAATTAACAGAGGATAACTGTCCCACCTCTAACAGAAATAGAATAAACATCCCCAAACTATATCTTTCAACCCAGATAGGTGTGAAAGCTTCATGTTCTGTAATAAAATAATTTTTATGGGAAACATTACAGTTTTGCATTTGGAATTACCCTAATGTTTGTGCTTATTTCCACTTTGATTTTTTTTTAGGTTTTCAGGCTTATTCCCAAACTGTGGTCATGCAAAGGTAAAATGACAGGGGACCACCTTTGTTTTCCAGAATTCTGACATGCTGAGCAATAAGCCTATGAATTAATTTTCCTTCTCACTCTGTTTTTTCAGGGTCTAAATCACAAACGTGCTTGTGGAACACCATTATCGGTGGGCTGACCAGCAATCTCAAGGAAAGGCCAAAGCTGACCATTATCAATGACCCTAGATCTCCTGAAGAAATTTTAGCAGATGAACTACTGCCAGTGGACAGCCCTGAGGCACTGGTGAAAACATCTTTCAGGTCTGACTGATACGCGTTTACTTCATTTATCTTTGAGAGGATCTCTCTTTAAGATTAAATCTGTGGTGTGGGTTTGGTGACAGAAATTGATACTGAAAGATTCTGTAATGCTGCATATCTTCATACTGAAAAAGACTGTAAAAAGAAACCCATAAATAATATTGACTGGATTGGCCTTTAATTTCTTACACTTCATTAGCCTCCCCAAAAGATTATTTACTAGGCAAAAAGTCTGTACCTAGACAAAAAAATCAACAAAGACAGCTCATTATATGATGATGTTTTTGAAGGTTGGTATTGTTTCATTTGAAAGTGATTTAATGATGAATAATTGCACTTTAGGTCAGATGATGTGCTTCAACGATGGTGAGTTACATCTCACCATTGATGCAATGTCTTGAGAACTGTCTAGTATTAATATATGAAGGGGAACAACTCTGACCAGGGTCTTGCAAAAAAGTGATTTCTGCTGTTGTAGAGTGATATATCTATGTTTTTGAAGTGTAATATATATATATATATATATATATAGTTGTGTTTTCCAATATTTTATTTAATGCTGTCGATGTACAGTTGCCATATGTTTCTTGGAGACATGTTTTCTGAAAAATTGTCTCTCAAAGTGAGGTAAAATAGAGAAGCCACAGAGCATGCAATGGATTTTTGACTGAAATTTGAAAATTGATGTGTAATTGGTGAAAATTGGTGTGCCCAGAAAATACAAAGTGATTTTTCAAAATGTTTTTTCAGCTTGTTTTTTGGTTGTTGAAAATTTTTGCTCTACTTTTCTTTTGTAATTAATATACCTGTGTTTAAAATAATGTTCCTTGATTTGGATAAATTTCTCTGATTATAGTGATTTTGATTATGCCTGGGTCTATGAAACTTATTTCACTCTTCATACAATTATTATTTTGAAGGTACTTGATTGAGTCATTACATTAGGTAGTAATTTCAGGTATTTGTTCATACTGCTTGATGCTTAAAAGCATAATGCCATAAAGTGAGTTTATGCCAGTCTATATAAATATTTTCATAATTATTTCATAGTGGATTTTCGTTCTTTAATATTCACATTTAAATAATTCAGGACAAGGATTTCAGAACCTGGTTCCTCTTTTTATGATAGCCTATGGTATTTAATTACTCAAAAACTTTGTATCTCTGATATTTAAAATCTGTAATTTTAAGGGACCTAAGTATTTGTCAGATTTTACTTTGGATAACAATATATGGGTAGCAGCATTCCTTACATTGCCATTGTCAAGATAACTTAAAACATTTAATGCAGCAAAATAGTGTCACGGCATTTCGAATAGTATAGCATAATAAGGACTGATAAGTTGGAAAATGTAATTTAACAAAACAGTTTTGTTAAATTAATTAATACAGTTTAAAAGGTTTTATAAACATCACTGAATCTTTGTATTATATCAATATAGATATTGCTGTATAATGTGGCATTTTGGATGGCTCTATAGAGGGAAATCCAAACAAATTGTTGTTACAAAATAAATAGTAAATGCCTAGTTTTCCAAAGAATCAAAGCCCTGTCTGTGCTTAATAGCTTTGTGGAGGAGTGGAAGGTAAGAGAGTTGTCTTGGTTTGTAAAAAAGGTGTCGGCCAAGAAAGGCGGGAACCTCCCCTGGAATGGAAAAGATGACCCCCTTCCATCCAAATTATTATAACTTTGAAATTAAGGGGCTTTCAGGCAAAAATATGGGAAAAGGAATAACATTCTTTACTAATATGTAATAACAAGGCAAACAAACAACAACAGCAACAACTAACAAAAACAGAAACCCAAATAATAACAGCCTTCTCTCAGCTGTCAAGCACTTTCCCCTTTGTTGCGATCCAGTTTAAACTCAGATAAGCAAAAAAAACTAAATCTCTGTGTATAAATCAGAAAGAACTTGGAAGGTTTGAAATATACCCAAAAATGAGATTAAAGCCAAATGAGGTTAGATGTTGGTGCCAAAAAAGATATATTTTATTTAATAGTTAGGACAGGGAGAGAGCGATAGGGGTTAGGTAGAAGCATATCACCAATCCAAGGATCCCAACAATGTCTCATTACTCCCCTCTGTTACAGATATATATTATATTATTGGCTTTTTGCAAATATTAAAGTGGTTATAAAAATTAAAATGATTGCTATATGTATAATGTTAAAGTAACTTTGCTATAAAAATATAGTTTTTATTTCTGTTAGTAATAGTAGTGAAATAGCTGATGTAAGTATGCTTGTGTTAAAATGCCTGCTTGGATGGGATAATATCCAATGAACATATGATGAGGGACCCTGCTACTGATATGCCAACTATCAGCACTCACCATCTGAAGACAGTATGGACCAAAGCCCAAAAGCTGGAGGTGATAATAAGAATGGACTAAAACCACAATCAAGAAATGCACATGCTCTAAAAAGGCAGACCTGAGGAGGGGCCATGCTAAACAGTTCCTGGAACATGTAAACTAGTTTGGGGAAAAGTTTAAATATGCATAATTGCTTATGAATATGCAACAAGCTGATACAATATAATGGTATATAAAGGGTGTTTCCAGAATAGCAGGTGTGCTCTTGGCTGAGTGCCACGAAGCACCCAGCCCTATATATTTGCTTTATTGTCTTTGTTTCCTATTGTCCTTCATTAAACTTCTAAACTTTACTAGGAGAGTGAACCTTGTTTTTCACACCTCCATCTGGTCTTCTTGGTGATGAGGGTTCCCCACTGTGGCCATACTGTGCCATATCACATGCTGCCACACACTGAAGAGAATAGAATTCAGTGGATTAATATATGCTTTGGGCTAGTTTGGAATGCCCAGTTTGACACTGTCTCTTGCAACANTTGTCCTTCATTAAACTTCTAAACTTTACTAGGAGAGTGAACCTTGTTTTTCACACCTCCATCTGGTCTTCTTGGTGATGAGGGTTCCCCACTGTGGCCATACTGTGCCATATCACATGCTGCCACACACTGAAGAGAATAGAATTCAGTGGATTAATATATGCTTTGGGCTAGTTTGGAATGCCCAGTTTGACACTGTCTCTTGCAACACTGAGGGTCTGTTGAATCATGCTGCAGTGCTCTGGTGCAGGGTCTGGGAATCCCATGGAGGGGGCCTTTGGTGGGTCATGACACTCCCTTCTGCTCTGGATAAGCTTCTCCAGGTGAAGGGCCCCAAAGCTGAGCTCCTCTGCACATTGGAGGATGGTCGTTCACTGCCTCTGACCAGAAGCCTTTCCAACACTAACCCAAAGTTGTTCTCCCCCCACCCTTTGGTGCAAGGGTCTGTTCAAAGCCTGGCAGCTGATAGCCCTGGGGCTGTGGTATCCTCCCCGAAGGTGCTAAGCTTGTGCTTTGTGAATGTCCCCAATCCTGAGTTGTTACTTTATCTTATTTTCATCACCAAACGCTCCAGGGCCTCACTATTGAGGGTGTGGTGGTATTCTTTGCAGCTTTAGTAATACAGTTTTAAAAGTCCATAATGAAAATGTTTAACTCATAAACAATAATATTTCGGTCTCTGACAACTTTTGATGTAGTTATTGTTAGAAATGAGAAGCTTGACTCAGCCAATATATCATGCAGTAATTCAATTAATTAATTAATATGGTAAAGTATGAGCAAAAACAGCGCTAGGTACAGTGGTGGGGGTTTCCCCTCCAACTGCACACTGATTGTTGGGCTTGCTGGTATTGATCGTATTCATGCATATTCATAAGCTTTTTCAGCAATTTCTATTCCCAAACTTTCTCAGTAGTTTCTATTCCAAATTTTCTCAACAGTTTCTATTCCAAATTTTTATGTCACAATTCTATACTTCAGGATCATAAATCTGTAATGATGATTGCTTGGTTCCTTGCCAATTTCTATACTCTGTTGTGATCTATTCCAGGCTTCAATATCCCAGGATGTGTATCCCAGATGGGGGGGTCCAGCTTCCAGATATGGAGTCCAGCTTCGGACCATTAATCTATGACAGCAATGTCCAGTTTCCCTTTTCGAAGTCAGTAATCAGTGACATTGATATTCATCTTCCTTTTTCAGGATGTTTTCCCTGTTTCGTTAGAGCTTGGGATAGGTTCACTTCCCTCTTTAGCTTAAATCCTTTATACATTCTAAAGCCACAGTTTAAAAATCCTTAATACAAAGTAACATTCTAAATCTATAATTCAAAGGTTCTTATTACAAAACAGCTTAAGAGTTATAAAAGTTAATTGCAAGCAAAAGATTGGTTCAAGGGTCTTCTTCCATGTTTTACCTTCCTTGGTTGTTTATTAGAACTCATCTTTATAACTGTCCCATGGCCGTGTTCCACACATTTCACAACTACAATTACATAGGTTATTTTTATTTACCTGACACGAAACATAACTTTGTATTTCACAAACAGAAGACTGAATAGAGAAAATATTATAGCACCGGCAGCAAAGGATTTTTCCCACCATCTGCTTGCCCCCACAATGGAGGTTTTGCCTTTTAACCCTTTAGCCCCTCCCAAACTTCTGTCCATCAACTCCTTCTTCACTGTCCAGTGGTGGAGTTTATTTCCTTAAATCTTGATTGGAGGTCGGCTGTTGCCATAGTAGCAAGCCAACCCACCCAAATGTCCCAAACCTAGGCCATTCCCTGATAACAACGCAAGGGCATAAAACATGACTATAAATCTATAAAATATCTCTTAACGTATGATATTTGCCTTTTAATTGTGAGAGTGAACCATTGCATTACTCATCTATCAAAAATGCTATCACTTAAAGAGGTCAGTCTGTGGATGGCTTTACACTCTTTTCTTAGTTACACAAAAGCCTTTTAACATCTTATGTTTTGCTAAGGTCTATAGTACAACACATTCATCACACCGCTATTTCTATAAGTGATACATAGATATCATATTCATTACACTGCTATTTCTATAAGCAATACATTGCATACTTAAACTGATAGATTATGTTATATTAACAAGTATATCAAAATACTTATGATCAATAACATGCAAAAGCTGATACATAAATGTGAAAGCCAATATTATATGATCATTTTTAATACCTTACTGCATCTGACTCACTGCTGTTAAAGCAGTATATAAATTCTTCCATGCACAGGGTCTTGGGGTGATTTTATGATGATATTTTATTCCCTAATCATCTGCTTTATGTCCAGAAATGTCTGTTGTAGCTTTAAGATGTAAGATGGACCTGGGGTTGGGGG
>VZRH01006239.1:187249-216624 GCA_013397555.1 Urocynchramus pylzowi
TTTTTTTTTTTCCTCTCCCCTAGCCTGGCAGCTGTAGAGGCTGTACCAAGAATCCTCTTGGCTCGCTTTTTTTCTTTTTTTTAATTTGTGTTTGTTTTGTTTGTTTGTTTGTTTGTTGTTTGGGTTTTTTTGTTTGTTTTTGTCAGCTAAGGGAGCCAGCGGGGGGCTGTCATGGATCCGAGACCTCGGAGAAGCTAGAAAGGACACCAAAACCCACCAGCTTCACTGGCTTTGGGGAGGAGACTAACACCAAAAAGATTCCCATCTAGTCTGCCTGAGGGGCTGCATGAACTCCTGTTCCTCCCCTTCCCTGAGACTAATGGGGCAGCTGCATCTTTGCCTCCTGGCCATGTGGTCTGGTGGGCGGGGGTGGGGTTAAGGTTTTGAAATTTCAATATCTGGCATTATTCAATCCTTTTCTGTGTCTTGTGGGCACTTTTTTTTTCTTTTTTCTTAACAAACAGCTTGATTTTGTAAGAAACGACTGCTCATTTTTAAAATTTTAAAGGTTTATTTATACCTTAACAAAAAATTATAACAAAGGACTGAATAAGGAAAAATTACAGCTCTGGGAGCCCTCTCCATGATTACCAGCCACATCACTCATTCACAAAATGGCTGCTCTCCCTTTTATACCTTTGGTGTTGCATCAGGTAACTCTAGCCCCTCCTAAAGTCTGTCAGTTAACTCTTCGTCACCGTCCATTGGTGGAGACTGTTTTCTTGCAATGTGATTTGAGGTCAGGTATTCCCATGTCATGCTTCTTAGTAAAAAGCCTGCCCTCCCCCCAAATGCCCCAACTTCTAAGGCTATTACAAGGGGAGGTAAAAGAGGACCATGGGGGATATATTACAATAATATCACTACACATCTTAACATACGCATAATCTCTTAATTGTGAGAGGCAACTATTACATTACTTATCTATAACAGTTTTTTTTTTACTTTCACTCACTGGCATTAATTTTTCTCATTGGCAAATGGAATTATCAAAACCCTTCTCTTTAGAGGAAATGCTCATTCCAGTGCATTTTCTCCTAAAATTAGTTTCTAAACTGAGATACTCAGTTAAGAAAATGTCTCTCCAAAGTTAAAATGAGTCACACTTCCCTGTGATTTCCTAGCTTTTAAATGACTACATATAAGCAACATGGAATTCCAGCTGTCACATCTTCTATTAGATCTTATTTTCTACTGTGGAATTATCTTCTGTAGCTTGGAAAATTAAGAAGAGATCAATATTCGATTTTGTCAACATCTAGATATGAGCTGGAAACACATTTAAACATAAAAGAAGGAATGTGGTTATTTCAATACTTTCACGTTTACCTTTCCTGCAGTAATAATCCATTGTGATCCAGATGTAAAGCAAAAAAAAAAAAACAAAATCAAACTAAATCAGCCCTCTCTTTACATCCCGAATACATGTGGTGCATGATCTTTTAATGATTTAGAAGTGTTCTGATGGTCTTGATTTTTTTTTGTATAATTATTTTACTATCTCTTTTCTGAAAGAGTTTGTAGTATACATTTGTTTGCATTAATGCAAACAAATTAGCAGTGCACAAGTAATTTTGTGTCCTGACTGGTTATACTACCGCAGTCCTTAAAGTACAGATTTTAAAATCCCTTCTCACTGGCATTTAGTCTGTTTGTCTGTTAAAGACAGCAGAGGTCCAAGTTTGAATTACACTTGAAAATACAGTGGAATTGTGGTGGTTTATTCCTTTTTGACAAGTGAAAAATGTAATTGAAGATATGGAAGTGATTAGCTTCTTGGTCCACTCTTAATGCAACCAATCTGACACATCATTTTCTTTGCACAAATATGCGATTTCAGTACTACAGAAGCTATGATCATTATATATTTTAACAGCTGTGCAAGGCTGTGAATTGATGCCCAGGAATATTCATATGGACTTCTCAGGGCCGTGTGATCTGGATGGTGGCTAGAGATGTCAGTGGTTATCAACACTGAAGTCTGTAACTCTCCTCCTAAATCTGCATTTTGATCTGCTAGATCCCTGTGATGAGCAGTGGTGCAGTATCAATAAGAATTTACAGTGGTAATTAATGAATTCTTAAGGAGGCTCTGTAACAACTTTATAGGCTGCTTTAACTTCTGCATGCTAGTCCTTGCAAGCACTACCCAAGCAGGCATTTTGATAATGCTGAGCTGGCACCCACTAGGGAGAGCATAGAAACAAAAAACAGTTTGCTAATCTGCAAACATCACCTAGAAGTTTGTGCAAGCTCTTTATATTAGACAACACAAGAGAAAATGCTGCTTTTGTCACCAGACTAGTGCCTGGATGATTCAAGCATTCACAAGTGGGTGGCAGTGCTTCAGCTAAAAATTTCACATGCCCAAGATGTAATGATTTCTCTTAGACTTGTTTTTATGTATAGGAGAGATTCAGTGTTATCTTGAGTTTGGAGATCTGGAACACTGCATTGAGATGCATAAGACTGTAGTGGTGCTTATGGGATATATAATGACTGTGCTGGATCTTATGACAGGAGATTCCAAAGCACGAGCTGACTGAGACATCTAGGGCAGAATGAATATGCTGATCTGTGTTCTGGTTTGAAAGCAAAAGCAGTGAGAAACTCCAAGTCAGAAATATAATTTATTAGGAAAAGGATAAAAACCGAAATGCATGTAATAATACAAAAGAAAAACCCCTGACAGAGTCAGAATATAACCTGACATCCTGTTGGTCAGGCTGTCAGTAGCAGTACAGTTAGAATGGTGGCTGCAGTCCTCCTGGAGTAGCAGATGTGATTCTGTTGGAGCAGTGATCCTGCAGAAGGGTGTAGTCTTCCCCTGAAGATCTAGTGGAAAAGGCAGCTTTGGGAATCTAGTGGAAAGGCTCCACTGCTGTCTCGAAATCTCAGATTATATCCAGTTAGGTATGCTTGGCTCCTCCATCTGGACAGAGCATCTCACAATGGGATGCTGTAATTTTATCAATCATGTAGTGGCAGTTAATGGCCCATTAACAGTAGATGTCTCCCCAGAGGAAGGATTGGTTTGTGAAAGAGATAAAGAAAACTGCTTAATTAACAGAAGATAACTGCCACACCTCTAACAGATGGTAAATAGAATACATATTGCCTTGCAATCTGTAAAAAAC
Source organism: Urocynchramus pylzowi (assembly GCA_013397555.1). Taxonomy (NCBI): domain Eukaryota; kingdom Metazoa; phylum Chordata; class Aves; order Passeriformes; family Fringillidae; genus Urocynchramus; species Urocynchramus pylzowi. The sequence continues at coordinate 190,387 of VZRH01006239.1, forward strand.
CCAAACAGTTATCAGGGAAGCCTCCCTGTCCTTGGTCCAGGGCCTTGACAGGTAAAGTTGGTCTGGAATCTTGGAGCAGTTCAGTTCACTTGGGGCCTTGAAGTTGCAATGTTAATGACAAATCAGGGTAGCAGGGCAGCGGGTGAGGAAAAGACACCGTCTCATACCAGACATTGGTATTCCTATACAGCTATGCTGTACCAGGAAGTGATGCATATTGTCTGTTACCAAGGCCATAAGACCAGAGAACAAAAAAGGCAGATTCAGTTACTTCAAGGTCAGACTGTTTTTCAGCTCAAAGTTTGCATGTGTTCTTAATTTCTGTTACCTTTCAAAATATTTCCAGTTTTTAACTTGAGGCTTGTAACAATCCTGCTTACCTTAATGTTTGCTTTTCTTATGTCAGCTGCAAAGTTCATCTTTCCAACGACAGTTTGTTTTGCTTTCCTTATCAGCTTCTGTTCTGTTTTGTGGTTTTAAATCTCATTGGCAGCTAATCTTTCCGTATTTTTGATTTGGTTGTGGGTGATGTAAAGTCTTCCCCTGCCAGCTTCCGGCCACTTGGTGTATAGATACAGGTGATACTGCAGTGCTCCAAATGTGAAAATAATTCAGTCATAACTCCACGTGCTGGGAGTCATCCACAAGCCTCAAACATGTGGCTATACCAATGTATGTAAAAACCAGGGAGCTTGAAGCCACCATGCTGCTAAAATATGACCTCACTGTCATTACTGAAATTTGGTGGGATGAATCCTGTGACTGGAGCATGGCTGCAGGATGTTCAGAAGGGACTGGAGAGGAAGGAGGGGCAAAGGGGTTACCATCTATATCAAGAGATGGATGGAATGTAAAGAGTTCCCTCTGGGGAACATCCATGAGCTGGTCTAAAGCACATGGATAAAAATCAGAGACTGAGTCAACAAAGGGAACATTGTGGTTGGTGTCCACTACAGCCTACTTGATCACAGGGATCCTATTGATGGAGCCTTCTTGCTCCAGCTGCAGGAGGCATCATACCTGCAGGGTCTCATCCTTCTGGGGGACTTCAACCACTCTGACATTGACTGGAAAAGTACCACAGGAGATTCCTAGAATGCATGGAGGACAACTTCTTAAGTCAGGTAATAAACAGTCCTACCAGATGGACTGTGATACTGTACCTGATGGTCATCAATGCAAGTGAGTTATTGGGGGTGTCAAGATTGGAGTCACTAGACTACAGTGATCATGTAGTTGTGGAGTTGCAGTCTTGATATTGCCTTTCTCCCATCCTGGAAAATGAAACTCGAGATAATTTTAGTAAGGAGGTAATATAAGAGTGGATCTTTATTTGAAGACCTTCAGGGACAGTTATGGAATGATGTCCACAAAAGTCCACCCCCCACCAGGGGTGAATACATTTTCATAGATTTTAGGAAATTAGCATAATTGAGAAAAAGCACCAATTAGGAGGACAAGTGGTGATGCAATTTCCCTCCCAGGTCAAGCCCCTTCTCTGGAGTCCCTCTGTCAGCACTAGCCGTGCTTTGTCTATGAAATGTATCTCAAGGAGTTAATCTCAACCTTGGTTCCCAGGAAAAACCAAGGTAGCACTGGGGCCCGGCACCTCCCAGGGCTCGGAGCTCTGGAATTTGTCTTGTCTTTTTGCTTAAGGAAAGGCCATGGTAAAGTACTGCAAAATCTAGCCACTAATACAATAGGCTACNTAGCACTGGGGCCCGGCACCTCCCAGGGCTCGGAGCTCTGGAATTTGTCTTGTCTTTTTGCTTAAGGAAAGGCCATGGTAAAGTACTGCAAAATCTAGCCACTAATACAATAGGCTACAGAGCAACAAATACATGTGGGAAGAATACAGAGAACATATAAAATAAAAAAAAAAGGCAAAACCCAAACCAGCATCACTGAGGGGTATGGGTCAAGCAAAGGGTTAAGTCAGGACCCTGGAATTTAGGAAAACAAACTTGCAGCTCTTCAAGGAGTTAGTCAATATGACCACCTGGGAAACCACCCTCAGGGAAAAAGGAGCAGAACAGAGTTGGCTGATCTTTCAAGGATGCCTTTCATAGAACTCAAGAGCTCTTCATCATTAGGTGCAAAAAGTAGGGCAGGGAGGGCAAGAGACCAGCATGGCTGAGTCAGGACCTGCTAGTCAAACTAAACAGCAAGCAGTATATGCACAGGCAGGGAAAGCAAGGACAGGTATCCAGGGAAGAGTACAGGGATGCAGCCCTCTTTTGTAAGGATAAGGTGAGGAAGGCCAAATATGAAGTGGACTTGAACTTGCCCAGACAAAGAATAACAAGAAGAGGTTCTACAGGTATGACAGCTAGAAAAGAAAGGTAAAAGAAGGTTAGCAAGGTTGGCAAACTGGTAACAGTGAACAAAGTGAAGGCTGAGGCATTCAAAAACTTTATTGTCTCAGACTTCAATAGCAACCTCTCCTCCCACATCTCTTGTGTGGATGAACTATTAGATGGGGACTGGGGAAGGAAAGCATTTCCCACTGTAAGTGAAGATCAGGTTCATGACCACCTGAGGAACCTGATTCTACTTAAGTCCATGGGACCTAGTGAGATGCATTGCAGGAATTGTCTGATGTAGTTGCCAAGCCAACTTTCCATGATAATTAAGAAGTTGTGGCAATCAGGTGAGGACCCTGGTGACTGGAAAAAGAGATACATTGTACCCATCTAAAAAAAGGGTAGAAAGGAGGATCCTGGGAACTACCAACCTGTCAATTTCATCTCTGTGCTTGGGAAGATCACAGAACAGATTCTCCTAGAAGCCGTGCTAAGGCACATGAAAGGGATGTGAGTTGAGACAACCAGCACAGTTTCACTAAAGTCCTGCCTGATCTAGAAACCTTAGTGACCTTCTATGATGGAATGATTACATCAGTGGGCAAGTGAAGGGATCTAGTCTGGATCTTTTTTTTAGGAAAAATCTATCTGGATTTATTTAAGGCCTTTGATATGGTTTCCCACAACATCCTCTCTCTAAATTGAAGAGAGATGGATTTGAGGGGGCGACTGTTCACTGGAGGAAGAATTGGTTTGGCAGTCACATCTACAGGGTAATCAACAGCTTGGGGACCCTGAGGGAGGTGTCCATATTGAGGGCAGTGCTACTTAATGTCTTTTTCGGAGTCATAGACAAAGGGATTGAATGCACCCTCAGTAAATTTGCAGGTGACACCAGATCAAGTGGTTGGCTCATCTAAAGTACCAGAGGTACCTGGACAAGTTTGAGAAATGGACCCATGGGAACCTCATGAGGTTCAACAAGCTCAAATGCCAGGTTCTGCATCTGGCTTGGGGCAACTCCCAGTACCATACCAGCTGGAGGATGAAGAAATTGAGAGCAGCCTTGCAGAGAAGGACTTGGGAAAGTTCTGGTGGATAAGAGCCTAAACATGAGCCAACAGAGTGTGCTCAACAGCCCAGAAAACTGTCCTGATCTGAATCAAAAGACCAAGGCCAAAAGGGAGATGATTCCATTCCCTTACTCTACTCTCATGAGACCCCACCTGGAATATTGTGTCCAGTTCTAGAGTTCTCAAACACAAGAAAGAATGGATCTATTGGAACAGGTCCAGAGGAGGGCCCCAACAATGATCAGAGGGGTGGAACACCTCTCCCATGAGGAAAGGCTAAAATAATTGGAACTGTTCAGCCTGGAGAAAAGAAGGGTCCAGTGACCTTCATTGTGACCTTACAGTACTTAAAGGGGGCTTATAAGAAAGACAGGGACACACTTTTCAGTAGGACTCTTGTTATAGGACAAGGGGTAATGGTTTTAAACTGAAGGGGGTCAATTTAGATTAGCTGGAAGGAAGAAAATGTTTATACTATGCAAATGGCAAAACACTGAAACACCTAGAGAGATAGTAGATGCCTCATCCCTAGAATCCAGTCCAGGTTGGACTGGATTCTGAGCAACCTGATTTAGTTGAAGATGTTCCTGAGGCTGGACTAGATGACCTTTAAAAAGTCTCTTCCAACTCACACTATTTTATGATTCTATGGTTTTAAGGGGATGACAATGGGAGTAACAGCTATGAGCCTTACTTCACTGTATTGTCTGAGTCATAGCAAGAAGCCTATCTCCAGATAGAGAGAGACAGAGAGAGACTTGCAGGACTCCTGCATTACCACCTCTCACATTTTGACAATCTTGGAGCATCAAAGCTTGTCAGTGTCCACTTAAAACAGTATGTGGGGCCTGAAAATTGGAGAGGGAGGCCATGTTGCGCAGGACAGCTGTGACTATGCAAAGAACAGGTGTTTAAGGCTAATTAATGGGTAGAATAATGCCCATATTCTCTCCTTGCTGGGTCTTAATATTTGTTTACTGCCTGTTTTATTTGTATTAAAAAAGCCCCAGCATACACACAAATAAGAGAGATGAATTTCACTTTTCCTAACTTGTTAAAATAATAAACAAAATCACTGCACAAAGCTGAACATGTGAAATACACTTTCTTCTATTTTAAATTCATCTACAACAGATCCAGGTCTCATTTATCATTAAAACATTGTTTGTCTCTCTTCCTTTTAATTATGTCTCCCTTCTAGGTTCATGTTATGTTTTGTGAGAGCTGTGTGCCCATTTCTTGTAGATTGAGATTTACAAGTCAGAAGGGGAATAAGAGGAAAAAGATTATTCAAAGGCTGCATTTTCTCCTTACCTTTGTGTGTATCCATATGGGGTCCAAGAAGGTGTTTTTTAGGCAGTTCAAAGAGAAATGCATGTCTCTGATGTCTCTGTCTTTTTCTTTTTTTTTAATATCACTATTTTCTTATACTTCATAGGATAGGTGTATTGTTGATGATAAGGCAACACAGTAACTTATGGGTGTTCTAACAGAACTGTGCTTCTGAACAGCAGGGAACAAATCTACTTCTGAAATAAAAACAACAGTTTGAGCTGAAGCTCCATGGATTAAAAAAAGGTCAGAAGGCCCTAGTTTGAGGACTGACCAATGCCTGTGCTTGACCACACTTCTCTGCCTGATGTATATCAACTGAATCTTGTACCATAATGAACCCTGAGCATTTGTTTGGTAACTGTGCAAGATTTCCAGTTCTGGTTTTGGCAGCATCAGATCAACTGTAGTTCTTGACATGGATAGACTATGTTGGGGCCTGACACACAGAGAGGGTAGATATCTTTTTAAAGCCAAATGTTGTATACCTGTACAAGCATGTGAGTCTTAAATGTCTGTGTGACATTCATGTGTACAAGGCTGTTCCAGAGCTGTTAGTTGCCTAGATTACTGAATTTGCCAGCCCAGTCTTCCCTTCAGATTTATAGAAGAAACTACATATGGGTGGGAAGTTGTGTATAGGAAAATACATGAATTTAAGTATAGTTTTTATCCTGATAAGGAAGTTTTTAATAAAGTATTATTTAGTAACCTCCACTATGAGAGATTAATAGCGTCTACATACTAATACCAAACTGGTATGCCTTGCAATTCCTGTTGCTATAATTTTTTAGCCTGGTTTCCTAAGGAAAACTGACTATCCATTTCCTAAGGAAATTTCTGTTTGTATATCCCATTAACTTTTTAGACATAGCTGAACATGATCAGTAGCTTAACAGAATGGTAGACACCTCAAAGGTCATATGCCACAACCTCCTCCCCTCCTGTCATGTGATTATACCCAGCATGGTCTTTTTGTGCACATGCAGAGTTCCAGGCTTTTCTGATGTGAAGTGACTCTAATGAAATTTCTCGTAATGGGAAGGACCAGCTGAGTTTTCAAGAAAATAACGCTGAAAATGGGCTGGAGGCCACCTGGCCTATTCTTCCAGCCTGTGATCTGCACTAGAAACACACTTTGGAGGAAGGGATGTGGGTTCTGCAACAGATATATTGTCCTGATGTCTGTGCATGTCCTGTGCATCCTAAGTTCCTCTCCCTGTTATTAAGTCAAGACTGTCACATTATATATATAATTCCCAGTGAGAAAATAGGAGAGCAGCTTTCTTACTCTTGGCAGTCAAAAAGTGTGATGTGTGAAGACAGAAGTCTTTTGCTGAAACTTTGTTTTGAATTCTTTAAATTGTGCAAACAAGAAACATTAAAAAGGCACTCAAAGGCAATTTCTGTACAGTTTAATCCACTTTTAAAGGAATATCTGATGGCAAAAAAGTTAAGTAGTATGTTCTACTGTGATGTTTTCCTTAAACATATGGTGAAACATCCTCCAGATCCAATCCAATCAGGAACAGATTTAGTTTGATTTTGAGACCACAAAAACTGCAAGTAAGAGTTCAGGAATATTTTGAAGGAAAAAAGTAGCATATCTTGGAAAGGAGGATGTGTGGATCAAGTACTCACTGTTTTTACTCAGATGAGAAACTGTGGGCTGTCACAGACTTAAGCCTGCTTTTCTCTCTAGTGTCATCAAGTGGAAATTTTGCTCCTTTCAACAGGGCAGTGTTGTAAGTTGAAACCTATGAACACACTGTACCAACTCAGCCAGATGGGAAGCCTGGAAGTATACTGAGGGACAAAATTTAGCTGCGGCAAGAAGCATTAGAAACTGGCGGTGATGTTTGTCATGAACAGGTCCAGTGACAAACCAGGTATGTTGGGCACAACTCCAAGAAAATGCAAAACCCACAACTGAATATTAAGCTAAAAAGACAGGGGAGTGGGGCAAGGGGGAAGAAGAAAGAAAAAGAAACACAGTTTAGAGGAAAGCACATTTTTTTCCTCTCATGTAAAATACAGGAAGTATTTTTAAGTGTTCTGTTGTTGTCATTACCATTTTGATACAAGTAGTTCATCCTGTTATCGGAGAATTGCAATTAACACTGTTGACAGTGTCAGTATAATTTCTGTTGTAGGAGGCACTGTATTCCCATATCTCTGTTGGCTTGCAGAGTCTCAGTCAATACCAAGGAAGGGGGAATGCAACACTCTGAGCAAGAAGATGGATGATACTCTTATCATCTACTGGTCTGTAATTACTTTGCTGTGGTCTACAAAACCTGTGGACAAGAGGACTCAATGACAGAAAAGTGATGGCTCTGGAAAGCCAGACTTCTATGCAGTGTCTAATTTTAGTATTTATCTAATCAGTGTGTAACTGAAAGTGTTGCCAAATGACAGCTAAAACCCTAAAAACATGCACTGTTGCAATAAAAAGATGGTCATCTTTTTATCACTAGTTACAAGCCGTGGGGATAGGAATCTAGGGTGTCAGTTTTTGTTCTGTAGTTCAGTTCAGGAGTGAAATCAGAAATAATTTTGAGTGTCAAATGTAGTTCAAGTCTGTAGGTGAAAATGATTTCAGGGACAGACACTTTGTCCATGAAAATAACAGAAATTTAGACATCAGTTTTTTAACTGAATACTTGCAACTACTTAATTGAATTCAGAAACTGATGAGTGCAATGCTTTCTTTCTAGCACACTTTTTATTTGTAGATAATTTATGTACTTACGGATTTGCACCTGTCATTCTTCACATTTTCCCCAGTTCTCCTTTTTAAAAAGCTTTTGGGACAGGACACAACTCTTCCAATACTTTTAAGTGATCCCCTCTGAATCCTTCCCAAATTTTTACATGGATATTGTTCAAGAAAGCATAGAAATGGTCAATGAACAAATCAGAAAGAAAGAATTGTCCTGTTAATTTATATTTAATGGAAGACTTTTTTTTTTTTTAATTCAATGTTAAATACCAAACCTTTTCTCATTTCAGTTCTTAAAAATAGTTTAGCTGTAGCCCAAACAACATAAATTTATTGTTCTCAGGCATTGTGTGGGTGATGGAACACATCCAGCCTCCAGATCACCATCCTGTTATTCAGATGCCAGAATCCATGATCAATTGTGAAACACAAATACAGGCAACTTTCTGCACATTTTTGTGGTATTTGCAAGGCACCTACTGCTATGTATTATTCTACTATATTTTGCCACTGACATAAGATTGCTGCAGAGCTGATTCATAGCTATGTAAAAAAGTTAATTATTTGGCATGTTGTTGACTTATTACATTGACTTTTTATGACATTATGAGTCAAAATCAGACTCTTTGCTCAATCTTCAGTGGTCTGGACTTGGATGTAATTCAAGCTGCAAATGGAGGTTGTGGTCAACAGCCTTCTGGACAGTGGAGCCTTTTCTACGAGTATTCAAGTCTGAATGAAAATGGAAATAATTTTGGCTTTCAAGATTTTTCTTTGTTTTAATGAAAGTTTACAGTTCTGAACAAAAATCTGTGTGCAACTAGAACTCACTTGAAGTCTGTGAATGACTCCTAGGCAAAAAATAACAAGGGAAAATGTGACAAAACTGGCCCAAATTAATGCAATCATTTGGACCAGTTAGCACAATTAATAATTTTTTTTCTTTTTTCTTTTTTCTTTCTTTTTTTTTTTTTTTTTTAATTCCAGGAAACCTTCTTGGCTTCATTAAGGTGTTTTTCAAGGTTTCCAGTCTTTGAAGTAGAAAGTTTTCATTGTCATCCTGAGACCTTTCAAGCATGGGATGCTTATCTAAACAATACTGATAGAAGAGTGAAGTGGTTTTGGAGTCTGTTATTAATAGAAATGTACCAACAAGGTAATTCAGGAGAATTTAATTTTATTTGAGGTTTGGAAAAAAAAATATGGAGGAGGGAAAAATAATCCTTAGATGAATCATTCTGATTCAGAGAAATAGTTCTCATTCCACTTACCAAAATGAGTATCAAGTGGATTAAATATCAGACCAAGTAAGTGCAAAGTAATGGAGAAAACCTGACATCCACCTGCTATGTCATTTCTATATTTAATGAACAGTAAATGATCCAGCTGTTTTGCCACGTGTGCTGCAATACTGAGCAACAGAAATGGAGAGATGGCCATAGAGAGATGGGGTAAAGCTATGGTAGGTTCCTGTTTAAAAGAAGGTGACCAAATGTCAGTGTGTAATTTGTGATCATTTCCAGAGAGGCTGCTTTTAAATTTAATATAGAGGAAACAGGTATGCCATGAGTGGTGGATTCATGCTTAAAATCCTCTATTTTTAAGAATATAAGTGAAATGTGAGAACAGGTAATTATTAAAACTGTATTTTGCTCTGTCCACTCTAAGTTAGGAATAAGAAAATGTATATGAGACTGTAAAAGAGAAGTCAGATTGTGTTGTCTGATTTTATTGAATGGTAAAATGAATTTAGGATACAGATTGATTCTTGGAACAATATAGCCTTTTTCTCATCTGCATCAAGGTGCTGTTACATTATTTTTAACTTGGCAATTTTATTCCTGAATTGACAGCTTGAAAAATTTATCCTCTAAGCAAATTACCTCTAGTTTGCCATAAGCAGGACTGAAGTTTGTTTAGGAAACCATCTTAATTGTTGTTCATTGCTGATTTTGTTTGGTCTTTAAGATCTCTGTTGTGCTGGAGGTCCCAGTTTCAAGACAGTGTGACAATTGAAGCAGCCACAGATCCTTTCCTTTTGAGTTCTTTGCATGTTGATGCAGCTCCTCAAATCTTGTCCAGAGGCAGACAGCCACATAATTTGCTAGATGAGCAAAAAGATAACCTTAAAGGTTGTGCTGGTTTTGCAGTGGAGCCATTCTCGGAAGTAACTTTCTAAGACAAGCTGCTAGCAGTTTCCTCCATGTCTGACAAAAAACCTATCAGTAATTGGCTTTGAGAATTGATAATCTCTTAAACCACTGAAAAAGCCGGACACGCCTCTATGAATACACATGTTAAAGACTAAAAAAACCCTGGGAAGCCCTCTTTTCCTTCCGGCCTTGATAGTAATAGGCAGGTAGATCAGGCTGCAAAGGTAGAGGTGTCAAAGATAGACTTAGATTGGCCAACACTGAACCCACCACATTAATTATTGTGTTGGCTGGGAAATCTCAAATTAGCGAACTGAAACCACTACAAAGGTGCTTTCTACATCTCTTGTTATCTTCTCATATTTTTGAAAAGGGATTTTAATGTGAGGAAAAGAAAGAGGACTAGAAACAATGAGTATGTGTAAACTTTGTATAGTTTATTTCAATACCATAGTTTTTGAACAGGACAGGATGGTATGTCAAATCCAGGGCAGATAAAATGCTCATACAGCAAACTTCCTAATTTGTTGTTACTTTCTGTACAAACAAACCAGTACTTTATAATGCACTAACACTACTCAAATTGATGAATGCTGAAACCCTGTAGTGTAGAGCCAGCAGTGTTTTGAAATTATCACATTTGCAAATGGATATTGGCAAGTGCTGCAAAAGAAAAAACAACACAGAAAATGGAGGATGTGACTGATGCATGGTTATCTCAATATTCTGCAGAGCAGGGTAGACTGTGACTTCTGTGTCCTGAGGGACTGTTTATAAAGGAGAAAGTGTATAAATTTTTAAAATTATTTTTTCATGTGTCTTAGGTTACATGGCTTTGCATGCTTAAAGCAGTGTAATTCCTCTGGGAATGTCCACCCAAGGAGACCCGATGTGGATGTGCAGAGCCCTGACGTGTCCTGGGATTTGTGAAGCACTGGGGCTGCAACGCAGCAGGAGCATTTCTTTCCTGCAGCATGATGCAGAGGCTGCATGCTGTAATTTCAGAAACATAATACCAAATTACAGATTTTTGCAGGTAGCAAATCTGTCCCAAGCAGTATTCTGCTCATTGTCTGTATGAGAATAGATTATAGGACATTAGGAATGAGGCTGTGGCTGAGACTCATCCCTAATTGGGTGCAGCTGTGTAAGAAAGGTGAACAGCATTGAAGGAAAAGAAGCACGAAATGCTGACGTACATTGACCAATCACAAAAGAGTAAAAGGGCACACAGGTGTTATACACGTGAGAAGCAGGGTTTAAAATGTTGTACTGGGGAATATTGAAGTGCTGATGCTTGAAACTATTCTCGGTGTCAGTTGTGTGTCCTCCATCAATTGCACTTTCAGGCAATAATGGGGCAAAGGAACAGATCTTCATAACCATACATGCTCAGTGGGTTTTCGTTATGGGCAATGAAAGGATGCACCTTAGTATTTTTAAGGTTTTCTATCGGTATGGTTTTCCATCCAACCTGTAATTTCAGTCATGCTAAAGCATCTTTTTAACTTCTCTGGGAATGTAAAGGCATTTACCTGGGCACATATTGCACACCTTGGTACATAGTGCTTGGTGCAAGAATCTAAGACCTGTGATGTAAATGAGCATCAGACTGGCAGTTTACAGATGAGGGATACTCTGGAGTTGCGTATATGACTGGACTGCTCTAAAATTTAGAGCTCATGTTTAAAAATTGAAATAATGAGCACAGTGTAAAACAATTGGAATTACAAAAATTAAGGATCTTGCCCAACTGGCTTACCAATGACAGAGTGCTATGGTCAGGTTTTTAAAGTTATTAGAAATGCCTCTGCCCAAATTAAAGTGCAAATAAGACCATATGCCAAAGTCAATAGTACAGATTTTATTTGAGTAGGTGTTATACTTGTTTTCTCACATTCAGATATGTTTCCTCAGCTATGAAATAAATAACTGATAATTTAAAGAAAGACATGCATATGTGTTTTATAATCTGAGATGTGCAGTTACAGGACAGGAAGTTACATACTACTGGGTAGCAGTATACTGATAAAATACAGCATATACTTCTGTGCTGGTTTGACAAGGAAGGAAGTTTTTGGGAAGTAGTGGTCAAACCAATCAGTGGCCAGATGTGAATACTGGCACCTGGTGTGGCCACTAGGGACCTGGATATGCCTCTGAAAACACACAGGGGTTAAAGCAGAGCATTCCCAGGGGAACTTCCTCTTTGGGTCCAGTAGTGGAAGAGAGCTGACCTCCCCTGCCCAGCTACGTCTGGGAGGGGGGTAAGCCATGCAGCCGGCCGGGGGTGAGGTAGGCCAGGCAAGAACCCTGAGGGACCCTGAGATGCTTTGGGCAACCCACCTGGAGAGAGACAGAGATGGAGACAGTTTGTGCCAGATCGAAGTGTGATATCTGTGCTGGCACCTTGGGCCGAGGAGAAGCAGGGGGAAGGCAAGGAGCGAAGAAGGTGCCCAGCCACCGGTCAGCCAGCTGTGGGAGTCAGATGTTCCCGCAGACAGTGGCTGAGATTTTTTAACCCCTTTTATTCCTGGACAATGGAAGTTACAGAAACACTGATCCTCCCTAACTTGAGAAGAAAGAGATGGATGGAAATGAGCAAGTGAAGAGAAAGTTTGGGCAAGTGGAAAAAAGGTCAGCAGAAGATGAGAAGTGTCCTAAATGGAGGAGATTATTGGAGTGGCTTTTAGCTGGACTTTTTTCTTGCATAGCCACGGGACTGGGCTGATTTCTTCCTATAATTTAGAGACTGCATCTGGGGGGAGGCGATGGCTGTAAGCCAAGAAGAGTGCAGTGTGTTAGATGAAGATGTGGAGGGAACAGAGATGGATGAGGAGGGTGTGATGAAGACCCTCTGCCTTTAGAGGATGAAGATCTCTGTTCTTGAGACCCCCCAGGCCCCAGGGGAGAGAACATGGGGGGAACTGCTGTCCCAAATTTGAAAGACTGTCACTCTTCTGGAACTGGGCAGAGCATCCTTAAAAAAGGAACCCAAGAAGCAGTTTGGATCCGTGGTCAGTGGTGAGAGCACTGAACATGGAAGGAAGATTTTCACCATGGCAGATTTTCTCTGGGTGGCTGCCATGTGTGACATGGAAGCACAGGAGGGTTCAACTGTGCTTCCTGGGAGAGGCCTGTGGTGCAAGAGGGAGACTCCTCTATCCTGATGAACTGGGAGTTGGTTGTGTATGAGGAGTGATAATGGACAGAGAATTGAGTGTTCTAGGGGTGGTAGCTGGATTGGGAATGTAAAGCCTTGACTCATGGTGTGATGGAGGAAAGGTGGGGGGAGGAGGAGTGGTTTGAAGACTTCCATTGTGGATATTGTGTGTGTATGGTTGTGGTTTTTTTTCCCCTTTTTTCTTTGTGTTTGTTGTAGATGTAATAAAGTTGTTTTCCTTTATCCCTGAGATGAAGAAGCCTGCTTTGCTCTATTTTGGGTCATATCTCACTGTAGCCATTCTGGGAAATATACTTTCATGGGGGCACTGGCATTGGGCCAGGGTCAACCCATGACAATTTCCAATAATTGTTCAGCTAACTTTATGACTAGAAAACTTCCTTTCAACAATTACAATCTGGGATTCAGAAGGGGAAAAAAAAAGCTGTCAGTGCAGAGTGAAGTATTTTCAATGTAAAATTATGTGCAAATGTTTTTCCTTTGGTGGCAGGGCTACAAGAATATGCAGGTATACTTGAAGAGCTCTGTTGGCATCGACTACTTTCCTGATAATTTATTCTGGAAAAACTAACAAAACCCAGTTAAGCCAAAACATCTTCTAAGAGGATCCTATAATAGATTAACAGACTTGTCAAGTGTGTATAAGTGAAGAAAGGAATGTTAAGTACTTATCTCAAGAGTCCTCTAAGATGCAGATATTTTTAGACAGTTAATATAAGTGGCAGTTCTTGCTTTTGAAGAGACTGTTCCAATTTCAGAAGGCAAGTCCTCTCCTATTTTCTTCTTTCTCACACAGTAAATTCACTGTATCATGTAAGTCTTACTCTCATGTTTGTCTATGCTTTAGATAGACAAAGCAGCATTCATCTTGGATGCACAAAATGAGGCTCATGTGTCATACCTCATTAGCACAGGTATTATCTCACTAATTCCATACCCTATATGTGCAGGTACCATGAGAATCATATGGAAAGCTAGGGTTTGACTAGTTGATGTTGTCAGTGAGACAGTATTCAAAGAAAGCTGTAATGAAAACGTCTCTAATAAGTTACTTCACATGGAAATGCATTTCTGAACAAGTGAGTATTGATAAGCAATACAAGCAATTAGGACAGTGTATAACAAAAGTCCCTGTATGTATAGACTTTGTTGCACATATGCCTGTTAGCAGCTACACATTAGGTAATCTCAGCAGAGCATGAACTAAAGCAGTCTATTTTCATACTTTTTTTTAAACCACAAAAACTTGCTTTTGTTAATTCATCAAGATTTTGATTTCTTTTAGAACTTAGGGTCTGTAAATTGCATAGGTTTTCATGCTAATGAGAGTAAGGTTAATCTACAAATATTTACCTTCAACAACCTAGTAATACTATCTACACCATATTTCATTATATTCAATTTAATTAGAAAACATCTGTGATGGAGGCTGCATAAAATCTCACCTTAAAGACAATTTTACAAAAACAGAACCAGTTTAGGAATACTGATGATGATATTTAGAACATATCAATGATGTTTTGCTAACTGAAGGAGACATACAAGACCATGTTGTGACATATAATTCATGAAGATATTTCTAAGTGTACAAAGGTGAAATAGTTCTGGACTCTGAGCAACCTCAAGTAGTGTCTGTGGGTGTGGTGGTTTCACTCTGTCTGAAGGCCAGGTGCCTATCAAAACCACTTTAACATTTCCCTCCTCAATGGAGCAGGAGAGAGACAATATAACAAAAGATTCATGAGTTAAGATAAGAATAGGGAGGGATCACTCATTGATAGCTGTCATGAACAGAACAGACCCAACATGAACAAATTAATTTTATTTATTACCATTAAAAATCAGAGCATGAGAAGAAAAACAAATCTTAAAACCAGCTTTCCCCCAGTCCTCCCTCCTTCCTGGTCTTAAGTTTATTCCCAATTCTCTATCTCCTCCTCCACAGCACTGCACATGGGGAAAGTCTTGAGCAGCTTCTTAGAGATGCTACCCCTATAGATCCCCCACTATGACAGCTTTGCCACATGAACTCAATAGAGTGGATCTAGTCAGTTTTTAAATATGTCTTAAAAGCAATCTTACCTCATGTAAATGATAGGGAAGTTTATTTAGTTTGCCTAAATGGTGAGTACATAATGCAGTTAGTGGTTAAACATAAGTACAATATTGTTTCTTGGAAAATGCAGAATGAAAATAGCTTTGCTGCTATTTCATTGCAGGTTTTTTTTGACTTATGAATCAATCCCTTGAGCCACAAGACAGCTCTAGAGTAAGTAACTGGAATTAAGCTTTTTCACTTTTCCCCTAGTCTTGTTTAGAGGTAAAGGTATTTTATACATACATATACACACACACACACACACACACACACACATATATACATAGAAGTATAGTTAAAATTTTAATAAGTATGCTTCAATCTTGAGTCTGTTATAGATGAGTAATGAGATGGCTGGCTTTCACAATTAAGGGTTGAACATGATGTGTATGTTAAGAGAAGTTTTGTAGATGTATAGCTATGTTATTGTAATATGCCTTCTCCCTTGAACTGTTATCATGGGACAGCCTTGGTAGCTGGGGCATTTGGGAGGGTTGGCTTGTTACTCTAGTAATACCTGACCTCCAATCAGGATGTAAGAAAGTGATCTCCACCACTAGACAGCAAGGAAGGCATTGACGGACAAGACTTTAGGAAGGGCTAGAAGTACAAAAGATAGAGCATCCAATTTATAGACAAGTACATGGTGGTATAATCCGTACTCCTAGCACTGTAATTTTTCCCTACTTAGTCCTTTTGTTGTATTTTTGTTAAGGTTTAATAAACCTTTGAAATTTTCAAAGTGAGTAGTCATTTCTTACAAGTCTATTAAAAAATTTGATCTCATTTTGTGAGCAAAGCTCAGGTCAAACAACATCTGTCTGGCATTATATAACATTAGTTGAAAACAAATAATTTATATATTTATCCACTATAAGATGTGAGGGTTTAAAATTAGCTACAGAGTACATGAGCCAGAATGAGTGGAAATACAGTAAGGATGTTCTGTGGTAACTCTAGTAATATAAGAGAATGTTGGATCCATTTAGGATTGCAGTTTTTCTTTCTTAAAAAAGATGATGTTGCCTTGTAATGAGAGGAATCCTACTTATATAATGGTTCAACATTTTGAAACTTGTGGCATAGGTCTGCTAGTGCAAATACTTAATTTACAAGCAATACTTGGTGGGAGTGTGTTGGTACATCTGTGTGCAGTGGACAGTGTTGGCAGCACCCTGCTACTTTGATAGAGAATTGGGCTGTTTATCTTTGCACCTGTTTTGTCTGAGACATTTTTAGAGGAAACACATTTCAAAGTGTAGTGCTGTGCTTGTATATACTAAAGAAGTACGTTATGGCTTTTCCTTCATAAAGAGAATCAGGTGGCAGTGCAGGGTAGAGTGCTGTGCGTAGAGTAGGTGTGTAAGCAGGGGGCGATATGGCAATGGGCCTTCTGCCTGCAATGCTCCACCCCAAAGTGTAGCCCTGTTCACAGGTCTCCACATGCAAGTGTAGGAACGCAGCATGGAGGCTGCAATTCCTGTTCCCTTGAGCTTCTGATGCACTGCTACGTCGACATCATCTGCTGCTCTCTCAGATCTCCTCTGTAAACCTCATGTCTCTCATACATCCTCTTCCAGACTGCTTCACAGAGGGGAAATCTTCCCACCCTCCTCTTCCCAGAAGGCAGAATGGGAGTGATAATATAGATGATAGTCACTAAATGTAGACTTGCCCTGGGAGTCATCATCTCACATGCCTTTTCAACTCTGCATCTGGCATCCCCTTCTTCCCCCCCTTCCAGGGTCTCACACTTCTCAGCTCAAAAATCTTGTCCTCTTGCAGCTCCAGCTTCTGGCACAGATTTCCAATACTCATCTAGCAGCTGTACTTATAAAAAAAATCATTCAGAGAAGACCCCAGTAGCTTAAAAGAGAGGACCAGGAAGAGAAAAGGACCACTGCAGACTTTCTCAGGCCCTTGTTTTTTCATTTGAAAAATATTGTGGTGATAGACGTGTCAGACTCTGAAGAGGAAATTGCTGCTATGGAAGAAGGTGCTTCAGAAGTAGGAGGCAAATGAAGCATGCCTTGACAGCATTTGGAGGGGGCCAAGGAAAAAGATTATGAGCAAAGGAGTATCTGTTATATAGAGTATCTGAGTACGGAGACCTCTGTGGCATGTTTATCACAGGGTAACTTACTGTTTTGTTTCCAGTCTTCATGCTTTTAGACGACTAGGAAACCAATGGTACTTTGGCTTACATTTCACATCTTGATCTCTTGTTTTTTCTTTCATATCGTCTGCATAAAGAAAGTGCAGTGTAGGTTTAAACAAGGGCTGTTTTTCTTCTGGAGGCTGATGTAATTCTTCTTAAACAGAGATGTTGTGGTTTAACTCCAGTCAACTATCAAGCAATAGGCAGCTGCTCACTCATGCACCCACCCACAGGATAAAGGTAAAAGCTAGAAAACATGTGGGTTGAGACAAAGATAGATTAATAGGGAAAGCATAAGCCATGCACACAAGCAATGAAAAAAACAAAAGGATTAGTTCACTGCTTCCCATGGGCAGGCAGACATTCAGCCGTTTCCAGGAGAGCAGGCATAATCGTGTATAATAGTTACTTGGAAAGACAAATGCCATCACTCTAAACATTCCTCCTTCCTCCTTCCCTCCTGCTTTATATACTGAGCATGATGTCATATGGTATTCAATATCCCTTTGCTCAGTTTGGGTCATCTGTCCTGGCTGTGTCGTCTCCCAAACTGCCATGCACCCACAACTTCCTTGCCATCTCTATATTATCAACACTGCATTCAGCACCACTATGAAAACTATTAATTTTGCCCCATCCAAAAACAGCACAAGAGACCAAAAGGATTTTGTTGCAGCTTTTGCATTAGCATTCATGTGTCAAGATTTGAAAATGTGTAACCACACATCAGGCTCTAGCGTTTGACAGGTGTCCTAGGGTGACATTATGATGCTTGTATCCCCAGTCATCTGTTCTGTTTGTGCTGGATGTTGTGTTCTGTGCCTTCAAGACTGGCCCTGAAAAGGGAAGTTTTGTTTTGTTATCAGCTTGCTCACTCCCCCACAGTCGGTGGGACACAGACAGTGCAGTATATTAGTGCTGCTTTGGCTTTTTTCTTTGCTTTTTGCTTTTGCTCTTGCTTTGGCTCTTGCTTTTGCTCTTGCTTTCTAGTTAGCTAAACAGTCCAAATTTTCTCTGGACTGTCTCCCTTTCCCTTTTCTTGGAACCATCTGAACCTGCTCCAGGCCGGGACCCAAGGAAACAATGAGAACACCTTGCAGCCTGCTGGGGGTCCACTCTGCAGCCTTTCCCAGAGCCAGAGGGACTGATAACAGCAACCACCCACCGGAAAGACTTTCTGAGTTTTTCATCTCTTCAGAGCAGTGAACACGTTTTGTCCTCTGGTATTGTTCATTCTGTGTGCTGGGGAGTGCTGTATCTGACAATAAACAGGTTCTTTCCATCTCTCTCTGAGGAAAATCCTTCCCGAACTGGTTGGGGGGAGAAGCCGTGTGGGTTTGTTTTCTGTAGGAAAACCCTTTGGAGGTTTTCCCACAAATTTGCCCAAAACCAGGACAACAGGAGAAAAAAGTTTGTCTGAAAATCAAGTTTCCTTTACAGTGCAGGAATCCATTTTCCTTTTGACTGTCATGGGATCTGCAAAGCCAGAAACCTGCCTGGCAGTAAACTGATTTTGAGCTAGATTTCTTCACTTTTACACTAAACACCTTATTTCAGAGGACCTATTTGTGAAACTAGCAGTACTGCTCACAAAGGATGCTCAGAGAATGATGTTCTGTTCAGTACAGGAGGCAGAACCATCCCTTTTGAGGCTCCTTGAGCTATTGCTTTATTTGTAAAGAAGCACTTTCATTCCCATTTGCTATTTTCTTTGTGGCATTTATTAAACGTGAAACAAGGGATGCTTTGTGGAAAACAGATTAACATAGAAAATATTTGTCTTCCTGTCATCCTTGGGAATCCATTTCTCTTAGTATTACAATTAATTGTTTTCTGTGGCTGAAGAAATGGTATTATTATATTTAAGATAAATGCTGAAATTATATATCCATTAAACAAAATTTACATAGAATATCTTAATATATACTGTTTTTTACCCAGGAAAAACAGATGTACCTTCTTAAAAAACAGTGTGGTTGCAGATTACTTCATTTATTCCTAAATAGAGTTAAGCAAACTTTAAACCTAAAGTTTTGTCTAGGTTAATAGCACTTCTCTAAAATATATTTTCATGTTAGCAAGAATGAACAGAAGGAGATAAAGAACGCTATGCCCAAATGAAATCATAGGGTTGATTTTCAGGTAGGCATACTGAATTTGGTAAAATTAGAAATATTCCTGCGTAACTGGGTTATAATCTTTCTTATTACTTCTCTATCACTTGCTATGCCAACACAATGGTAACAATAGGTATTTTCTGCCTTTGGGATATCAGTGCTGGAAGAATGGCTGGAGGAATCCTAAGACTTCTAGATCCGTTCCTGGGATCACTTGCAAAAAAAAAATTCCTATATTTGTCCTATTAAACCAAACAAGTCTGAGTTTTAAAAACTACCTTAAAAAACACTTATCAGATGTGGTACCATCTGATAAATGTAATAGCAATTAAAAAGTTAAACTTTACTCTCTTAGATACATTTTAATGACATTTCATTATTTGTAACAAGAGAACTCATGTCTTAAATTTGACATGATTTGTAGTTTCACAGGAAACTATACCACAGTCACATGTATTGCCTTTTTCCTGTCTTTCTGTGACTTCATGATGATATAATACAACACAAATCTGTTTTATCTCAGTGGCATCTTCTCTAGCTAACATGCCCAAATAAAAAACAAACACATGATCTGAGGCACCACATCTTTGTTTGAGATTCTTCCAGAATTTACTGAAGCTAAAAGGACATTTGAAAGATGAGTTACTGTTTCTAGCTCTGAATTTTTGCCCTGGCATTATTTGCAGTTCAATATGAAAAAAAACCCCTCTTGATAGGCTGCCACGCATAAAGAAATGTTTGCACAATTTCTAAATACAGGGACTGATCACAGGCCAGAGCAGAAATTTCAGTTCATTGGTAGCACTTTCTTGATTACTTTTCAGCTGCTTTGAGCTTCATAAAAGGATTGGGAAAACAAATGACCAAATGAACTCCTTCCCATGTATTTTAAAGGTCTGAGGACATGGCACAAGATGCAAACTACTTGCTGGCTCTTGTGCCAAGCCTCAGCTGCTTTCCACGTGCAGTTAGGCTTCAGGACCATCAACATTTGATGAATTCTCATGGGGGGATGCAGGAAGAAGCAGAAATTTCTGCAAGGGGAGGGGGATTGAAAACCTCTTGGAGTTCTGCTCCATCCTCAATGTTAGGGGTTGCATAAGCAAGTCCAGACGTTCCTCACCTCCTTTTTTTGTCACATTGTAGGCACCTGCATAGGCTCATCAGTTAGGTACATACTTCAGAGACTAGTTATTCCTTCCCTTCTCAGGAAGCACTTTGTATCTTACCTTCTCTGACTTCTCTGACTCTGTAAGGAAATCATAGCTTTCTTTATTACTTCCTGCCTTAGTATCAAACTTTGGCAGTGGAGGGACTGCTGTGAAAAGGGCACCTACTTACCACATAGTAAGCCTCATGTAAACACCTCAGGAGATTAGATGAGAATGTTACCTGTGACTGTGGTTTTTATTCCTCCTGATCAGAGCCTCAGGCAGTCTGATTCCTTTACATGAGGCTGGCAGGCTGTGCTGGGATCCTTGTGTCCCTTTCTAGCGCCTAGGCCCTACAGTTTCTGTTATCTAAGGGCCATACCTCTGGAACATGGATAAACCTCATCTACACAAGTTATGTCTGTTTGACATAAATAGTTACTAGAGTGAAAACGTAATGTGGTTTTCTTAATGATGCCACAATCAACATTCAGTAGAGGTGATGTTAGTCCCTTATTTGGTAATACTCATGTGTAGGCTTATGAAAAGTCCAACTTCAAAGTACTATGCTGTAGAAAATAGTATGAAAAAATGCAAGAAATATGAAGAAAGAAGGAAAAGTTTATACTGGAGAAATATTGAACATCTTAACTTTCTGCAGGGAAAGGGGATAAAAACCAAAGACAGCCTGGTTTACATTACCTTTATATCCGAAGCAATGGTAGGTGATACAGGTTAGCATGGTCTGGTCTTATTACACTAGTTTGCTTTGCCTCCTTATTTGCAACTATCCATGTATGATTTAGGACTGATGCAGTCTGAAGGAAACAGACTTGTTTTCACAATTTTAATGCATTTAGCAGCCACTACAGTTAGTGGGGCAAGAAACTGGTACAGAGTTAACACTGAAGTCCCCATGGCAAATCATCTGCTACCCCATCTGTCTGCCCAAGACTTAGTAACACTTTTGAGTCCTGGGGCCTTGTGGCTGCATTTCAAGCTTCAAATCTCATTAACTTGGCAATTAGTGGAAAATGGTTTGGCACCTTGCAGACCCTGCCTAGTAAATTCTGGGCTGGGATTTGAGGTTTTTTTCAAGAGTCTACTCAATGACTGACCAATTGTATCTGCAATTATATAGCTCTGTTAACTAGCTTCCTTCTCAGCTGAGTTATGTAATGTGTTTGAAATCTGTAGTGTCATTGAAAATAATAATCTCTCACTTCAAAAAGTGATACAAGTCTTGTAAGGAGGGATATGCAGTGATGGGAATTGTGGAGGGAAGAGAGAGAAAAATGCTCATACTCAAGATACTGGTAGGAAGGATGCTGAGGTAAATAATTCAGTTTCAAGCTTTTATTCTGTCTGCCTTTCACACTGTATATAAGCACCAGGCTACTCTGATTTAATAAGCTGTTGCAGAAAAAATCTTAGGTGATCTTGTGAATCATCTCCAAATTTTATTTCCACCTATTGCTTCCAGGATTGGAAGAAGGAGGGACCTATAATCTGCAAATTCTTGTGTGCTGTGCTGGCTTTGTCCTGTGTGCCTTTTTGTTGCTGCCCAAAGGCAGTACTCAAGAGTTATTTTTTTTCCCCCAAATAAAACATCTATTAAATTATAGACAGTGTAATATCTTCCTGGTGTTACAGAATACACTTCTGTTTTCTTATTATGTAACAGATTAGAAGACATATAAGGCTGACAATAATTTCTTATATAGCTATAAAGTGATATAAAAATGAAATAATCTCAAAAATTATGAAGAAAAAGATTGCTTCAAAGCAAAGTGGTATGTCAAATCCAATATGACTACCAGTGCAATACATTTATGGGAAAACGACATTTTTGATAAAGAGAGAAATGTAATCTTACCAAGGTATCAGTTAT
Organism: Urocynchramus pylzowi; assembly: GCA_013397555.1. Lineage (NCBI taxonomy): Eukaryota > Metazoa > Chordata > Aves > Passeriformes > Fringillidae > Urocynchramus > Urocynchramus pylzowi. The sequence continues at coordinate 212,569 of VZRH01006239.1, forward strand.
AAATTTATTGGTAAAATGGTGAGACCAATCTGTGCTTTGCTTTATATTACCGGGAAGTATAGTTTGGCTTACTTGACAGATAAGGAAACTGAGGGAAAAATATAAAACATACTTTGAAATAAATGCAGTGTTATTTTACTACCACTTATGAAACTGTCCATCTGTGCTTGTTTTCTTAAGGATGCTTATATGACTAAAAAATGCCATATGGGGACATCATGTTACAACAGGGATTAAAGTTCAGGATGAATACTGAACAGGTTTTTTGAGGTGAACAACTTGCACTTAGATGTGGACTTTGTCAATCTTAAGCTACTTGCAAATTTGGTTTTGCATCTCATAAAACTGATTGGGCAAATATGTATGAGGAAAAGCCAAAAGGAAGCAAGCATTTAATAAGTGTCAGTATCAAATTTAATTTTCTGTGTCTCCTCACCTAGCTCCATTCTCTCACCTCCCTAATTTCCTTCTATGTGTCCAAATTTGCCAAATCAGCCCACTGGCCAGAAGTAGCAGTCTGCAGTAAGAAAAGGAGAATGAGTCCTTTTATTGATGGTCAGAGCACATGCCTAGAACAGAGTGACATGGCTTTAGGGCCCTACTCTAAGGATAATTCAAGTATTTCTCACAAAGCAGAATAACTGCTGTAGCATTGTGGTGCTACCAAGGCCCTTGGAGCATCTGGCACTCATAAGCCCGAAGCTCACTGCTACTTTTACAAAGCTGACAGAATAGGCAGGATGGGTCTTTGTATGATCTCCAGCAAACTGAATTTATTGTTAGAGGAACAAGGTACAGAGCCAAAGAGAGTAAAGGGATGTAAACTGAGGGCACAGAGCTTTATATGGGGTAGTGGGAGCAGAGCTGGGGGTCAGGATCCAATGGATATAGGGAAAAATGGTGCAAAGGAGGGGTTAAGGGTCAGGTCAGCCAATAGGGAAACAGGGGCAGAGGAATGCAGTAAACTAGGGCCAATGGAGGGACAGAGAGAGGACATTCTAGAGACTAACCAAACGTGGGCAATAGGGGTTAAACTAGGGCAATTGAGCCAATGGGCTAATGGGGTAACATAACTTTACAAAAGTTAGCATGTGCCTGCAAAGGAGATCTATGGGAGAAGCAAGCTTCTCATCCTAACCTGAAAGCCTATTCCTCTTATTTGTGACCAGTTCTCTATGGCTAAGGGATTGAGACTGTGATCATAGGCCCCTAGGCTTCCACAAACTGCAATGGGAGAGACTGAGGAAAAGATAATTTCAAGGCAGGCATTAACTATTTTTCAAGGTGCTAGACTTTCTTCAAGTTCTTCCATGGAGTGAGGAAGTACAAATGGAAAAGAGGCCTTTCACATTGATCAAAATAAGCTGCCCGCCCCACTCCCCAAAGCAGCAAGTTTGAAGGGCAAGGAGAAAACAGAGGTAATTGCATCCTTTTCTTCCTTGTTTTGCAATCTGCACATACATTTCAATTACACATTTCTCCACTTTGTTTTCCAACTAAGAAAAGCTTTTATTACTTTGGACAAGCCATCTTGATCTTCTGTGAAAATGTGCTGGTTTTGCATCACGGAAGTCATGTTTTGGGAGAGGCTGCTGGCAGTTTCCTCCATGTCTGATAGGAAACCAATCAGTGGTTGGCTTTGGGAATTTACAATCTGTTGAACCACTGGAAAGCTGTACACGCCTCTGTGCAAAACACATGTTAAAGACAAAAGAAACCTGGCAACTTTCTTTTTTCCCTTCCAGCTGGCAAAGAGGTAAGACGGCCAGCCCTGCCCCCATCTCGGCCAGGCCGGGCCAGGCGGCCCCTGTCGCAGGACACCTGCTGGACCCCCCCATTGGCTGCCAGGCAGGGGGAGAGAAGAAGTCATCAGCCCAGTGTGCTGGTGTGTTGTCTGCTGAGATCCTAGCTGCTACCCCAGCCAGCTGCCAGCCACTAAGAAGTCCAGCCAGGGTCACGTGACCATCTACAGGTGCCAGGCGAGCTATTAACTCTTTCAGTGCTTCAATCCTCCCTTGAGTGAGAGAGTATGTCAGAAGTGCAGACATGTAAAGAAACAACATGAAAACACCGAGGTCAGTGAAAAAGTCAAGTCCCATATAGGAGGGATGAGGAGATGACTTTAGTTTTAGGCTGAAATGCTCTTGTAAAGATTTGGAGAATGACTCTTTTTTTCCCTATAATACATGAAGGTATGGGGAGATAAAAGTGTTCAAATTGTAGATAGTGACCAAAGGCCTCCATGCTAAAGTAAGCAGATGTTAAAGTAGCTGTGATCCTATGAGAATTTTGAACAGAGAAGGAGAGAAGAGTGATGAAGATCCTGTGCCCCCAGGAAGAGAAGATCTCTGTTCCTAGAGATAAAGATAATTTCAGAGATTGATAATAAGAACCTTTGCTATTGAGCAGCTCCTCTTTAAAACAGTACCCCATAAGCTGACATGGCTCATAAATACAGCTGTGGGAGAAGCTGTGGAAATGTGAGGGATTTCACAATTGCAGATTTTCCTGGGCAGCTGCTATTCATGGAAATTAAAAGCCACAAGAGAACTGTTTTCTTTTGGAGAAGTCTCCACAGCGTTAACAAGAGGGACTTCTCTCCCTAAGTGAACTGAAGAAAGACTATTCTGGAGGTGGTAAACTGACTGAAAATTTTAGGTTTTGTCTCTTTACATTGTCAGTGGGAAAGAAAAGTTTGTAGTGGGAGGAGAAGTGTCCTGAAGGTTTTGTTCTCATTAATATTACATTTTCTTTTAGTTACTGTTATTAATTTTTTCTTTATACCCTTTTAAAGTTTTGAGCCTGCTTTGAGCCCTCCCAATCCTATCTCATAGGAAATGAGTAAGTACATTCTAGCGAGTGCACTGGTGATTGGTCAGCACTGAACCCACCACAGGACATAAAACCAAATCACTGATATGTCAAGGCTATCAGCTAATAATTCTTTAATCTTTAAAGTAATCTTCTTTCTTTAAGTCTTTGTGTTAACTTCGTCCAGACAGTATCACACAGTCATAGAATGTCCTGAGTTGGAAGGGACCCATAATCAAAGTCCAATTCCTGCCCTGGACAGGACAGCCCAAAAATCACACCATGTGCCTGAGAGCATTGTCTAAAAGCTTCTTGAACTCTGGCATGCATGGTGCTGTGACCACTTCCCTGGGGAGCTTATTCTAGTGTCCAGCCACCCTCTGGGCAAAAAACCTTTTCCTACTGTATCACCTAAACCTCCCTGACACAGCTTCATGCCATTCTCTTGGGTCTTGCCACTGGTAACCAGAGAGAAGAGATCAGTGCTTACCACTGCATTTCACTTCAGCTGGCTGGTGATGATGTGTCTGATAGACCCTAGGACCCAATTGGCCCTCCTGGCTGCCAGAGCACTGCTGAATCATATTAAACTTGATGTTGGCCAGGACCCTTTTCAGCAGTGCTGGTCTCCATCCCTCCAATCCAGGGTTGTCCTATCCCAGGTGCAGAATCTGGCACTTGTCTGTTTTAAACTTCATACAGTTGATGATTGCTCAGCCCTCTAATTTGTCCAGGTTTCCCTGCAGGTCCTCTCTGCCGTTGAGGGAGTAAACAGGTTGTCCTGGTTTGGAATGGGAGGGAAAATTTCAGGGAAGTGATGCAAAGCTTTTGTGTAAGTGACAGTCTGTTGAACCACTGAGAAGCTGGACACGCCTCTGTGAAACACACAAATATAAAAGACAACAAAAAGGCCGGGAATCCTCTTCTTCCTTTACGGTCGGTGAGGAGGTGTGGTAGGCCCTAGTCCCGGCCCCCTGTCTCGGCCAGGCCAGGCCGGGCAGTCCCGCCGCAGGCCGGGCTCCCTTCCCCCTCGCCGGGCCGCCTGCCGGTCCCCGCAATCGGCTCCGGTCGGCCGGGCCCCAGCAGTGGCCCGGCAGGAAGGCAGGGGAGGCTGCTGAGCCCTGGCCGCAGCAGAGCTGACTGCGGCTGTGAAAATCTCACTGTCAGGCCCCCTCCCCCCAGCGCGGCTGAGACCTGAGACCACTGCAGCCCGAGCAGAAAACCAAAAAACAATCATGAGGCCCA
>VZRH01006239.1:225584-271041 GCA_013397555.1 Urocynchramus pylzowi
TCTCTCTCTCTCTCTCTCTCTCTCTCTCAGGGAGCTGCCCGGGACATTTCAGTGTTTCTCCACCCCTCTGTCCTGCAGGGGCTGGCCTGGTTCCATTCCCTTCACCCCCCTTCTCTGTCTGGGGCTCCTGGCCTATCTCAGCCTAGGCCACATGACTTCCCCTCCCTCACCCAGCCTGTGGCTGGACAGGGGAGGTCTGAGCTCTTCACTGACCAGAACAAAAGAGAGAGTTCCTCTGGCAGTTCTCTGCTTTTAACCCACTGTGTTCTCAGAGGTGTGTTCATGTCTTCAGTAGTTACGCCAGGTGTCAATATTCAAATCTGACCACTGATTGGTTTGGTTATAACTTCCTAAGAAAACTCACTTCCTTGTCAACCTACGACATTTCCTTAGCAGACAACTATCTTTTCAAATCAAGACAATTGGAAATAAATGTATTGATTAATTCTACAAGGCATGACTTCATTCTCAAATCTTGCTGTCATTTAGCAGTTAATGACAACATGTTTTTGAGTCATTAAAGCTAAAGATCATGGACAAAGACTCTCTAACTATTCAAAGTTAGAAAGTGGTATGTTTATTACACCAGCGGGCGGCACAGGGGTCGTCCCCAAAAGGTGTGACTGCCCTGTACAAGGTTCTTTACCCTCTGTTTATTTCCTGAGATCTTACATACAATACATATGCATAACCCCAGCACCTCCCATCCCCACTTTGTATTAAAATGAGGTTATTAGCCCTTCACATGTGCAGAATTCTTCTCTTGAATTGGATCGGTGGTCTCAAATTGGGTCAGTGGTCTTGAAGGATGAAGTCGGGAAAGTCTTCATCAGGTCTCCATGACCCTCTGGCACAATCCAAGGTCCCCTGCTTTGTAATTGATTGATATAAAGCCCAGGTACTAACCATTGCTCTACTGGTTTCAACATGTTCTTATAACGGTTCATTTACTCCACTTCCTTCTATAAGCAAGCTCATAATGGAACAATTAGCTCTAGCGTAAGCATCCAACAATCATTAATCTATTGTCTACCTCCCTAACTTACATCCTGATCAATATAAATTGTTTCTATCCCTCAGCTAAAATCTTAACTTTTTAAAATCATGATTCATTCTCATCTGGAATAGTAATGGATATTTGTGCATGGACACAGACAGTTTTATTCAGAAGTCTTTGCAAGGAGCAGTGCATTTGTCAATGTATGTAGACGCTAATGTAGATTGTAGTTGTGTACTGTAGAAGTTAGAAAAAAAGCTCATGTCAGAAACTTCTTGATAGACCATGGGTAGCTGTTATTATTGGAAGCTCTAAAGTTAATTTGGTTTTAATGAGCATTTTTAACAGATTCACACTAGTAGCAAGCAAGTCACACCTTTAGGGACTGTGTGGAACTGTCCCTCAGAACCGGGACAGTTTGTGGCTCTCTCAGCTAGGATTTTGTAGCCCCCTTTCAAGGTATCACAAGGGTGATTCCTAGCTATGCTTCTGTACAGATGGTTTTGCTACCGGGAGGTTGAAACCACCTCTTGAAATGGTTTTGAATTAATTTCTTCTTCAGATAAAGAAAAAAAAATTATTTTAAAAGAGTTCTAATGCCTATGTCCAAGTGTTTGCTTTTGGAGGTGAGCTTGCAGCTAATTTTGTTCTTCCTTTATTAATAATTTATTAATCCCTTAGTAATCTGTAGTCTGCATGTATCACTTTTCCATTGTTCCTCCTTGTTGGTGGGTTATTTTTATTAACACTTCTTTAAAGCATGTATTTGTATTGCAGATGCATCACAGATGCCTGAGGCTTTATTACATTAACTCTTTTTATATCATATACTTTGGACATAGTTATGTCTCTGCCAGCAATCTGCACATATCATTGATTCACAAGTCTTCCTGGATGGGAGATTATAAGAGGCAGGAAACAGCAATAATTATTTTAGTACTATGGTGACACATGTGATTTTTTAAAAATGCACCTATTTTAATTAGTTCAGAATAAGAACTTGTTTGTTTTGGTTTTTTTTTTTTCCCTCTGTGCCTTTTTAAGCTTCTGGGAAAAGTTAGTTTTTAATAATTAATTATTAATTATTAATAATTAATTAAGTATTAATTAATACTTTAAAAGTTAGTTTTTTATTAATTTAATACTTAAGGGCTCCATACTGTACTTCTAGGGAGAAAATACTCAAGACAAGCTGGCATCAAGAGAGCAGTACAGTCTAGGCATCCTGCTAGACATGCAGTCATGTGACTTCTTGCAATTGAATTCCAGAGTCTGATCTTCCGGCCATGGTGGGAATTTATCCCTTTTTTAGAAGACTAATGTTCCGTGCTTTTAAGAAGACACTCCACATCTCACAACACTGGTCTCAAATAGCCAACGGTTCAGGTTTAAACACAATCAGTATTTACACTAGTTTTACCTAGTCCTGCTGATGCTGAAAATTACTCTAGATAAGTTCCCACAGGATTCTTCAAGTGTATTCGGAGTAAAAAGGTTAGATAACATTTAAAGAGACTTGTCTTTTTGGGCAGTGTGTAGATCTAAGTATGTGCTTAGTTGCCTGAAATCAGTGTCTTGGTTTGGGAAGACAGGTGTCTGCTAAGGAAGGCCAGAGCCTCCCCTGGAATAGAGAATGTAAACCCCCTCCCTCCGAATTGCTATAAAATTTAAATCAAGGGGCTCTCAGGCAAGAAATATGGGAGCAGGAATAACAGTCCTTTACTAGGGAAGAAAAAAAAAAAATATATATATAAAATAAACAAATGCAGTAGATTAAAACAACACAGACAGAGTCAGAACTCAACCTGACACCCGGTTGGTCAGGGNTAAAGTTCTTAGCAGTCATGCATTGACATTCAATAGCCTGTTATCAGCAAATGTCTCGCTGGAGGGAGGAGTGGTTGTGGAAGAGATAAGAAAAACTGTCCACTTAACAGAAGACAACTGCCATACAGATGGTAAATAGAATAGTATTGATTTCACAATCCATGACAATCAGGAAGAACCTTTCTATGAACTGTGTCAGCTAATGGTATTTGAAAATGAAATGCACATAGTAGTTAGTGGAACCTTACCTGGTGTCCTGGTTTAGGGCAAATTTGTGGGAAGAACCCCAAAGGGGCCCCTCCAGAAAAACAAACCCACACAGCCCCTCCCCCCAACTGCTTCGGGAAAAAATTTTCCTCAGAGAGAGAGATGGAAAGAACCTGTTTATTATCAGGCCCGGCACTCCCCAGCACACAGAATGAACAACACCAGATGACAAAATTTGTTCACTGCTCTGAAAAGATCACACCCTCCGAGAGTCTCTCCGGTGGATGGTTGCCGTTTCCGTCCCTCTGGCGCTGGGAAAGGTGGACCCCCCAGCAGGCTGCAAGGTGTTCTGGATGTCTCCTTGGGTCCTGGCCTGGAACAGGTTCAGAAGGCTCCACGGGGAAGGAAAAAAAAGGGGGACAGTCCAGAGAAAATTTGGACTGTACAGCTAAACTAGCTACAAGGCAAAAGCAAAGCAGCAAAAGCAAGAAGCAAAGCAAGGCGGAAAGTGGAAAAACAAAGCAGCACTAATATACTGCACTGTCTGTCCCGCTGACTGTGGGGGAGTGAGCAAGCTGATAACCAAACAAAATTCCACTGTTCAGGGCCAGTTTTGAAGGCACAGAGCACAACATCCAGCACACACAGAACAGATGACTGGGGATACAAGCATCATACCGTCACCCTAGGACACCTGGGTTCATAGTTGAAGGCTAATTCCAGTGTACTTAATGAATAAGTGTTTCCAGAAAATGACTATTCAATATAGTTGGTAAGTGCTGCTGTGTGCCTGTGTATGAGACAACTAACTCACTGCACTAGCTCCTGAGCAATAAATAATTCTGTGTATTCTACTTCAAATAGACTTCAGGGAGCTGGAAACTTGTTTACAGATATATGCAGGCAGACTTGCTTTACCTTTGAGGTCGTGGGTTTTATTTTCAGATATTTCACTGTATAATTAGAGACTATCATCCTGTTAAAATAAGACTTAGGATCATAGGATTTTTTGGGTTGAAAGATGATCATGTTCTAACCCCTCTACCCTGTGCATGGGCACCTTCCACTGGACAAGGTGGGTCAAATTATTTGTAGCCCAGAAAGCCAACTATATGCTGAGCTGCATCATAAGAATCATGGCCAGCAGGTCGAGGGAGAAGATTCTGTCCCTCTACTCTGCTTCCATAAGACCCCACCTGGAGTACTGTGTTGAACCCTGGAGTTCTCAAGCACAGGAAACACATGGACCTGTTAGAGCAGGCCCAGAGAAGGATCACAAAAATTATCAGAGGGATGGAGCACCTCCCCTATGAGGAAAGGCCGAAAGAGCTGGAGTTGTTCAGGCTGGAGAAAAGAAAGCTCTGGGGAGACCTCATTGTGGCCTTTTAGTACTTAAAGGGGGCTTATAAGAAAGATAAGAACACACTTTTCAGTCTTTGTTGTAAGCAGTATTTCCTGTCATAATATTGGTGGAATTGACCCAGCAGAAGAGCAGGAGCTGTGATTTGAGCAAGTAGCTGCGACTTTTCCTGGCCAAATGCTGAAGTTCTTCAGTAGATGAAAGTCAACAGGGCTTTTGAATTAATGTTTAAATGGGATTGCTTAATTGCACTCCAATATAAATAAGAAGAGTGGAGTCCCTCCAAGAGTTCTCTGTATCCTAAGCTAATCAATCTTAGCTGAAAAGCAGGACTAAAATTAATATACAAAAAAAAAAAAAAAAAAAGGGCAAACCAAAGATTAGGTTACATAATTTTGTTTCCTTATTTTGTACTAACATAATTATGTAATTAAAATCAGGGGGTCTTTACAGCTTTAAAGGCTGTGATTCTTGTTACAATTTTGATTCTTTTGAGTTAATACACAGACAAAACACATCTTACTGTTTAAGTAACATCTTATTGTTTAAGATGTAACTGAAATGTAGTACATTAAATTTCTTAATCTACTCACTGAGTTATTTGTGAACAAATAAACAAATTAATTTCACTATCTCATGTTTCTGCGGAAACTGGGAGGTTATTTTGAGGTGACGTGGGGCATGTCCTGCCATTTATTATATCTCTGCAATTTACTTGGATACTAAATTGAGGATAAATCTGAACAACAGATAGTATCCATTCTAATAATTATTTGTACATGCAGCAGAAAAAGTCTTCCCCTTCCTTTTAGCACACTTGCAAGATGAATTGTTGCAGCAAAATGTTTTTTCTAGGCTCTGATTAAAAGCACAAGTCACAATTTGTCAGATCATTTGAGTTAGAATTGCTCAGGCTCTTCTGCTGCATCTGTTTCAGTACACTTCATAAAGGACTATGAAGCTTCTAGAATGAAGGCAGTGCTAGTGAAAAGAGGGAATTTCCTCTTCTGTCTGGCCAAACATATAGACAAGAAATTACTTAGAAGTAGAAGGCTCATAGAGGACCCTTTGGATAGTTACAAGTTAGTGCCATGAGAGAGTCTCTGGAGAAGGTACCAATTTGAAATAAGTGACAACTGGTAACCAGCTGCATGTTGGAGCTACTGAATGAGCTTGCAATACATTCACTGGTTTTAGAGACAATTAAGACAATTTAATTATGAATAAAGGTTTCAAATACTGCATTGAATTTGTTTAACACATACAGGCTGAGATTTCATACATCATGAATTTACACTGAATCCATTTTCTGCCAAGATTCACAAGGAGTTTTATTAATATTTGTTGATTTTACAGTGGATGCATTACTGACAGGCCAAATCTAAGCACTGTTTTATTGGCACAACAGGCCTCAAATCATGCCTATATACTCAGGGGTGCCAGTGCATGTTTATCACTTATCATTAAAATGCAATATTTGCAGAGTCCATGGGTAATATATTTAGCTAAAAAATATCAACACAAGAATTATTTGAGCAAAAGACGGGAGAATAGAACTGCTTCATACTGGTGCTGGAGATGGAAATGCCGCATGGTATTAGGAGCAATAATTAAAATGGGATGCTGCATGAAAAGGAAATGTAATTTCTAACATCTTTCCTTCCTAATACCAGTTCACGTGTGTTTGAATATACATGTGGAAATAAAACCGAGTTATTAAAGTCAGACTCTATTTCCAGGCTTTGTACCAGTATGCACCTTATCTACTCTGGTTGCTAAGCTGACTAGTCTAACATAAAAAGAGATTAATATTTCTGACGAGTCCTCATGAAAGACCTTGGTGTGCAATACGGTCTATATGATGCAATATGAAAATATATATGAAAATCACATATCTACAAGTTTTCTCAAATTGTTGGCATGTATCAGAGTTGCATAGGGCTGTTTGTGTACTTTTATAATGTCTCTTTTTAAACTTTTGGTGCTAGCCTTTTTTACCTTAACATTCTTGTGTCCAGTCTCATGCTTTTACTCAGAAACACACATGTATTTATGTACACAGATACAATTTTAGCTTCTGTGCAGAGGGTCACAAATGACATGTAGAAAAATCATAATTTAAGTCTTGATAAACATTTAAAACCATGGGAATCCAAAAACAATAATAATCCTTTTAGGAAATACTCAGGGCTGAGTTATGAATGTGGCAGATGCCTCATGCATAAAAATCAAATATTTACTGACTGGTGAACCAATTGATGCTAAGCATATCTTTTAATAGTCAAGGTAGCAGGGGAGAATGAAACACATTAAGTTATGAATGAAGCTAGTAGATATTTCTTTGGACTGCATATGGACTGTTCATATGGATTTTTGACACTGAATTATATTTATCTGAAGGAAAGACATACAACCCACTTCTCTCTCAAAGATAGATCTGTTCCTTAAGGACAGTAGTGTAATAGCTTCTTGATTCAGAAGTGATTTAATTGTTGTCGTCTTTCTTATTAAAATACGGCTTCAGGCTGAAGCCTGAAACATTTTTTTAATGTTGTGGCATGTACAATAAAATATTTATTTTTTTCTTAGATGTAACCTAGATAAGCAATTTTCACAAGCCACTTGTTCACTTGTTCCAGAATCTTTTCATGTCAGAGATGCAGTGATTGTAGTTGAGAGCTCTTCAAAACATAGTTTTCCAATTTTGCCCCTTTATATAAGTTTGGCCCTTCCCTACTACATTGCAGATAACATCTTTTTTTTTGTCTGTGTTGTAAATAAGTTTTTCACAGCCAATTAACAGTTAACAAAATTTTGATTTATTATCAATCAATTACAAATCAGAATACCGACCAAGAGGCAGCTCCGAGCCCGGGAGTCGAAGTTGGGTGAACCTACAAGCCTGGTCTCTCTCGCACCAAGCCACCCCCGTTCGCGAATGTGACATGTTGGAGCAGAGTTTTATACTCTGTTTCAGCCCTCAGGCTCAGTTCTTTGTCCTTCCACAGTGTCCTCCATATTCATGTAGGTTTCCTTCAGCTTCTTCTCATATTCATATTGGACTCCTTTCAGTGTCTCACTTGGTGAAAAACCTCTTCTGAGAAGCGATGGATGGTATCTTCCAAGTTATGGGAACCTGGCATTGAGCTTGGTTATCTGCAGGATATATCTTAATCACCCATCTGTACCAGATGTTCCCGTGGCAGATCAGCAGATTGGCGGTGATGGGCGTTCTCCTGGGCCGAGCTGGCTTCTTGTTAAAATGTTAATGAGTGTCCCTCCACCCATTTCACTGGTTTCTGTTACACTATATTCTAGTCTGGCCCCGAGTGTTTAAATGTTAATAACACCTCCTCCACCCATGGCTACTCCTTTGTATAAACTTTAGCAGCCTGATACTATGTTAATCTGTCCTCCCAGCTGCAGGCTTCTGGTGACAATGGACTGAAAACCTGCCATCTGCTTGGGTGCAAACACTTGGAATTCCTTTCCCTGTGGTTTTACCTCACCCTGTGCAGTTGCTTACTATTTCTACTATAGAAAACAATATTTGTTCTAGCATGAATTATCAATCACTTACAGCAGTCTGTATGTGAAAGTACACAGATCTTTATGTGTTGGACCTATATGGTGAGGCATCTGAAGCGGACATTCATAGTTGTTGTTCTGCATATTCTTGCAAAGGATTTGGCCGAGACCCTTCTACATATTTTCTGCTTCTTTGGACATGCAGGTGAACAGTGACACACATTTAAAGTAAGTAAAAATGGTGGAGTCCAGGCCTGTAAGGAAGAAGTCTGGGGAGTACCCTTTGCCAAATCAAAACTTTACCAATAAACTGTGAGAAGGAGATTAGTGATGGTGATTCCCTTATACTGTATATAGGAAACATTATGGTATTTTTTCCTAACCTCTTCTGCACTGTTCCTGTCTATTGCTTCAATTCTTAAATTCTTAAATCCACTCAGTGGTGGCCAAATTTGCACTGGTCTGCAGTGGAAGTAGGGAAACAGGTTAAATGTGAGTGTAGACAAAATGTTGCTGAAGTCTGACCCTAATGGATCTAATTTAAACGAAAATTTAAATGGAAAATGCAGGAATTAGCTTAAATGAGAGTTTAGGAATATCACTTGTTCTTCCAGTGCAGCATTAATCATGAAGTATAATTTAGCAGATTTCCAGTTATCAATAACTTTTGATGTTGTCAGTGAAATGCCATAAGACATTGATGAATATTATGGGTGAAGTGGAGGTTGTAAATAATTTGTGATCAGTTTAAAACCCAGTCCTTACTGATGCAGAATGATCATTATGATAATGATCATTAGATAATATACTGCACTTTTTTGTGCAGTATAATATCCACTTTTTAGATAATATACTGCACTATTTATTTTAAACATCCTTTGGAATGGTAAGGGTTTTATCTTAAGTCAGTGAGTTTCCTTTCACAATGTGGACCTGTAGCACTGAGAGGGTGATAAAAGGCAAAAGGGAGACTGTAAATCTCTTCCTATTAAGAAATCTATTTATCTTTACTGTAGTTGTAATATGCAGTGTCCAGGACTTCGTAGGTATTCATGTTCTTTGCAATATGTTAGTTGGTATGTTTAGGATATTTTTCTTTCCAACAGGATAATGAAAAGAGAGAATAGCAGTATGAAGCCCATGTAATTTCTCTGAATTAATAAAGGCAATCAAATCCCTTAGCATGTTATGTCTGAATGGGCACATGCCTGTGAAACATTCTGGTCAAAGGAGACATCATCCACTTTTCCAGAAGACAAGGAGGATTTAGTTTCACAGTAGCAGGATGGAGGGCATAAACTGCCTTTCATTCCTATGTCCTGTGCATCCTGAAGTGTTGCCTACAGAAGAGGACCGCTTCAACCCTTCTTCAATACTGTTTCCCCGGTCTGACCAACCTCTTTATTTGGAAAGTGTCTGGAGTCGGCTCGGCTACATCCATGTTGTAGTTGAGACAGAGACAATACAAAGCAACACACTCCATTTTCAGAAGGCTTCAAACCTGTTTTTATTTTAGCATGCATCTTTTTATACATTCTTACAAAACTCATAAGTTTACACTTTACTCATTTGTCACGAGAGACAAAAAAAGTGCTTATTGGACTAGGCAGTTGCAGGTTTCTCTTATTTATCCTTCTTTCTTTCTTGGTTTCTATGTCAATGACATTGGTAGAAAATTCTTTCAGGGATAAACATGGATGCTTTTATCAAACTTCTCTCTGGTTCACAGAAGTCACTGTAAAACCTCTTCCACACATCCTGTTTTCTTGCTATGACATTTTTTCTGTAATTTTTATATTTATTATAATTGTTACTGGCTTTAAGCAATGTAAGAATCAATAATTGCAGAAAAAGTAGTTGCAGCAAAAGAGGATGGGGAACATGCCATTACAGTAAAGTGCCTGAAGTACCTGCAGGCTCACAAAAGTCATATTTTCATCAAAGGTAAAAGGTATTTCAGGTTTTGAGGGCAGGCCTTTCCTTTTTCTATCAGAAGATAACTTATGAGATGGGAGGAAGTTCAAAAGTGCTTAAGCTGTTCAAGGCATCTCCGCCATTGGAGCTGAGAAAAGAGTGGTCTCTGAGGAACACTTCTTAAGACTTTAAAGCAGCACCTTCTGTGAAGAGTCCTTTGTACTGAATAACTATTTACTAACTTCTTTCCTCTCATCCCAGAGGAGAAACTCCTGTTACTTTTCTTTTCCTCTCTGAAGAGTGTGTTGCTCTAAGCTGATTATTCTCCCCTGTGGGTATCCATACAAGACCTCTCTGCAGAGGCATTAACATCTTCAGGGCACAAGTCTTGGAACAGCTGGCTAGGTCTAGTCTGCTGTCTGTATAACCCCTGCCTAGCTTGGGGAACCTTCATCTTCAAGTAAGTGAGGTGGGAGTTTTCTTTTGTGCTGTACCAGTTAGGAGACTTTTCCAGAAACTCAGTGCTGTGGTAGAAATCTTCCATCTTTCAAGATGTACTCGGGGTCTGTTTATTTCATTTTGCTCTTGTGGTAAATTGTTCCTCTAAAGGTAAAGTTTGCTGTTGTGTTTTTTTTTTTTCCCCTGGCGTTTACCTCTGATAACTAACAGATTATTGCAATTCTTTTTAGCCTTCTTTTTGCTCTGTTGAAGCAGTTGATTCCTTAGGGTTTTCATGAGCAAGCACAAGTAGGGAAGACAGGTCAGCTGTGGCAGTGAAGAGTACTGTTGTGAAATACAAAGTTGTGTTTCGTATCAGGTAAATAAAAGTAACCTGTGTAATTATAATTATGAAATGTGTGGAACACGGCCATGGGACAGTTATAAAGATGAGTTCTAATAAACAACCAAAGAACGTAAAACATGGTAGAAGGCCCTTGAACCAATTTTTTGCTTGCAATTAACTTTTATAACTCTTAAGCTGTTTTGTAGTAAGAACCTTTGAATTATAGCTTTAGAATTTTGCTTTATATTAATGATTTTTAAACTGTAGCTTTAGAATGTATAAAGGATTTAAAAATAGAGAAGTGAATCTATTCCAAGCTCCTAAGAAAACAGGGAAAACATCCTGAAAAAGGAAGATAGATATCAATGTCGCTGATTAATGACTTCAAAAAGAGAAGCTGGACTCACTATCATAGATTAATGGTCCTAAGCTGGACCCCATATCTGGAAGCTGGACCCCATCATCTGAGATACACATCCTAGGATATTGAAGCCTAGAATAAATCACAATAGAGTATAGAAATTAGAAAGGAACCAAATATCACCATCATAGACTTACGATCCTAAAGTATAAAATTGTGACATAAAAAGTAGGAATAGAAACTGTTGAGAAAATTAGGAATAGAAACTACAGAAAAAGTTTGGGAATAGAAACTGCTGAGAAGGTTTATGAATATACATGAATATGATCAATAAATACCAACAAGCCCAGCAATCAGTGTGCAGTTGAAGGAGAAACCCCCACCACTGTACCCAGCACTGTTTTTGCTCATACTTTACCATATTAATTAATAAATTGAATTTCTACTTGATATATTGGCTGAGTCAAGCTTCTCATTTTTAACACTGTGAAAGCTAATTTACCCTACATCCTCATTTTACTTTTAACCACACATATTTGCATTGCAGCTCTCTGCTCCACTGCCTGTTTTAAAAAAAAAAAAAAAAAAAAAAATTGAAATTGAGGTCTTCATGAACTCCAAATGTGCTAGATCTGCCACATTTGTGTGATCACAGGAAGTGGATTGAGGAAGAAAGAGACCAGGTTGATCACAGTAAGAGCCTGAATGAGAGATGCAGGACTTCAGGCATCTCTTCAAAATGCAGTTTATTGTATCCAAGATGTTACAGTAGTCCAGGGTCGTGGGTGACAGAGCCTGTGCCTACAGCTGTCAGCTCCAGCTGCAGACAAGCCTGAAGACCCTTTAGTTTTGGTAACAATGCATTATATACTTTTCTTTGCTGAGCATCTTAATACAGAAGAACCAATCTATACCTTAACTTTTACCTATAGCCTATCATAAATACTGTAATTACCATATTCATGTTACTATTCTCCAGTCACTAGAAGTTAGTATGCTACAGTTTAAGTTAGAAGTTGTTTTTCAGTTTTCTTGCAGTGGAAAATTCTGAGACCTTTTTTCTACTTGCAACATGGGCAGACTTGTTTGCCTGTGCTATATTTCTGCTTGGTAAAAACATCTTCTTGTTTGAGGTGGGTTTATCCTTTGCTCTAAGCCATAAAACCCCCTTCTAACTAACATACCCTTTGCCTTCTTAGTAAAACTGGCTCAGCAATTCTTTTCCTCTATATCAAAACTTGATTTCATACCTATTCCTTCTTCAAATTCTACATTAAAAAATCTTTCTGCCAAACATACATGTCTGAAACTTTCTTGTCAAACTTTTCATCCTTCCCAACATTGGCATTAGTTGCTGTGTGGCCGTGGTGTGAGTCAGTTGCCATCAAACTCTAAAGTCTAACCTTGCGCAGAAAAAGAGATGACATTTCACTTGGAAACTACTGTTTAAGAAGTATTAGATCTAATTTAATAAAACTAAAAAGTGGAACTGTCTAACTATCTTCCATCACTCTTTTATACCTCAGCATGAAGAATAAATAGGGCCAATGCAATTCAGTGACATAGTTGAACATGTCTCCCTCCTCCTAACTCCCTTCCAAACAAAACAAACAAAATGTTGTTTTTAACTGAAAAGGAGCAAGAAGCTATTTCCTGCTAGGGTAAGGACTGGGCAAAATCTGCCTAGTTTATTTTGGCATTAGCAGAATTAGAAGACATGTCAGTGTTTTACAACTGTTTGAATATAGAACTAACAAAACATTTTGGAATATGTTACTGGTTGACTCATCACTGACATAACTGAAGTTCAGAGATCCAACTCAGCTTTATAATAAAGAAAAAAAAAAGACAACCTACTTAACTGCAATTTTGGTTGGAGGCATTAGTGGTAAGAGAAGAAAATATATACTGGATTATTTTTACATGGACAGACATATTAATATATTGTAGTTGTACTAATTATAGAACTTGTTTCAATGTTCACACAGGCAATATGTAGGAATCACAATAGGCAAGATGTAGGAATAGATACAGGCAACATGTAGGGATAGACAAGATGTCAGTACACTTCCAGTATCTCATGCTACCCCTTCAGCATGGGGTAGCTTCTCCATTTTTGTTGCAGTCCAGCAAGAACTTAAGATAACTTGCTGTCTGAAATTATTGCTTCAGTTTGCTCATGCTCACTGAAGTGCTGTTTCTGTCTTGGAAGCATTTTTGGATGCATTTCAGTGGGCCTTTTGAATGTTACTGCTATACCTACTTTGCTCTGATGAAAGTAAGGACGTCTCTGAGCTTTCTCACTGTTTTTCTAGTCTTTGCTTAAAAAATGTTCCTTTGTTTAAAAGAAAGAAACTGTAGGTTCCTTTCCTTCCTTAACTGTAGGTTAAAGAAATTTGCTGCTGAGAAGCTTAATATGAGGACAGAGTCTAATTTGCAGCCACATATATCAGAGGAGTCTCTGACTTCTCCTTGGACTATTGTCCTGGTTTAGGGCAAATCTGGGAGAAAACCTCCAAAGGGGGCCCCTCCAGAAAGCAAACCCACACAGCCCCTCCCCCCAGTTGGTTCGGGAAGGATTCCTTAGAGAGAAGTGGAAAGAACCTGTTTATTATCAGGCAAAGCACTCCCCAGCACAAAAAATGAACAATAACACATGACAAAACTCATTTGCTGCTCTGAAGAGATGGCAAACTCAGAAAGTCTCTCCAGTGGGTGGTTGCTCTGTTATCAATCCCTCCAGTGCTGGGAAAGGCTGCAGAATGAGCCCCAGCAGGCTGCAAAATGTTCTCGGTGTTTCCTTGGGTCCCGGTCTGGAACAGGTTCAGATGGTTCCAAGAAGAGAGAAAGAGAAACAGTCCAGGGAAAATTTGGACTGCCTAGCTAAACTAACTAACAAGCAAAAGCGAAAGCAAGAGCAAAAAAGCAAAAGCCGCACTACATACTGCACCGTCTGTGTCCTGCTAACTGTGAGGGAGTGAGCAGGCTGATAAAACAAAACTTCGCTTTTCAGAGCCAGTCTTGAAGGCACAGAACATAATATCCAGCATAAACAGAACAGACGACTGGGGATACAAGCATCATAACGTCACCCTAGGACAGCTATGCAGGAGATACTTCTACCACCATTCTGAGAAAGGCAAACCTACTCCTGCACTCCCTGGTATTTTGACTGTTGTTCAGTGATGCCTGTCCTCATGGAGGCACAGTGTGGATTCTGCTCTTCCCAGCTGCCTTTTACCACCTCTCTGCTGCATGTCAGCATCCTCCTACATCTTCAGTCCTTCAGAACTGAAAGAAATACTTGTAATTAAGACCCTTCCTGCACAGGGGTCAATCCAAAGGCTTTTAACATGGATGCCACTACTGTCCTCAACTAAGGAAGTGGAGGAAAAGAGATTTGCCCAAATCTGTGTGCTGTGGTAAAGGAGTATAATCAGTGTAGGGTATAATTGGCCTGCCTGGGACCTCCATCTCTCCATCCCATTGCTCTTCATCCCTTGCTGTCACTGACAGTGCTGACCTAGTGACCTAGGAAAGGAGTGTCTGAGCTGGCTGAGATGGGTGTCCTGGCTCTTTTCCTACAGGCAAGCAGAGGAGGCAAGAGGGCTGCTTCAAGGGCTGAGGAAGGAGTCATCCTGTGCTGGACCTCATGCCAGGTAACAGAGCAGCAGAGGGAAATACAGTCTCTGTCTCAAGCTAGACCTGTTTGAAGGCAACAGCAGTGTCCTGGATCCCTCTTGAGACTCCTAAGGGATAGGCTGGGAAAGTGCTTGGATACAAAAAATTACTAGGATTAGTTCAGTTGGTTAGGGCACAGGACTTCTAATGCCAAGGTTGTGGGTTTGATCCCTATATGGACCATTCACTTCAGAGTACTCAATCCTTGTGGGTCCTTCCAATTCAGAATATTCTGTGATTTTGTAATTCCAGGGAAAATGTTTGTATAGTGTTGCTTCAGCTATAGGTGCTTGCAAGGGTACATACATAGTGCTGTCTGCCCTACCAGCTTGGTGTAAGGCTGAACAACAGATGTTTCTGACAGGCAGATGGACATTTGCTCATATGAGCTCCCCTCTGTTTTAAAGACATGGCTAATCCACCAGGAGGTGGCTTGCTGCTTGTATTCATCAAATGGCAGTCATGATTGTCAAGCTCTCTAAATGGAGTGAAACTAAATGGTACCATTTGGTTGCCTACAACTTGTTGCCTCAATGCAGCAATGTGAGAACTGAAAGAGGGATGCTTACTTGGCCTGTAAACTTTGTCTTCTTGGAAGTTACTCTCTCACCATGAGGTGAGCCATAAGTTTAAGGACAAGGCAAGCAATATGATATGTATTCATGTCAGATACTTATGGCCCAAACTCATAATGTTTTATAGTCACTGTCTTGGTGTTTGCTATTTTGATGACATCTACCACAAAATCAGACCACCAGGACTGACACAAGAAAGGGAATCCCAAACTTGAGCTCAAACCTAGTGCTACCAATATTCTGCATTCCCATTTCTCCCTGTTACTTCCTCTGTACAATAAAATCAAATGTGTGGGAAAAAAAAGACAATATATTTTGTAACTACTTTACTCACCATCAAAAGGCAGTGATGTGTGCAACATGCTGACAGTTTAGTGGTGGGCATCAGTGTAATGGAAAGTAGCAGAAGCAGTGAAGAATAGTACTGTGTTCTATTATCATTACAGCAGGAATGTAAGAAGATAATATGCCCCAAACTTTTGTCAGAAAATGGCTTGCTATGACCGCTTGTGCAGTTCTTTGTATCATTCAAAAGAGGTTCCTAGAGCAAACATACTGTCTTGTCGCTTGTAATCCACAAGGGGAAAAAGGACCACCTAGAGAATTATTAATGTTTTCACCTCCCACAAGTTGTCTCTTTTCTTTAGAGTGCACCAACTTCACTCAGCTGCTTTCTGATTATATTTGAGAATCTTACTAAGCTGCAGAGAGCTAGAGATTGTTAACAATTGCAGCAGCACTCTAACTGGGTAACTCCTTAAGAATCATTCCTAGGAAGGGATTGAAACTGCTTAGAGTGATGGCTGATACAATTTGACAATGGGAAGGATAACATTCATTATACAAGAGCTTTCTGAAAAGCAACATCAAGTACTTCAGAGACCTGCCTTGGATCTATCACCACAGACATATTGTTGAATGTTATTGCAAAGAGGTGACTTCTCCAAGTCACAGGCTACCCAACTGTCTGAGATGCTAATTCTTTCGCTGCAGGCTCTACTTCTCAAAAGACAGCTTTTGCAATATGCAAAACATATTTGCATATTGTGCAAATGTGTTTTAAGGCTGAGACAATATTTTGACAGTTATTTTCCCTCTGCTCTGATCGCTTTGGCTGAAAGCACCACATCAATAAAATTAACTAAAGAGAAGCGTGCAGACATTTTGGTGGACTTTGAGAGATGACTGATTGGGCTGGTGCAATGAAAGAAATCCCTGTTCTTCCTCATGCTCAGAGCATGAACCCTGCAGATGTAGAGAGGCATGTCCCTGGGGATTGGTATGGGGATGCTCCAGGGGAGCCAGAGGCAGGCATCCTATTGCAAAACTGAGTTTTAACCTCCACTACCTCTTATTCAAAGACACTGAAACATCTGTGACTAATGTGTTGGACTTGATTTCTCTTCAGTGTACTGACTTCTTTTATGAGCATTTTCAAGTACTGGCACTTTACTGATTTGTTTACTTTAGAAGTGGATTTTGCCCCTGTTGAAGCCTTACAGCCCCTGCTTTGTGTGTCTCTCTCAGAAGAGCAGACTGACTGCAATGAAGTAGATAGCTGTTTGCCAGAAGTGAGTGGCTCACTTTCTGTTATTTCCCCATTTTGTATTTTTTAAGTCAATAATTTTTCTTGGTTGGGTTTTTAATCAAATTCAATCTTTCTCCAATAGCCTGTTCTCCCTTGTGTGTCTGTGGATATGCATGCACATGGGAGAGAAGGAAGCTGAAACTGTTCTTGGGCTGTGTTGACAGATTAATTCTTTCTCAGTTGTCGGTTTCAAGCCTGTCAGCAGCGCTGCTGCCAAGTGGGAAAAAATACAGCTAGGGAGGGAGGGCGAGGCTGACCTGGTGGGGACTAGATTGAAAGGGGCCTGTGTACTGCCACTTGCACAGTGACAGGCAGTGTGGTAAGGCAGAGCTGCAGCCTTGGGCACCCCTGCAGCTGTCAGACTCCCCACAGCAGCCCTTGCACACACAGCTCACTTGTCAGCAAGGGATTTTCCTCCCCCTTCCCCCCCCCCCCCCCAAAGATCCCTCAGCTGCTATTATGGGTTGTATCCTTAGCTTATTGTAAAAGCAAAACGAAACAAAAAACAAAGGGAAAAAATCTGCATGGTTTTGCAATCTGGAGATGAGCCTTTGATCCTCTAGTTCAGCCTGAGGATGGTGGCATGCTGGCACAACTGCCCCCTGTGTATACCTGAGCTCTCCAGGGCTGCCCACACATTTCCGTTTGCAGGGATGGGGGAGAAGTGTGTGCCAGAAATGTTAACTGCTCCCCACCAGCGTTGAAGTTGGAGAGTGTGCATGTGTGGAGGCAGCAGTTGTCCTCGCAAAGCTTTAGCCAAAGTGGTAATCTGCAGCTATGGAGTCACCGACTAAGGAAATTGAAGAATTTGAGAGCAACTCTCTGAAATACCTACAGCCAGAGCAAATAGAGAAAATCTGGCTTCGTCTCCGAGGCTTGTAAGTAGTACTTTTCTTTTCATCTCCTCCAGTTTCCTCCCACTGTCAAAATTATTGTAGCACTTTTTTTTTTTTTCTTTCTTGCTGTACCTTCAAAATCTCCATCAGTTTCCACACCTGTTCTCCATAAATAAAGTTACTTTATTTTAGCAAAAGATACATTTACTTTCTTAAATTGAACTGCTTCTTACATGGAACACTTTCAAGTGGAAATGTAGAAATGCCATTAATGAAGCATTTTAAGATATAAGCAGTTACTGGAATGCTAATTACTTCAGGTGTTATACTAGAAAAGTTTTGTTATAGCCTGAATGATACCTAATGGAATCCTCTGTTTTCAATAATCTTACCCTTAGCTGCAGCATAGAGACTTTTTCCCTACTGCAATGTACACCATTTCTAGCACTGACATGATACATAAGGACAAAATAGGCAGAGAAGACACAACTGGAAGACATTTCCAATAGCACTTGTAACAGCAGCAAATTCATCTTCCACTGATTTGATTGTACTTATTACTTTATATGTTAAGCCTGACTTGCCATGAGATGACTGTATACTGCCTCCTGAGTAGAAAAATGTATCTGTGCTTAAAGAACTTGGCACTGCAGAAAAGAAAAAGCTATAGTGTCTGCCTAGCTTATTTAGAAATAATGTCTGCTGTTTTTCATATTCTCAGTATGTAAAATCCTGTCAACCATTTGTCCATAATTTCTTGGCTATGGCAAAGAGGAGTGTTACCATATTAAACTACAACCCTTCCTGTGTTCAGAACTGTTTATGTTTGGTTTTTTTTCTTCAGCCTCACATGTTAGCCTTATTGAAATTTCAGCCCTCAAGAGAAAGGTAGGGGGGGAGGGACCAAGGAGGCTTGGAAACAGCAGAAGCAAAAGAAATGAAGAAAGAGTAGACCAATAGTTGAAAACAAATGGGTTCAAGTTAAACTTGAATTGCTTTTTGGGTGTTACTTTGTGTGAAAAACTTGTTTTGCAAAGCATAGCCAAAACTTCTGTAGGAATTCAAGCAATATAAGAGATATGCATTAACATGTGTTTCTTTCAAAGCATCATTTTAGAAAGGCTGTTTTGTGAAGGAACGTAATCAAAGTAGATGATAGTTGTCTTGTGAGCCTTCCTAATAGAAGACTCATACAAAACAAACCCTCTATTAGGACTTATTGAATTTCTGTTTAATACAGAGTTTAGGAGCATGCTGATTTGGATTCTACCTGACTGAGTGGTTATTTGTGGGAGTGCTGAGCAGGTGTGTTCCTTGTGCTTGAGGGTCGCAAGGTTTGGGGCAGGGCTTCCTCCATCCCTGAGTAGGAGGCTGATTAAAAGAGGCCTCTAGGGAGTGTGGTGACCTGGGATGGGCAAACAGGGGCAGGGCACGGCGTGGTGTGGCAGGGCACAGCACAGCTCAGCACAGTTCAGCACAGCTTTGAGGATGTGGCATAGCAGTTTGCAAGGCAGTTCAAGCAGGCACAGATGTAGGATTTCTTGCTAGTAAGGTTTACTGTGTGTTGTGTGTGATGTTTCTGTTGGTTGGTAGGTTTTAGCATTTCTGTAGTAATGGTTTGTACGCGATTAAAAACTGTAGCTAGTACGAGTGTATGTAATCAGATGAAACCCTCCAGAAAGGATGCATCTGTCCAGACCCATTCCTGTGCGGACTGTTTGAGCTTATCAGTGGCTTCAGGGGGCCTTGCAGAGGAAACCTACCTGCAGTGTGAACAGGTGAACGATCTCCTTTCATTGGTAGCTGAGCTTACATAGGAAGTTGAAAGACTATGGAGTGACAGGGAAAGTGAAAAGGAAATAGATTGGTGGAGTTCAGCCCTTCCATCCTTGAGGGAAGCCCACCAAGAGTTAGAGGACTCCCATGCCTCTCACTCTCAGACAATAGAAGGACACCTGATAAATGAAGGGGAGTGGAAGTGGGTACCTACTTGAGGAGGTAATATTAAAAATTCCTCCCTACCCCCACTCCCAAGCCAGGTGCCACTTTAGAATAGGTATGAACCCCTGGATTTGGAGGGTCAGCCAGAAGATTTAGAAGAAAATTATCTGCACAGTGAGCCTCTGAATTATGACTCATTTGTGAGAAGGATTCCCACCTCTAACATCAAAAAGGAAAGAAGAGTTATCGTGGTGGGTGATTCCCTTCTGAGGGGAACAGAGGGCCCACCCCACAGAGAAGTCTGCTGCCTCCCTGGGGCCCAGGTATGGGATATTACTGAGAGACTTTCTGGGCTGATTCAGCCCTCTGATTATTACCCACTGCTGATACTCCAGGCTGGCAGTGATGAGATAGAAAAGAGGAGTGTCAGGGCAATTAAAAGGGACTTTAGGGCACTGGGACAAGTAGTTGATAAGGCAGGGGTACAGGTAGTCTTTTCCTCAGTCCCTTTGGTGGCTGAGAAAAATGGTGAAAGGAATAGGAGAGCTCACATTATCAATAAGTGGCTCAAGGGTTGGTGCCATCGGGAAATTTTGGATTCTTTGATCATGGGGCAGCTTTTACAGCACCTGGCCTACTGGAACCAGATGGGCTCCATCTCTCTGTTAAGGGTAAAAGGTTTTTAGCTTGTGAACTGGCCAGACTTGTTGAGAGGGCTTTAAACTAGATTTGAAGGGGGCAGGGGATGTAGCTGGTCTCTATGGAAGCAAGCCCAAATGTGGTAAGCCTGAGTTAGGAGTCAAATCAGCAGCCCAGCTGAGGTGCGTGTATACCAATGCACACAGCATGGGCAACAAACAAGAAGAGCTGGAGGCTGTGGTGCAGCAGCAGAGTTGTGATGTAACTGCTGTCACAGAAATGTGGTGGGGTGACTCACATGGCTGGAGCGCTGCACTGGATACCTACAAGCTCTTCAGGAGAGATAGGAAAGGGAGAAGAGGTGGAGGGGTGACCCTTTATATAGCCCTTTATATAATGGCTTTGGATGCCATTGAAACTAATGATGACAAAGTTGAATGCCTATGGCTAAGGATTAGGGGGAAGGCCAATAAGGCTGACATCCTACTGGGAGTCTGTAATCGTCCACCCAACCAGAAAGAAGTGGTGGACAATTCATTCTATAAACAGCTAGATAATGTTTCTGGATCATCAGCCCTTGTTCTTGTTGGCAATTTCAACTTGATGGACATTTGTTGGGAACTAAATACAGCTGAAAAGAGGCAGTCCAGGAAAGTTTTAGAGTTTTTGGAGGACAACTTTTTGTTGCACCTGGTGGGTGAGCCTACCAGGGCAGAGACTGTGTTAGATCTGTTATCTGTAAATAGAGATGGGTTGGTGGGAGATGTGGTGTTTGGAGGCAGCTTGGGGCATAGTGATCATGAAATTATAAAGTTCTCAATATTTGGTGAAGTCAAGAAGAACATTAATAAGACTTTTACATTGGACTTTCAGAGGGCAGACTTTGGCTTATTCAGGAGACTTTTTCAGAAAGTTCTCTGGGAAGTAATCCTTAAAAATAAAGGAGTTCAGGAAGGGTGGGCATGCCTCAAAATGGAGATCTTGAGGGCACAGGAACAGACTGTCCCTGTGTGCCGAAAGACAAGTCAACAAGGCAAACGTCCAGCCTGGATGGGCAAGGAGATTTTGGAGGAGCTCAGGAATAAAAAAAGTCTTTGGAAGGAGGGTCAGGTTTCTCAGGTAGTATTTAAGAGGGCTGCTAGAGTATGTAGGAAGAAAATTAGGGAGGCTAAAGCTTAGTTTGAACTTAAAATGGTGACTTCTGTAAAGAATAACAAAAAATGTTTTTAAAAATATATTAATGGTAAAAGGAAGGGTAAGACTAACCTTTGTTCTTTATTAGATGCAGAAGGGAACTTTGTTACTGTAGATGAGAAGGCAGAGGTGCTTAACACCTTCTTTGTCTTAGTTTTTAGTGAGAAGACTTGCCCTCAGGGTAACTGTCCTCTTGGGTTACTCGATGATATCAGGGAGCTGAATGGTCCCCCCATTATCCAAGAGGAGGCAGTCAGAGAACTGCTAAGCTGCTTGGATATTCATAAATCCATGGGACCAGATGGAGTCTATCCCAGGGTGATGAGGGAGCTGGCAGATGAGCTTGCAAAGCCGCTCTCTCTCATTTACCAGTAGTCCTGGCTCACTGGTGAGGTTCCAGATGACTGGAAGCTGGCCAATGTGACACCCATTCATAAAAAGGGTGGGAAGGAGGATCCTGGCAATTATAGGCCAGTTAGCCTGACCTCTGTACTAGGTAAGGTTATGGAACAGTTTACTTTGAGTGTCATCACATAGAACTTACAGGATGGTCAGGGTATTAGACCTGGCCAGCATGGGTTTAGGAGGGATAGGTCATGTTTGACCAACCTGATCTCCTTTTATGATCAAGTGCCCTGTCTGATGGATGCAGGAAAAGCTGTGGATGTTGTGTACCTGGACTTCAGCAAGGCTTTTGACACTGTCTCCCACAGCATACTCCTGAAAAAACTGGCAGACCACGGCTTGGACAGGAGCACTCTTTGCTGGGTTAGGAACTTGTTGGATGGCTGGGCCCAGTGAGTGGTGGTGAATGGTGCTGCATCTAGCTGGCAGCCAGTCACCAGTGGTGTCCCTCAGGGGTCTGTGCTGGGTCCAGTTCTGTTTAATATCTTTATTGATGACATGGATGAGGGTATTGAGTCTTTCATTAGTAAGTTTGTGGACAACACCAAGCTAGGATCGTGTGTCGATCTGTAGGAGGGTAGGAGGGCTCTGCAGAGAGACCTGGAATGGTTGAATGGATGGGCAGAGTCTAACAGGATGAAGTTTAATAAATCCAAGTGCTGAGTCATGCATTTTAGCCACAATAACCCCCTGCAACATTATAGGCTGGGGATGGTGTGGCTGGACAATGCCCAGGCAGAAAGGGACCTCGGGGTACTGGTTGACAGCCAGGTGAATATGTGCCAGCTGTGTGCTCTGGCAGCCAAGAAGGCCAACGGCATCCTGGCCTGTATGAGGAATAGTGTGGCCAGCATGAGCAGGAAGGTCATCCTTCCCCTATACTCGGTGCTGGTGAGGCCACACCTTGACTGCTGTGTCCAGTTCTGGGCCCCTCAGTTTAGGAAGGATGTTGAGACGCTTGAGCGCATCCAGAGGAGGGCAGCTAGGTTGGTAACGGGCTTGGAACACAAGCCCTATGAGGAATGACTGAGGGAGCTGGGGTTGTTTAGCCTGGAGAAAAGGAGACTCAGAGGTGACCTTATACTCACTACAGCTTCCTGAAAGGTGGTTGTAGCCAGGTGAGGATTGGTCTCTTTCACCAGGCAGCAACTGACAGAACCAGAGGACACAGTCTAGAGCTGTGTCAAGGGAAGTATAGGTTGGATGTTAGGAAAAAGTTTTTCATGGAAAGAGTGATAAAGTTCTGGAATGGTCTGCCCAGGAAGGTGGTGGAGTCATCATCCCTGGATGTGTTTAAGAAAAGACTGGATGTGGCACTCAGTGCCATGGTTTAGTTGAGATGTTATGGCATGGGTTGGACTTGATAATCTTTAGGGTCTCTTCCAACCTAGTCATTCTGTGAATTCTGTGGAGTTCATAGATGAGCAACATTTTTGTTCAGGACCTTTCCTGCAGTTAATACAAGGCAGTGTCTGTATGTTATACATCAAGCTTTGGTCTCTTCTACCTTTTAGAAAGACTTATTCTATATGAATAATAACTAAACCTCATATTGTTTTTCAGTATGACCCTCTTTGTCATCAGTTTGTAGGAGTGTAATAAACACATCTCTTCTTCCAAGTTTCAAGATTGCCTAAAGAGGAGAGAGTTTTTTCTGTAGAATTCTTAATCACTAGATGAAAACGGAAAAGAAGGTTTTCCATTCCCAGTTATTTTATGGAGGCTTAGTGCATCCATACACACCAACCTGAGGTTTGACAATGTTTCATGATTTTTCTTGTCTGCCTTTATGCATGCCTATATGTGCAAGAACAATCACACATGCACAACCCTCTTAGTTGAAGCTTCAATAAGAGGCTTTATCCTGGAGAGAACAAATACTACATGATAAAATACCTCTCTCCTCTGCCACTAGTAAACTGACAGCCAACTGACTCACTGGAATTAGTTACAAGGCACAACAGTGCTATCAGCACAATGTTACACAAGTACTGAGAGCATGCTGCTGGCTGAAGCTACCTGAGGAGTTGTAGTCTGCAGCAGGCAGACACCCAGTAGATAATTTAATCCTGACATCTCTGCTTAAATGGGAAGGGCTGTGATGATTTAAACAATCTGAGATCTCAGCATTGTGCTGGACATCTCTTGTTAGGACTTCACCTGTGGCAGCTGTGGTTCTTTCTTCTCCTCTTCCCACCCCCAATGCCAGCTGGTGTGTTTATTCACAAAGACTTTGTGGACAAAACAATATTCACCACCTGGCTTTTTTTCTCATCCTGCTTGGTTTGAAGGGAATGGAAATCCAAAGGCTGCAAAGTGGTCGTTGAGTTGAAGGTCTTTTCAGATGACCTTAATTTTCTGCTGAAGCAAGTCTGGTGAAGGCTTTTTTTGCCATATTTCTGGCATCCTTCTGTCTTGCAGGATGACTGTCCTCTGGGGGTTTAGGCATGAAATGTGTATTTTCAAGCTGAAGGGAGGTCTTTTGGACAGTGGAGAGGGACAGACTTTTGTGAGGCTGAAGCCAGGCGCCTGTTGCAACATGAGTAATAGTTGCTATAAAAGGCTGACAAGGTATTGAATTTGTCTGTGGGGTGGAAGGGTTTGCTTCTCCTTTCTGTTTTGTATTGCTCCAAAATGTGGTTTAGTCACAACAACATAGTTGCTTTATAAGCACAGCAGTAAGAGGTAGTGGTTGTTAAGCTGTGTACAAATTTCTTTTGCTTTTACTGTTTAAGAACCAGCTAAAATACTAATACAGAAAGAGTACTGAAATGTTTTTACTTAATATATATGTATTCATTATGTAATAATTCTGTGCTGTACTTTATAAGATAATCTAGGCAGAGGACTTAGGGTGTTTTCTCAGGTTTAGGTGAGCATGGTAAGTTGTCTCATTGGGCAGTAAATCATCTATGGCAAAATCTTTGTATGTCTCAAACCAGAGATCTAAAATAAATGTTGTCTTTTACTCATGACCTATTAGATATCAATTTAGATTAATCACATATTAGAAAGAAACTTTCATTGATTTACTTTTAATAAACTTTGAGGAGAGATTTATGAATAAGCTGTTGCTGGGCTGTTGCTGACTGGGGAAAGTTGAGAACTGACAATTTTGACCTTTTTTTCCTATGTTGCGCTAGAATATTAGGGGAAAGTCTAATCCAGATTTCTCCTTGTGGGAGCTCAACCAGCAATAGGCTGTGTAAACCAGAAATGCAGCCATCAGTGTCCTTTCTTCCATGGAAAGGAATGAGCAGATTTCCTCGCATCAGAGGCCTCCCAGAAACAGACCTGCTTCTGAGTTTTAATGACATCATAAATTAATCATACTGGAACAGCTTCACATCCCATCAGAATATCAGAGGGCTTTTGCTCTTGCTTGCCAGAGGGCTGCCTGTCTCTCAGGAATGATGCTGGAGGCAAGTAGTGCTTCTCTACCACACCTTCTCTGCCTTCCTGCACAACGACACAGGTGCTCTCACTCCCTGGCTGCTGATGGGCTTCCAGCTGCCTCTGCACTTTGTTTCATAAGGCTGGGCCTGCCTTTGATCAGTTTCCCCTTTTTCCTAAGCAGTGCTCACCCTGCAAGAAATGTTTCTCAGTGTCTTGGTTTGGAAAGACAGGTGTCTGCTAAGGAAGGCAGGAGCCTCCCCTGAAATGGAGAATGTAAACCCCCTCCCTCCAAATTGCTATACATTTTGAATTAAGGGACTCTCAGGCAGAAAATATGGGAACAGGAATAACAGTTCTTTACTAGGGAAGCAAAATAAAAAAATTAAATAAACAATGCAGTAAATTAAAACAACACTGACAGAGTCAGAGCACAACCTGCCACCCTGTTGGTCAGGGTGTTGACAGCGGTCCAATTGGAATTGTGGCTGCAGTCCTCCCAGAATATCAGGTGTGGTTCTGTTGGAGCCAGGATCCTGTAGAAAAGGTGTAGTCTCAGTCCAGTTGGAATTGTGGCTGCAGTCCTCTTGGAGGGTCAGGCGTGGTTCTGTTGGAGCAGGAACCCTGTAGAAAAAAGGTGAAGTCTTCCTGTGGAGATCCAGTGGAAGAAGTAGCTGTTCCTCTGGGAAAAAATCCAGTGGAGAAAAAGCCATCTTGTCTTTCCAGACTCTCCAGCTGTATTTGGGTAGGAATGCTTGGCTCTTTCCTCTGGTGCAGCATCTCACAGTGGGATGCTATAGTTTCTTATCAGTCATGCATTGACATTCAATAGCCTATTATCAGCAGATGTCTCCCCAGAGGGAGGAGTGGTTGTGGAAGAGATAAGGAAAACTGCTCACTTAACAGAACACAACTGCCATACAGATGGCAAATAGCATACAATTTGCTTGACAATCCAGGACACTCAGGGATGTGTTAATTGTTTGCTTAAAGCTCTCAATAGCTGCTGCTGCCAGAAAAAAAGATCTTTAGTCTCTTGCTGTGTTCTGTCCTTCTTGCTTCATCCTGTCCAGAAGACCGTCTTTTATTCAGACATGCGTTATTCAGCTCTGGATTCGGACACCATACAAAGCATAGCCAAAATTTCTGTAGGACTCAAGCAATTACATGTGAGCCTTCCACTCTCTAGTGGTTGCTAATAACTCTGCTAAGATTGAAACCTTCTGCTCTGCAAAATGTATAGATTAAGATTAGGTGGGAGTCCCTTATAGGTCAGCATTAGCAGTGGAGCTTGGAGACCTTATTTTAAAACATATGGTTTCAAAATTTCATGGTTGCCTTTCAAGCTGATGGTTTCTCTGTGGAGGTATGAGCAGTGGTGGCTGTGTTGGGGAGTTCTTGTTTTAGCACTTGGATCCCTAGCTGTGAGACTTAAACATCTATCTGCTACTTACAACTCTTAAAGCTTCATGAAGTGGCTTCAGTTGCCTTCTGATTTCTTAAGAACAGAGAAAGCACTGAAGCCCATTTCAACACTAGGATTAGATGTTGCATCTGAGGACAAAGAAGAATGCAGAGGCACATATCCAAATAGCTTTGTGAGTTTCAGTAAAGATGTGCTAGTTTGTGGCAGTTGAAGATGCAGCTTGCAGGTATTTTTTGTTTGATTTTCATTGCTTTTATGCCAAAAAACCCCACTTTTTTTAGCTATTACAGTAGTAGTACATCATCATTGGCATCTGCTGGTTCCCTGCTGTGATTTACACATTGAAGGAGGAAAGGAGGGCAAATTGACTTTAACCTTCTTCCCGGTTGCTGGGGTTGACTTGCTAAGTACATAATAAATCTCTTCATTCTCAGTCTTTCCTCATGCTGTTACTCTCATAGAATCAAGGTTGGAAGAGATCTTTAAGATCAAGTCCAACCATCAATCCAGCATTACCACTGTAGCCCTAAACCACTAAACCATATCACCCAGTGCCAGATCCAGACACCTCTTAAAGACCCCCAGGGATGGTGATACCACCACCTCCCTGAACAACCTTTTCCAATGCCTGACTAACCTAACAGTGAAAATTTTTTTTAATATTTAGTCTGAATCTCCAGTGTCTCATCTTAAGGTCCTTTCCTCTGGTTCTCTCACTGCAGGCACAATAGAAGAGACTGGCCTCCACCTCACTACAACCTCCTTTCATGTAGTTACAGAAAGGGATGAAGTTCCCCCTGACCTTCCTCTTCTTGAGACTAAACAAATCCCAATCTCTCAGCTGTTCCTTATAAGACATGTTTGCTAGATGTTTCATGACCTTGCCCTTCACTGGATAGGCTCCAGCACCTCAAAGTCCTTTTTAAAGTGAGGCACCCAGAACTGAATGCAGTACACAAGAACCAGTGCTGAATACTGGGGGATGATCATTTCCCTAGTCCTGCTGGCTACACTATTCTTGATTCAGGCCATCTATCATTTACCATTTACATGCCATGTATCTCCTTGGCCACCTGGGCACACTCCTGGCTCATATTGAGCCAGCTGTCAACCAGCACCCCCACACTCCTTTCTGCTGAACAGTGCTTGAGCTACTTCTCCTCAGGCTTGTGGGGCTGCATGGGATTGCTGTGACTCAAGTACAGAACCCAGAACTTCACCTTATTGAACCTCATGCTGCTGTCCTCTGCCCATAGACTGAGTCCATCCAGGTCTCTCTGCAGAGCCTTCCTATCCTCAAGCAGATCAACACTCCCACCCAATGTAGTGTTTTCTGCAAATTTACTGAGGATGCCCTCAATCCCCAAGTCCACATCATCAATAAAGATGTTTAACAGGACCAGCCTGAAACTGAGCCCTGGGGAACACAGGTAGCAGCTGGTCGCCAACTGGATTTAGCTCTAAGTTTCTGGGTCCTGCCGTCTATCCATTTTTTCCCTGTCAATGAGTCTACGCACCCAACACGTTAACAGCCAGTTTTTCTAGGAGAATGCTCTGGGAGACAGTGTCAAATGCTTCACTGAAGTCAAGAGAGGCTATATCCACAGCCTTTCCTTCATCTACTAAGTGTGTCACTTTGTTGTAAAAGAAGATCAGATTCGTCAAGTAGGACCTGCCCTTCATAAATCTATGTTGGCTGGGCTGATCCTCTGGTTGTCCTGTATGTGCCATGTACTCAGAATAATCTCTTCCATAACCTTGCCCAGAACCAAGGTTAGGCTTCATAGCCCTGTAGTTCCCCAGACCATCCTTCTGACCCTTCTTGTAGATGGACATT
This sequence comes from Urocynchramus pylzowi, assembly GCA_013397555.1. Lineage (NCBI taxonomy): Eukaryota > Metazoa > Chordata > Aves > Passeriformes > Fringillidae > Urocynchramus > Urocynchramus pylzowi. Next base: position 254,078 of record VZRH01006239.1, read on the forward strand.
ATGTTTACTAATTTTCAGTCAGCTAGAACTTGTCTGGTAAACCAGGTGTTTTGTTTAACCCCAGTCAGCATTCAAGCACCACACAGCCACTTGCTTANTAAATCTATGTTGGCTGGGCTGATCCTCTGGTTGTCCTGTATGTGCCATGTACTCAGAATAATCTCTTCCATAACCTTGCCCAGAACCAAGGTTAGGCTTCATAGCCCTGTAGTTCCCCAGACCATCCTTCTGACCCTTCTTGTAGATGGACATACTCAGAATAATCTCTTCCATAACCTTGCCCAGAACCAAGGTTAGGCTTCATAGCCCTGTAGTTCCCCAGACCATCCTTCTGACCCTTCTTGTAGATGGACATTATGTTTACTAATTTTCAGTCAGCTAGAACTTGTCTGGTAAACCAGGTGTTTTGTTTAACCCCAGTCAGCATTCAAGCACCACACAGCCACTTGCTTACTCCCCACACCAGCAGGATAAGGGAGAGATTTAGAGGGGAAAAAGATAGAAAAATCATGAGTTGAGATAAAAGTTTAATAGGGAAAACAGAAGCCACGGCACAGAAGTAAAACAAAACAAGAAATTAATTCATTCCTTCCCAAAGGCAGGCAGGTGTTTAGACATCTCCAGGAGATCAGGCCCACATCACATGTAATGGTTACTTGGGAAGACAAAAGCCATCACTCCAAATGTCCCCCATTTCTCCTTTCCCTCACTTTATATACTGAGCATGATGTCATATGGTATGGAATATCTCTTTGGTCAGTTTACGTCACCTGTCCCAGCTATGCTTCTCCCAATTTCTTTTGCTTACCTCCTCACTGGCAGAGCATGAGACGGGGGGAAAAAAATCCTTACGATAAACATGGCTTGGAAAAAACAAAAAAATGTCAGTGTGTTATCAATGTCATTCTCATTCTGAATCCAAAACATCACTCTTAATAGCCACTGAAATTAACACCATCCTAGATGAAGCCAGGACACCAGGACTGCTGGCAGATGACTGAAAGTGGTTTGGCAAGTTATTTTGCAGTTCCCTCATTATTCTGGGGTGGACTCACAGACTTGTGTGTAATTTACATAGCAGATCACTAACCATCTCCTTCTGGGATATGGAGGCTTCACTCATCTCCCGACCACCAACTTCCATCTCAGAGAGCTGGGTATCCTGAGGACAACCAGTTTTGATATTGAAGACTGAGGTAAAAAAAAGGCATTAAGTACCTTTGCCTTTCCCCTGTCACTACACTACCCTCTGCATTCAGCAAATGGAGACACTCCTTGACCCTCTGTTTGCTGCCAGTGTATTTGTTGTTCATAACCGTAGTTAAGAACAGTTAAGTTAGTTCTCAAACCGACTTTGTTGACTAGCCCAACAACGTCCTAGTTGGGCTTTGGCCCTTCTAGTCGTTTTCCAACATGACCTGCAACATCCCTGTAGTCCTCCCAAAATACCTCACCCTCCTTCCAGAGGTGATATATTCTATTTTTTTCCCCTAAGGTCAAGCATAAGTTCTCTGTTTAACCAGGATGGTCTTTTTCCCTGACAGCTTATCTTTATACACATGGGGACAGCCTGCTCCTGAATATTTAACAGTCCATTTTAAAGCACATCCAGCATTCCTGGACTCCTTTGCCCTTCAGAACTCACAAAATCTCCATCAATCTATATCCAGATCTTGTGAGACCCCACCTGGTGTACAGCATCCAGCTCTTGGGCCCCCAATATCAGAAGGACATAGACTGCTGAAGCACCAGAGGAAGCCATGAAGATGATCAGAGGGATGGTGCATGTCTCCTATGAAGACAGGCTGAGAGAGTGCTGCTGCTGAGTTACCTGTTTCCCTGTCTTATCTGTATCTTTACAATATTTTTAGAATTTCTTAGTTGAAAAATGTCATGTAGGGAACAGCTGGTTCCACCTGTGACAGTATACTGATCTGATTAAATTTTATTTATGTGACCATCATAAACAGGAAAACAGAGAACTCTTCAATCCAGAAGCACACTCTACATCATCGACTTTGTCCCTTAATATTTTAGCTCACAGAAAACACTAGGGTTTTAAAAAGTCCATCAGAAAAGACCACTTTAATAGGAAGTTGTAAATACGTTGGCTTTCAAGTGGAAAATAAGAATATGCCAATTAGTTTCTGGAGGTGAGAGAGTCCCAAAGGCTTTCTTTGGCCTTGGTTCAGTCCTCCTGAGGGTCCTGAGTTTCTAGGTTTAAACTGAAGCCCTGTTTGCATTGAGAGCAGAACAGAACTACCTTCAATCATATTTAAATGCAGCTACTGCCAACCTTTTTTCTTATTTGGCTTTCTTGATGGACATGGAGAGGAATTATATGTCAAAGAACCATGTATAGAAAACCTCTCTGTAGACATCTTAGGTCCATGTTTCACTTTCATTATAGTTGTCAGTTCACAGAAGGATTAGGAAAGTCTCATTTGTCAGCAAGTAGATATTTGGTATATGCTGGAGGCAGTAGTGCAGCCTAGAAATCCCTGGGTTTGGGTGAGCTGTGGGTATGGGTGTCTTGATTAGTTTTAGAGTTTTCCAGGGTGGAGTTGATCCATAATATTGTTCTTCATGTAGAGTGAAGAAGGGCTCAATTTTACCAGTAGACTAACATGTAATTTAGTCGTGTTTTATACTGCCTGTGGTATAGTCCATGGAGGAGCAATGGGAACAGAAGTATTGCCACCTTCTAGTCTCATGCCTGACAAATGGACAGAGGAGAGAAATATTCAAATAAGTAGAAGAACAGAACCTTCAGAAAAGGGTAATAAAAACTGATGGTGTTTGTAGTTGTATTTATTTAGTAAACTGATACAATTTGCAACAGTCCTTCTGTTACTTTGTTCCACAGACTGACTTTCTTTTGAATCTTAAGTCAATATATGAGCCCTGTAGGTAAGGAAAGATGTAAGAGTTTGTGTTTAATAGTAAAATGTTGACCAAGCAATTGTTTTTTTCCATAATTATAAAAGAGCTTTTATTCTTCTGAGGATAGTACAAATGAAATACATTCATTTCAAGCCCAGAAAGTAATAAAAACACCACAATCTGTCATAGAAGAAGGGGTCTCCCTTTGTAATATTAATTTCAGTGCTTTTCAAGTATCACTACTATAAAGCTTGCAGACCTGCAAGAAATGAAAAAAAAAGTTATATTTGCAAAGACAAATTTAAACCTTAAGTCAAAGTGAAATAAGGAGTCTGTATCTGGATTTTTTTTAAAAAACTGTCTTGGTGGCATAGGAGTCCATACAGAAAGAAGCAAAACCTGATGGAAGATATCACTGAAAAATCCTCTGTGTGTGTTTTAAAAGCTGTGAGGAGAGGTGCTCTCCTAATCTGACAGCTTTTGGTGGATTCAAAGACTGTATTAAATCCAACTCAGACCTTGAAAGGAATTTTATTTAATGTGTTTCTGTTTCTTCCTGTAATTCACACAAAATTTTCCAGTTCCAGTCCTTTTGCCTTGTTTCCTCAAAAATCACTTCAGCCTCTTCAAAATCTTAGAAAAGGCCTGACTCTGATCCTGACTGGTATGTGAGGAAAGCTTAAGGTTCACATATTAGGGCTAACCCAGTAAATACTACAGAAACAGTGAAACCTCTACAAATGCAAATTGCTCTCAAAATACTGAGAATTTGGATAAAGCAGAGCTTGTCTTGAAGGGTTTGTTTCATAAGGATTCATAAGGCTGTTTTTGATCTCCTGAACTGTGCTGTACTGGAAAGCATTGATACCAATGTGTTTTCAGGGATGAAATTAGAATGCAGTTTCTAGTCTTTGGCATGGTGGGTTTTTTGGTGGGTTTTTTGTTGTTTTTGTTTTGTTTTGGTTTGTTTGTTTGGTTTTGGGTGGGTTTTTTTTGGTTTTTGTGGGGGTTTTTTTGTTTTGTTTGGGGTTTTTTTAGTTGTTTCATTTGTTTATTTTTAATTTTTTAAAAAAAATTTGGTTTTTCTTTGTTTTCTTTGATAAAGCTAGGTTTCCTAAGTAACTCATAGCTTAAGAAAATTTTAGCCCCTTGATGGCGCAAAAATTTCCTCTGACAGTTTTCCACCCAGAGTTGTGGTTAAATCTGAATTGTAGATAAGCAATAATCCTTTCTCTTGAGGACCCAAGCCTTTGCCAAAATTTGTTTGGAACTTCCTTGGATATTTGAAAAGCAGATTAAATTTGAAGTTGTTATAAATAGAAGTAAACCAGAACTAAAATTTTGCAATAGGTCAAGAATGCAACTCAAATTCTGGTAAAACTCATTGTAACTAACTCAACAAATTGACTTCAGTGAAGTCAGGATTCCTCAAAACAATTCATAATGTGGATATTGGGGAGTTTTGAATTTTCCCAGCCAAGAAGGCAGATGCAGAGTTCTTGGTGAGAAATGGATCTGTATGGTTGTCACAGAGAGGTTTGAAAGGCTTTGTCTCTGCCAAGAATTCCAATTCATGTCATAGTAGTCTGACTTGCCTTTTTTGGGAGGACTTCTATACCTGTCACTCAACTATGTGGGATGCAGGAGTTCACGTGAGCTTAAGTAGGCAGCAGGAAAAGATTGTAATGATCTTTCTTATCAAGAGAGATGTAGGAGACAGTTTAGTTATTAAGATGCATATAGAAATGCATGACAACAATGTATGTACAAACATCCTGAATGGCTATTTGTGTTGTTTGGGTCATATGCTGTGTCATCACTTTAGGAGTGATTTCTTACACTAATAGAGATAGATACTGTTTATACATAAAACTCCTAGCCAAGACAGAAAGTTTCACAACACCCATCTGTAGCATGAATCCTGGCTTGGCACAAAACTCATTTTAACACCAAGATTAGCACAAGTTGGATGTAAGATCTATGCAATTTTTAACAGCTAAGGCTATACAGTGCCCTTGAGCTACGGCTTTAGCAGGAAGGGCCAAGGAACAGAAGTAGAGCATCCTTGCAAGGCTGAGCAGTTCAGATGGTTGCTGTAAATGATGCTCAGATCACACTTCCTCCCATGCCTCTTGTGGAGCAGCTGGTTTTCAGGGATTCAGTAGTAAAAAGCAGTTACTAGTGTCTGTTAAGCAATGAGTCTGAATACACAATTTAGATATGCTTCTCTACACATATTGATGCAGCAGAGACAGCTATAGCCAGATGGAACAACTCTCCTTTTTCAGACTTGATTTAAAAGTAAAAGGAGAGGAAGCTGTGGGAATTAAGACTGGGAAGGCAGAATTTGGAGATCATCTACAAAAGAGCATACTGATACATAAAAAGGTTGGATAGGACAACCAGATAGAGCATTTTAAAGATAGAAATTAAGAAAAAAGTGATGGTGGGAAAAGAGATAGTCCTGTGAGTTCTTCAGATTCCCACATGTAAACACTTGTTAGATTTATTTACTTCCAGATTGAAATAGTTCACAGGACAACATATATGCAAGTCATTTAGGAGTTTGAGTTCTGCTGAAAATCACAGGGACAAGGACTGCTTTTAAGGGTGTTTCAAAACGTGACCCATCTGTAATATTTTTTGTGTCACTCAGATTTTAGTGAAGGCTTTGAAGGAAAGTCTGGTTTCTACAAGAACCCCACTGGTTGCAACTGCTGCCCAAAATACTGCTTCTGTGTTACCTTCTAAGCATGTCCTTGTTCAGAAGAATGAGGATGTCTTCTTTAGGAGGCCATTGCTTTGTTTCGTTAGAGGAAGGGGGAACTTACTTGGTACCTTGGCCACATTTTTGTTATACTATCTGTCATAATTCTTCCTCCCATGTGTTCCCATTAACACTGTCTGGGCAGTTATTTTGCCTTTCTGTCATTATACTAGTTTTATATGTGCAGAGAGCCTACAGATTTGGATGTAGTTTGACTGGATGGGTAGAGGTAATTCATAATGTACAAGGAGTGTCTTCCAAGTGCTTTTCTGAGAAAGGCTTTTGCATAAATGCTCAGTGATCTCTAAAAGACATGTTTCTAATTATCTGTACTGCAATGAATGTCTTGCAAATGGAGAAGAATGAAATTCCTGAGTTATGTAAATTTGCTGAATAACTTGAAGTAAATTATCATAATGGTCCCACCTAGTCTCACATTCTGTGAAATGTCAAATTTCAGTTTGAATAACCTAACATATTTACCTGATGAAGGCATATCTGCTCCTCTTCTGAGACAGAGGCAGGGAACTTGACTCCTCCCTTACAGCAAGCAAACTTTTAAGAGCTAGATTTGCTGTGTCCACCATGGTACCTGGTATGCGGAAAGGACAGGACTTACTTATTTAAATACATCTTTATATCTGAGGCTTCTGAAGGCATATCCCACTTCTTCCCCCATAGTTTCTGTGCCATCTAGATACTTGTAAGACAGCTGGTATCAGGATGGAGTAGGGTCCTAAGAAACAAAAATCTTGCACAGCCTCCTTCATTCTCTGTGTATATGCTCAGCACCTGTTCCCATCTACTCATCTGCCCATCCCAGTTCTCTTTCCCAAAATTTCCTCCTGTGTGGCAAGATATTCCCATGTTGAGACCACAGGACAGTGTTTCTGAGCTTGCAGATGGCAGTACTGCCACCTCTCTCTCTTCACTTTCCTCACTTTCTTCCCTTTACCCTCATGTCTGATTCAGTGGAGCCAGCCAGAGATGCCATCACAACTGTGTCATTTATGCCTAGGGAGGGGAGGAGCAAAAGATGGGCAACCTTCTTCACTCTCTGCAGAAAATAATGTTGTAGTGATACAGAAATGGTGTGAATAGAGCAGCAGGCATCCTGCAAAAGATGATGAACCCTGCTGCAACCATTAATTTTGGAGACAGGAGCCTCTATGAAACTTCTTTGCAAACACACTTTTGCTAGCTATCCCAGAAACCCATCATCATTCACATTACTTTTCTCTGTTATGTCTCGGCTCCTGAAGATGTGCTGAGTTCTAGGAAGCCTAGAAAAAGAGCATTGGCCCTCCATGAGAAGTTTAAAAGTTGCATTTTTCTGAGTGACGTTTAATATCTGGCCTGCAAGTGAAGAAGCATTATCAGGACAGCAGCAGTCCTGAGTTGCTACACAAAGTAGTGTTGCTAAAAGGCTTGAATAATTTTCAAAGTCTACTATGGTGCTGAAGGAGGGGAAAGTTTGGACCTTCTTTTCACTTCACTTCACTTCACTTCACTTCACTTCACTTCACTTCACTTCACTTCACTTCATGGGGAAGTGAACCTTCTTTTGGAAAGGGAGCACTGCCTCTTTGTGTAGAAACATTTTCTCCCAGTGTTTAGGCTTGTTCAACAGTAATCCAAGTGTTTCAGATTGTAACCCAGAGTCAGGAAAGAATCTGGCATAAACCCATGAGATTTAAAATTCTGCGTCACACCAGCTGTCTCTTAACAGACAGAAGGGGTAGGTTGTGTTTGGGGGGAGGAAGATTGGAGGGGGAAACAGTAGCAAGCAACATTTAGATCTAAAAATAGCAACAAATAGATTTACTCAAGCTTAGGGCTAGATGCAAATTTGTTTAGTGACTTTTCGCACACAGCTTGTCTGGCCTGATGTAATTCCAGTCCATGTTTCCTGTCTTCATATTTCACCCAGAGTATGAAGAATGATTCCCCCCTCCCCATTTTTATGCATGCTATAACATCACAGAGCCATCCTGCACAAGAAAAGCTGGACAGCTGACAGCTGGTTCCTACAGAATATGTTAGTTTTACATGGTAGCAATGATTAAAGTAAGTTTTTAACCTGTACATGCTTGTTTCTTTCAGGGTCTGACAGCTTTTTGCCACAGGGAGAGTGGAATTCTGCTAAACAGTATTATGCACTTCATGATACATCATGACACATCAATATTGCATATATATGTGCTCTGCAAAATTCTGCTTTGTCTTATTCCCAGTACACTCCTTGTTGATTCATTTTCATAGCTTTCTTCTTAGTGAAATGAACAGCTAAATATAGCTAAAGGATGCCCAGTAAAGACTGTGTATCTCCTTTTTCTGAGACTTTTTAGTAGCAGGGAAGGAGCATCCCACTCATTGACATCAGTTGTTGCCATGTAAACACACCGTGAAGTACATTTATGCTCCAAACAGCAGCTGGAGGTATTCTTCCCTCTTGGCTCCTCTGATCCCATTGCACACTAAGTGCCACATTATTTTCCAGTGGGAAAGACTACAAAATAAGCATGTTGAAGTACCAGCCATCTTGTACTTTGCAGGTCACCACCTTTACTAATTTCAAAGCTAATAGTTCCTTAAGTAATTTGTAGTGGCCAGCTAGATAGTAGAACTCAGACGGGCTAAATATGTATCTATTTTTCCAATAACAAATATGTGAAGGCCATATACTATAGTGGTTTGACTTTTTTTTTTTCTTTTAAAGGATGAATACTGAGAACTACTCTATATTATTATTAAACCATAGGACTTTATTTCCCGGAAATTTACTTTCCTGTAATTGGATTTTTATAAGCCTGCACTTCTCTTGAGAATGTGATTTGCATAAAGTACAAGAGAATTTGCTTGTTGTGTGCTGTGAAAAAGCAGAATGAGCAGTAGATCACGTTCTTTCAAAGGGTTAGATTTTCAGAAGCAGACTAATTTTCCTTTTTACTTCATATTTTTCTTCAGCTGAATCCACACAAATACAATAGCAGGAGCTTTTAGCTGTTGGGGTTGGTTTTCTTTGTTTATGGTTTTGGTTGTTTTGTTTCATCTTTTGCATGAGAAATGATGGAAAACTGAATAAATACAGAGGAAGAACCTCAAAATGTCTGTAGTTGTACTGGTTATGTACAAAATCTACATGAATGAAATCATATTTTTAGAAGTTTTTAAAACAAAATTTGATGACCTTTTTTGTAGTTGAGAAGCCAAAAACCCAGTCAGATCTATTTTCCAACACAAAGCCATTTCACTAGTGAATTTGAATTTACCCTTCTGATTTGGTGGTACTGAAAACTTTGGTGATACAGCTGAAACACTAAGTTGTCCCTGCAGTGTTTCATCTGCTCCTTGCAGATCCTTGTACCTCAGACTGTCTTGCTCAAAACAATCCTAAGCATACAGTATTCAATATAGATCAATTAAAGAAACCTTTCCTATGTTGATTTTCTCCTCTTTCAGTATACATACAGTGCCATGGAAAAATACACCGAAGTTAACTTTCCTCTTCTGATCGCTGGTGTTATTTATCAAAGTTTGAGCAAGCCATGATTGTCCTTTGTTGAAATGAAACTAAACAAAATAATGTCAATTGGTCATAAATAATTCTTATATCAGTAGAAAATAAAGTAACTTTAACTAATACAGCTCTCACACTACTGCTTGAATAAAAGTACTATAATTGTATATAGTCCTGTCCAAGGTCAGTAGGGGGTTAATTTTACAGTAGCCTTGGGAGATAAGATCAAGACATGGGTCAGGTTTGTAGTGCCAAATAGTGCAAGTCAGTTGTATCTTTGTTATCTGCAGCAACAGATCTCAAAAGCAACTCCCTTCTTACAAGTCTCCTTTCCCCCTTCTTCTTTCCCCCTCTCCTCTTGAATCTTGCTTTGCTAGGGAGCTGGTGCCCAGCAATCAGTGTGAAAAATAAAGGAATTTGGACTTAAGTGCAATTAAAGATCATCAGCTCTCAAGACAGCATATAGTATAATAACATCATTAAACTCAGTCTACTCAGATCGTATCCATAACACCCATTTGTAATATCTCTAGGCTCTGTTCACTCTTACAAAATGGGTAGAGAAGGGATTTCAGCTCTCTTGAGCTTGTACAGCAGAAGAAATTCCTGACTGACTGTTCACAGAGGCTATTTTGTAAGAAGAATTTAAACTCGTTGCCTTTCCAGCTATGATTAACATCTACTCAGTACACGTATTAGACATGAAATGAGCAAGTAGGAAACTGGTTTCTAACTAGGTAAGAGCCCTACAGTGGCAAAAGGTCACAGCTAAGCAGAGGCAGAACAAGAGACATCAATTGATCATATGTACTAATTGCAATCATTTTTGGAGATGAAGCTGTAAGTTTCTTTTTTGCTGTTCTTTAGAAAACTTTGTAGTTAAACTGGTGAAATCCAATGGTCAGTCAGATGAACTGAAGTTTATTAAAATAGTATTTTCCTTGGACAAAATCAGACTATATTTTCTGGCTTTGAAATACTTACATGCATTATTTATTAACTGTGACCTGTTGTATTTCTCACCTGTCTTGTTTCCATTTCTATTGAAATAATTCTACCAGTTTCAGGTTGTGAGCACTTCTTTTCTTTGTGTACCTTCACCATGCATTCCTATACTTTGGAGCACACAGGCTTTTCTAATCTGCTTCAAATAAGACAAGTGACTGCCTCATCCTCTCATGATTTCAGGATGTCCCCATGTAGTTCAGGGCCAAATTTAAAATTATTTCCCTAGTTTTTAAAAAAATCCACATAAACCCTCCATCAAATTTCAAGTATCAGCTGAAATTTTGCATTCTTTCCTCACCCACTTCTTATTGTTTCTTCTCCTCTGCTGTTAATAGTCTCTGAGACTGTATTGTTTTTAACTTAGCACAGTATTCTGATAAACAGCCCATGTCGCAACATTTATTGTTGTTGTTGTTGTTTTTGTTGTTGTTGTTGTTGTTGTTATTGTTCACTGGAGTGTGTGAAAAATTCTAATAAATTGTTTTAAATTTTTAAAAGTTTAATAATAATAAAATGATTATAAAAACAGTAATGTAAATTAGAGTAATAAGAATTTGGACAATCAGAGTTAGGACAATAAACGACAATAAAAGGCAAAGAATTATGAACATTTGGATGCTTTCCTCAAAAAAGCATAGCTCGCTAACAAAGGATTAACCCTTAAAAGCAATAGTCTGTTGCGTATTCATACATCTCATACATGAGTCAAAAATTCTTTTCAGACAAAGGGTGTTTTCTGGTTATTGTCAACTTCCCCCCTCATCTTGTAAATCAATTGTCTTAGTCCCTCGAAGTCTGGTTTTTCCTGATAAGGAGACAATAATTCTTCTCATGGGGATTTTGGTGTCTCATTGCTGTTATCTGTGTGTGAAGAATTTCTTGAGCTAGTTAGAAAAAGTATCTTACTTCACATAGTTTCCATTTTAATATTATGTTGTAGCTTAAAACTATATTTAACACACTACTTAAAAGGATTAATACAGCAAACTTTCTAATATAACACATATAGTATTCATGTTAATATTTGCAAAGAGCCAAATACATAATATGTATTTTTCACAAGTGTGAGTAAAGCAAGAAAGGGCATAATTCTGTTTAAACTAAATAATTAAAAACCTGTCAGGAACTGATGGCATTATACCATCAGCAAAGTCTGCTCATCTCAACATATTTCTGAATTCTGGTCAGGGCTCCCAATGAATTGTGGTTGGCTCTTATAGAAAAAGTTAGTGGAGGGAGATAATTCAGAAAAAAACATAGATTCACCCACGAGTAAAAAAGGAGCAGAAAAAAATCTTCCAGATGTGACATGTAGACAGACATTTTTCTCTTTTGCCAAATTAATTGTTTAAATCACTGTTGGTTTGCTAAACTACAAAATAGGATTTTACTAGTGTTCTCTTAATACCAGTTTTAATATCAAGAAACCCAGCTCTGGTAGGAAAGAAAGGAAAAGGACCTGAGAGAATGTGTGTGTCATGATATGGATATTTCACTCCAGTAAGGTAGCCAGTCATCAGAAGGCAAATAGAATAATTTTATTAGGAAAGAGCGCATCTTTTATAATGTGACTCACTAAGCTGGGACCTGATTGGTCTCAAAGTGAAAACCTCTCACACTATTGATGACTGTGAATAGCACACTCTGGAGAACCATAACTATAAACAATGGTTACAGAAAGAGAGATAATAATTGTTTAAATTCTTTCCCTCTAAGTTTTCCACAGCTTCTACACAGCTTCCCAGGATTTTCCTGGGACAGCTATGTCTCTGTCTGTTCAGAGAATATGTTATTACTACATTCAATTACAAAATATCTATCTTGAAGTGTCTTACTGCTTTTTTTTTTTTTTCTTTTTTCCATTATGCTCTAGCAGCCTTCTTGGACTAGAACTGACTCACTTCATACTATACTCATGCAAGTGTTACTGCATTAAGTTCAGTGAAGTTATTTTTAGTTTACACTGGTTGTATAGGGCCTACCTAGTACAAGTCACTTGATAATTCTCTTCAGCATGAAAAAAAACCCTACTTTGTTCTGATTAATTTTTTTTTTAATGTAAGCTAAATATAAACCTCTGAATAATACATTCCACAGCCAGTAAAAGGATTGAAAGGATGTGACAGTCCAAGCATGATGTGTGCAGTGAGAAAAGAAACTGAACTTACACAGATTTGGTAATATCAATAAGCCTTGTTTCAGGCATGAACACAGGATGGCCCACAGACGTGGGAAGCTGTAACATCCTTTCAATCTGTCTGATTCTTTCTCTCCTGGGAAAGAGATATAGCTTGGATTTGTTAAAAAAAACAAGAAGTCCCTTGGGCTTGACTGGAATTGTGCCTGTTTCCAGGTTTATTCTAGAGCATCTGCTAAAAGCAATTTCATAGATTGTTCCTCTCTTCATAGACTCATCCTGGGGACATAAGTCAAGATATCTTGTCCCACATATATACATATATATTAATAAACAAACAAACAAAACCCCTCATAACAAAACAACCTCAAAAAGAAACAAACAAACAACAACAAAAAAAAAAAACCTGGAAACCCAACCAAACCTAAATCCAGCCCCCTCCAAAGATTTGTCCAGTTGTATTTCTGCTTTTATGTGTCAACATTCTTAATGTCAGTAAGCTATAAACTTGATACTGCTATGAATATTTTGTCTTTTACTCCTTTGCATAATTTCAAGTTTAAATAAGTAATTCTTCACACAGTAAATTGTAAATGAAATATTTTTTAAAGTAGCTATTTAGTATTTTTATGATTCCAACATGGTCAGAATATAGAAGTGGGTACAACCACAAGTACAATTTGTAAAGATATTTGTTGGATGAAATATTTTGCAGTCAGGAGACATTATTCATGGCTCTTGTTAAGTAGAAAATAGCACTACATTCCATTTTGCCATGTTTCTTATTTGTAAAGAAAGTTACTCTTTGTTTGGGTTTTTTAGGCCCACCCTAGGTACAATTTTCCATGTACAGTAGTATCAGAAATGAAAAATGTAAACTTGATGCTAATAGCCGTACATCTATTTTAACAATATTGCCTACGCATTGGAAATATTCGGAATGTCTGTTAGTGTATTGCTAAATAACAGGGCACACCCCATCACGGTCCACATTGAAAATCGTTTCAGTCACTTCTTGTGAAGTTTAAATATCATTAATTTTACTTTCAAACATAAAAGCAGAGCTGAGTTCAAGTAAATTAATGCCATGTATGCCAGCCTCTGTGAAAAGCCTTTGGAAACAGCTGCAGAAACAGCAGCTCACAGGCAACATAGAGTGCTGATACATCCCTGCAAGTAACAGTATAGCCACATAGACAGCTATGCAGAAAGGCGTGTATTGCCTTTTTGTGTACTGCCTTACTCTGTGCATTGGCAGCCTGTGTCATTGCCTGCTGCTGAAGACAAAATCCATCATGCTAAGACAAGTAAGAGGTTTACAGTCTTTGCTGTAATTGATGTGGTGTAAGTATTGGGGTAGAGAGGAGGTCCTATATTCTTATCTACTCTTGCCATTCCTAGTCCTGGGTTAAGGTCTGTATGGTCTCAAGATAGGTGCAACAAAGTGAAGCTCTGTGGTGTGGTATCTGGAATTTGTTGGAGTAGAGAACTTGCTAGGATATAGACTTTCTTTTTAGAGAGAGACTGCTCTAACACCATTGGGGTTTTCCACTAAGTGACCACAAACAATATGGTTGGATACATTTCATTACTCCATGTTAATGGGATCTTCGCAGATCTTATCTTACTTATCTGTTGGATGAGAGACATAAACATTGTAACTAGTAAAAACAAGTAAGTTTCTGACACTTGGACTTCCTGCTAAGTCATTTACAATAAGAAATATTTTTTTCCTAGTTGCAACAACCCTTTCTCACAAGAAAGGGTAGTATGTGCATACAAGCAAACACAATTTTTTTCTCCCTAATTTAGTGGCAACCACCACTGAGGTTAGTAGAAGGGAATGGCTACACCAGGTTTGGGACAATCTTATGGCAGAAGTGACTTCACTGAATTGCTCCTGATTTCTAACCCTCTCCTTTTTCCTCCTTGCCTGTGAAGCCTTCTCATCTCAGTTGTATTTTGTTCTTTTCCTGCAGGAGAAAATATAAGAAAACATCACAGAGGTAAGAGTAAATCGCAGAGGACTGGAAGGCATTTGTGAGTCATTTCTCTCTTTGTTAGGGGGTTTGAAAAAGGATTTTCCTGTTACCAGGTTTGTGTGTTTTTTCTTTTTTTTCCCCGGGGAAATGCCATTCTACTGATTGTTTCCCACTTTGAAGGACCATCTTGTGCTGCTGCTGTTTCCAGTCTCCTTTGCTGCTATTGGTAGTCCTCCCTTCTGATGTTAGTGGCAGTTCTCTCTGAGTAAGGACAGAAATATTTGTCTTTGAAGGTGAAATCCTAACATCACACAATTTCTTCTGCAAGATCTGCTGGCTCGTTTGCTTATTCTGTAGTAAAAAAATGAATTGCAGCCCTGTAGAGTTACTAATAACCTGTGCCATTGCAGTTGACTGAAGGAAAATGTGAATCCTGTTGATTGAGTCCATATTACAGCCTCCAGATGTAGTTATCTTACTTCTTCCTTGTAGGAGGCAGGCTCAATGGGGGTCTTTGACAGATAAATTTTCTTGCTTTGGAACCCTTGAGCATGATGGCAGTTAAGCCAATGTGATGCCTTGATCGGCTAAGGCATCATAGGCACCACTCCTGTTTGCTATTACCCTTTGCTGAAGATTATCACTCTAATGCAGCAATGACAGGACAGGCTACATGCACGGTTGAGTGTCACAGCCACAAGAAACTGAAGTGTGGTGGCTTGAGTCTCAGCTTAAGGTGGGTTTAAGCTATGAGAGTTTAGTAAAAAATACTGATTTGGAGATACCTGTGGTGATCTGTTTAAGAAGGCATTGGATAATGTGAGACACAAGAACAGGGAGAAGGTAAATATGCTCCCAGGTTTTTTTTCTAAATATGGGGCTGACACTGTAGTTTTCTTTGCAGATCTACTTTTCTCCCTATTTCCCTTGGTGCTGCCATGATTATTAATTAATTATGAACATTTCTCTGGCCACAGGTCTTCAGTTGCTGCAAGATTATTTCCAGAATGAATGATTGCACTGTGTTTGTGTGCATTTGTGAGTGCCTTGGACTGCTTGCATTGTCAGAGCATTGCATTGAGTACTGTGTCTTATTTAGGTATCTTTTCTGTGTGCATAATTGTGACAATAGCAAGGTTTGTATTCAGCATCTTTTTCTATGGGAGACTTTCTGTAAGAGAGATGTAAGTATGTTCTACAAGTCCAATACATCCTTGTATTGATGATGTACATAGAATGCAATATGTCTGTTTATTTAAACATAGCATTAAAGGCATAAGTTTTGTGCCCTGTGGGATTTTGAACTTTCTGGTTTTTTTCTCTTACTCTTACACATGCCAGCTGCCTGCCTGATGGTGTACATCCTTGTAGCAATTTTGCAAATGGGCTTTCATGACCTTCTGATGTCTAAAATGATGTGAGCTCTGCAGAGGCCAAGAAGCCACTGCAGGGACCAGCATATGGCAACTACTGAGCAGCTGCTCCTGATAACCTTGCCCAATGGGTGCTGACTGCTGGCCCAGAGGGCTCTGTAGCACAATGGGCTAACTGTTATTTATGTCTAGGAACCACACATTGACAGCACCTAGGGAAACCTAGATGGCTAGTAAGATTCTGCCTTTGAATCTTACTCTGAACTTTCCACCTGCTGAGTGATTAAGTATGATGCTAAATGGAAAATTGCACATACTGCCACCTGGTGCAAAAGTGTAACATCTGGAAAAAATAAGTGGTAGGACAGCAGTTCACTTAAAGTCTGGTTTTAAGTAACACCTGTTGAGTTAGTAATTCCAGCAATATGCAATGTAAACTGAAGACTTGGGTCATGTTTCCCCCTTCATCTCTCACATTCAGGTTTTCTTTTTGCCTTTGATATGTTTTTTCAAAACAATTGTTGTGCTTCCTACATCACTGAGCTCTGAGGATGTCTGACAGCTGAACTGAAATTACCTAATGCTTGCTTTTACATCTTCCTTTTGTTTCTGTTTGGAGAGTGTTATCACATAAGAATGCCTACATGACAGTAGCAGCAGCTACATAGGAGAAACAGTGCTGTCCTTTGTACGTTGCAGTAAGTGCAAAGAAACAGTTTCCTCTGAATGCAGATCTTTTGGGAAGGAAAATCAAAGACATGTAAGAAAATAAATGAGGTACACAAGAAAATGCAATGAGAAAGAGCTGAGGTAAAATTTGAGCCATTCTAAAAGTATAATTAGAAATGACAGACAGTAACTCTTACATTGATCATTCTGTTAATTGAGTTGAATGCTTTTGTAACAATAACATATTAGTATGATTTTCCTTATAAACTTGGAAGTTTCACAGCTATCTAGACAACCCTAACTTCACTAGTCCCAACCTGAATTGCATCTGAACTACTGAATGTGATGTAAATCAATCACAGCAGTACCAGAGAAGTGGGATATTTAATCTGACCTCAAGTAATTTTATCATTCTGCTGTCTAGTTCCCTTTGGTAAGTGAACAGTAGATAGCTTACTATGTAATGAGTGGAGAGATAGTCAGAAAGAGGAAGAACTAGACAGGAAGCCAAAGCTCTTAACTTCCAGGTCCTGAGTTGGCTTTGCTGCTTTTGTTTGTTTGTTTGGGGTTTTTTTGGGGGGGTTTTTTTGGTTGGTTTTTTTTTTTTGGTTGGTTTTTTTTTGGG
>VZRH01006239.1:271068-285358 GCA_013397555.1 Urocynchramus pylzowi
TTTTTTTTTTTTTTTTTTTTTGGGTTTTTTTTGGGGGTTTTTTTTTTTTTTTTTTTTTTTTTTGAGCACCTGAAACCTCAGTCATGTTTGATTTGACTGTTGGGACTCCCAGTTGTCCTGAAGACTGCTAGCTGTGGGCTGTCATATATTTCTAGGAGATACTCAGCACCTTCAGCTTCCTGGAGCTTTAGAAGGGAAAGGAGAATTTCAAGTAGCCCTTGGCAATCTCCTCCTAACCTAGCTTCATTCTCTTGGGTGAATTCAGCTAGTGCAGGCAATTTGGCACTTCTAAAGACTCACTAAAGTCCAATTTATTGTGAAAAAAAATTGTCAGATAAATAATCTGCATTAGTTTATGTGGCATAAATTTTCCTCCATTAGAGTACACCATCATGGACATTTATTCCATCAGTAACACAGAATTGCATGTGTTGATCTTTTAATTTAGCTGCATGTTGGTTAATTGTACAGTTTAATTTTCTATTAAGATGCAAATGCTTATTTTACAGTGACCTTACTTCAGATAAAAGCCAAGAAAGAGGAGTCCTGATATTTAATCTGTCCATCATGGATGAATGAATTTCTTCCCTCTAAGTATCTGTTAATGCTTTACATGAAGTACAAAGTAGAAAAGGAAATGTTAAAGGAGAAGCCACTGCTCAAGCATTCTCACACCCTTCAGGGAGTTACATACACATGCCACCCCAGACTTAAACTGGAAGGTCCAGAGTCTCTTTGCAGCAGGCAGCTCCATAGAGCTGCGGGTGCCTCTTTTGATTCCTTGCTCACACACACACTCTCAGGTGTGCTTCCTTTTTCTTCAGGCTCAATAGTAGGTTTCCTGCAGCAGGTCAGCTCAAGCTGGGTGCCTCCAGAGAAGGACCCAGAACACAGAAATCCATGGAAAATTATACCCTTATGACTTAGCACCTGCCTGTCATATGCTCTTCATGTGCCTTGAATGCATTTCTCAGTCCAATAGTGGGTTTTGTTTTGGGGTCTTCTAACATCTTACTGAGTTATTTCTCAAGTGTCCACGCAGGCAGGCCATTAACTCTTCATAACTTGTCAAGCTGCGTCTTCTTCTGGTGGCTCTAGTTTTCTTATCTTCCAGTTTGTGACTCTGGCACACCTAGTCGCTGGTAGAGCCTAAAAAAGCCCTAGATATAGGATAAACAGTACTTAACAATAACCAAAACATCGTGTTATTTTTATTCTTCTCATACTAAAGCCAAAACACAGCACTATAGCACCTACTAGAAAAATAACACAGAATATTAATTATCCCAGCTGAAAGCATATCTAGATGTAACTTCACAGCTTGTGGCCTAAATACAGCTACTCAGGCTAAGCAAGTGAAGCCAAGAAGACTAAATCCACACTGTATTATAACTGTGTGTAACTCATTCTAGTTCAAATGTACTTATGATAAAGAAGTAGTGTGTCTCAGCAGGAAATGTAAACAAAGGGTCTTTGAAATATGACTTTGGCCCTGAAAAAAAGCATCCTAATGGGTCCTGCAAAATACTAATGTGGTTTCTTCAAAAAAATATTGTACTCTGATTAAGAAAGGTTGACACCTGATACAAACCACATGGCCAGAATATTAAGACCTCCCTAATCCTCAGAAGGATTTTGTTTTTTCTACTTCAGACAATAAGGCAGGAAACTCATAAGCAGAGATCTTTTCCATCCCTTTCCCTTTTTCTTATTCTTTCTCATCTATGTATGAGATTGTTAGTTCCAGTGTGCTTCAGCATTTAGTTAATATGTTCTTGGAGAAATGTATTTATGCTAGTGTGGGACACAAGAGATGAAACCATAAATGTAATGGTGTTATTTACAAAATAAGTGTATTTTCCCCCCAAGTTTAGTTGGTAATCATCAGGGTTGCTTATGCTGACCTCAGTGGATTGTTTTAACCTCTGTAGGTTAAAACAATCCACTGTCACTTTTGAAATATTATTCTCATGTCTCATTCTAAGTAATCTTTAAGTTTTGGCATTTACTTCCTGTGAGGAAATCTCTGTGCTGGGATTAATCTCATCTTTTAGTGTTATTAGGCACACTAAAGAGATCTTTATTGGAATGAAGCATCAGTGCTTTCTCAAAGCTGATTGTCTGAGTAAGGACATTATCACAGAATGAGTAAAGTTGCAAGGGACCACAGTGGGTCATCTGGCCCAACCTCCCTGCTCAAATAGGGTCATCTTAGAGTACATGTTAAAGGAGAGTGTCCAGATGGTTCTTCAATATCTTCTACAAGGGAGACTCCACCCCCTCTCTGGTCAATCTATTGCAGTGTGTGGTCACCCATACAGTAAAGTTCTTCCTCATACACAAGTGGATAGGTAGTTCATTGATTTTTTTTTTCCATCAAGCATTTATAGGGTATGAACTATAGAAACTTCTTGGCAATTTTCAGTACTGAGTTATTACAGAAATCTGGTCATTTAAATTACCCTAAGATGAAGCATTTCCATGAGTAATTCAGACCTCCTATGTCTTAGCTGTGTTTCAAATTTGCTTTGGATTGATATGGAGTTGTTTTAATCCTTCACTTTGATTTAGCAGTCAGACATTGGGGAGGAGTGGGAGGTAAGGAGGAAAGAGGTAGAAAGAACAAAATTGTTAGTGACTGACATTATCTTGACAGTTAATATGTGAACAAGCTTTTAGTTGGGGACATCCTCAGAGGGCGGGTGATGTAACCGAAGTCCTGCATAAGATTCCAGCCTTCAAAACCTCTCACTTCTTAAACGTCTCTCTTGCAAATGATGAAGGGTGAATCCTAAGGTATTTTGTTAAAAATCTATCAAATGCAAGGGATAAGGCATCTTTGCTGAGAGAATTTGCCCTAGGAGAGAATCAGCTATCTCCTGGCAACAGGACATTTTCTTAAGTAAAATTTCTCACTTTTAGTGTGAATTACACTTGAACCATGTACTGGTTTTGGATGGGATATAATTAATTTTCTTCTTAGTAGCTGGTACAGTGCTGTGTTTTGGATTTAGTATGAGAGCAACATTGATAACACACTGATCCTTTAATTGTTGCTAAGTAGGGCTACCTTTAGAACAAGGACTTTTCAGTTTCCTATGCTCTGACAATGAGGAGGTCCACAAAAGCCTGTGAAGAAGCAGAGCCAGGACAGCTGATGCAAACTGTGTTTATGGACAAAATGGAGTTTATAAACTGCGGTTTATATACAAACCGGAAGGAGTTCGCCAGGAGCTGCTGATCACTGCTTGGTAATGGGCTTGACATCAGTCCATTGGTGACAAGCAACGACATTCCTTATTTCTCTTGGGTGTTATTTCTTTATTTCTTTCTCTTCTTTTCATTTTATTATTATTACATCTTGCTTCAATTATTAAAGTGTCGGAGAAGGAAGATGTTACACTAGATGGTCGTCAGTAGAGTTCGTTTATTGTAACCTAAATACCTAGTTAAATACAGTCTTTAACTAGTTCATATATATTGTAAAAGTACAGCTCATTATTGGTTAGTTACTTATTAGTTAATACGCTTACTTCTACATTCTTGTGGTTAGTTTGTTTAACTTTTCTTCACTCTTCTAATTAAAAAATCCTCTCCCCCAACTTGCTGTTGTACCAAGGGTACAGTGACCTTGCCTATTCAGACACTGGCTGTTGATTTTTGTACTTATCTCCTTCTCACTTAACTAACTGTATTTTCTCAGCCAGCTAGCTGTTTACAAAAATCCTCTACGTTAAAGCGTTCTTATCTCAATCCACAACTTTTACCTTTATTATAATTCTCCTCCCCATCCCACTGAAGGGGTCAAGAGTGAAGAGAGTGAGTGAGCATCTGTGTAGTACTTCAGTTGTCAGTTGGGGTTAAACCATAACCAGCCACTAATAAGCCTTATCAAATTAGGGAAAACTATAAGCCTTCTTCCCTCATTTTCACATCAGAAAGTCTATTGGTTTGATTTCTACTGATTTAACTGTGTTTTCTTTAAAACATTGGCAATAGACTATCCAAGGTTTTGGTTTTTTTTTTCTCCCAACAAATGCATTTTGTTTGTCCTGTTGTCTTGCCTATTTTGAGATGATAACTTGGGGTGGAATTTACTTTAGTTAGATGACAGGTGATTAAATTCTTTGTGCAGTTTCTACATAGAAACTGCACTCTGAGCTAAAGGATTTATCACTTTTTTCACATTAAGATAAAAACATCTATGAGAGTCTCTTCTGAAAGCATTGTCAGATCCATGCTGAGTGCTGTACCATCTCCACAGTCACAGGGTAGCATGGCTAATAATGCATTTTGATAGGCTGGCTTCCAAGTGTTAACACCAAAACGAAAGGAAAGGAAAATAAGGAAAATAAGCCTTAATTAGAAACAAGTATTTGGGCTTCCTTTGTGTGTGCTATTAGTTTAAAAAGGTATCACACATTAAAATACTTAATACATGTTTCAGCGAGTGCCACCACAAAGAAGCAATTTACTGTAGTTTTTGCCTGGTATATCTCCTTTCCTCAATCCCATCCTCCTACTGATTTATTAGAAGAGATGCAGACCCTATTACAGAATTTCATGTGTACATTTCCAAGGTTTGAATTCTTATTATGCTCCAATGGATAATGATGATGTTAGATGTTCATCATGCAGAAGAATAATTATTCTCCTGCTGAGGAGAAGGTTCTCAAGTAGAAACTTCCATTTGTTATGTACTTACCTGCATGTTATGCTTTACAAGGGCTTTGTAAAATGTCGCATGTGGATATAAATTAATTGTGGATTGTACGTTTGACCATACTCAAAGATGTGCCTGACTCTGTGGGTGTATAAGTGAGTACATGTACAACAGGTACATTATAGATGCATCTAGATTATGAAAACTGATCCTGAGATCTCAGGAGTAAGATTTGGTACATTCATTTCCAAAGATGTGGTGTGGATTTTTGTGTTGTAGTTTTACCTTTTTTTTGCCCTCAGGCAGATTTTGGGAATAATTATGGTACAAAAGTGCTTTGTTTTCTCATGAGAGCAGGATTTTGAGCATCTGGGCCTCCAATCCCTGGTCAGAAAATCTTTTCTATTGCCAGTGTTTTTAACAATTATTACTACTTATTGCTAAACATTCTGATTCATTGAATACTTAAATCCACATTCCCCCTCACCTAGCTAAAATGATATCTTCAGAGAGGATATATAACAATTGTCTGAACATAATAGAAGTGCTGTAGTTAAAATCATAGTGTGTTTCATAGGTTATTGCTCTTAAAATATACAAGTAACTTATTTCTGAGCTGCTGTGCAACACATACAGATTTAGTGGTGCGTGTGATTAAGGTTCAAACTTTGGAATGTGACTTGACTAATATTTACAAAAACCAAGTTTTCAGCTTATTTTAATTCCTGTCTTGTTTAATACAAGCTATTTTTAAAAGAGGAAAAAATATTTCTGTTCTCTTAATTTGTTGTCAGAAACAATGCTTCATGCAGTACAGACAGTGCTCTTTGGACTTGTTGATCAGTGATACATTCTAGACTTGTATACCATTGTCTTATCAGACTGGTTCTCAGAGTCTGGCATGTTAATAGTAATGAGTGAATAGTATGAAAGTGGTTCTTTCCTGGAGTGGTTCTCACTTGTTCTTTCTGGGAAAATTTGCTGCAGATAGCACTTGCTTTGATTTTTAATGAAAAGCAAAGTAAAATTTTAAGAAGTGAAAGATGCTGACAATATTTCAACAATTCCATACATGGAATCTATCTATTCTGATTCTTTTGTCTGCCAAAAGCTGGTTTAAAATTCTAGGCTTTTTTTCCCCTTGCACTATCAAAACAGATACTACTGTAACTGAGTTTCACATGAACTGGTAATTTCCCTGGAGGTTTTTTCAGCTATCTAATAACATTTACACAAATTCCAGTGGTACTGACTTAAGACTTCTTCTCCACTTCTGTCTTTTAATGAAGAAAGAAATGCTTATCTGCTACTGACTGCAAGAATTGTGTGATCCACACCCCAGAACAGAGATGGTCCTGTAATTTACATCTTGTGGTTTTGTGAAAGAAGTCATTGGCATTGAGCATCTGATTAAGCCCTGCAAAGTACAACAGCATGTTGGTTTTCATGGGAGTAGTCAAGGAATGTTTAGGTGCAAAGACTAAGCTATTTTACAACAGCTGCTGAACCAAACTCGTTGCAGGTCATGACTAAGCAGAGTGATGGAAACAAATTTGGACTACAAATGCTGTGTTATGTATGGATGAAGAAATTAATTTGATTTCCTGGGAAGCCAGTCCAACACCTTTTGGTAGAAGCTGTTCATGTTCTGAAAAGCGATTAACTTGTTGCTGCTTTTTTGTTAGTCTGGCTAAGCTGCCCGTATGGTTGTATTCCAGCTTACAAATTGCAGTTGCAATTCTTTTTTTCTTTCACCTGGCAACACTGTGGATGTTTTCAGATCATGGTGACAAAGTCTCCTTCTGTAAGTTTCTGCACTAATAAACAGTCACAGCATCACAGAAACAAAGAATGAAGCTGAAAGGGACCACAGTGGGTCATCTGGCCCAACCTCCCTGCTCAAACAGGGTCATTGTACAGTAGATAGCAAAGGATTGTGTTCAGATGGTTCTTCAATATCTTTTGCAAAGTAGACTCCACACCCTCTCTGGTCAATCTATTGCAGTGCGTGGTCACCCACACAAAGTTCTTCCTCATATGATGCTGGAACTTCCTGTGCATCAGTTTCTGCCCATTACCTCTAGTCTTGCTGCTTGTCACCACCAAGAAGAGCCTGGTTCTACTCTCTTCCCACCTTCCCTTCAGATACTTTTAGACATTAATAATGTCCCCTCTCAGTTGTCTCATCTTGAGGCTTAGGAGGCTCATCTCCCTCAGCCTATCCTTATAAGAGATGCTCCAGCCCCTTAATGGTCTTTGTGGGCTTGGACTTGTGGTTATCAAGTTTGCTTTGGTGTTCTGTAAGCCAATCCCCCTTGAGCAATGAAAGGTCTTCCTTCCGACATTTGTTACCCTGATTCTCCTGGGTCAGAGATCCCTGACAGGTGGTCTTTTCAGTGAGGTTGATCTGCCATTCCCTGTTACCAGGGTTCCCCCTTCCATTTAGGAAGAGGCCCACGTTATCCTTTCTTTTCCTTTTGTTATTGATGTATTTGAAGAAGACTTCCTTGTTGCCCTTGGCATCCTTGGCCAGATTTAATTCCAGATGGGCCTTGGTTATTCTTGTCTTATTTCTACTTATTCTGAAAATCCCTCTATATCCCTTCTAAGTGGTCTGACCATGCTTCTACCTCCTGTGTGTCTCCTGTTTATACTGGAGTAATGACAGAAGTTCTTTACTCATTTATGTAGCTCTCTTGCCCCCTTTACCTGATTTCTTGCTCATTGGGATGCACTGTTCCTGAGCCCAGAGGAAGTAACCCTGGAAAATCAACCAGCTCTCTTAAACCCCTCTTTCCTGCAGAGTCTGTTCCCATATAATTCTTCCTGGGAGATCCCTGAAGAGACTAAATTTTGTTGTCCTGAACTCCAAGGTGACAATTACCTGCTGTCCTGTTTCCTCTTTGCCCATTACTGAGCTCCACAGTCTCATGGTCACTACAGCCAAGGCTGCTCCCAACTTTCACATCTCCAGCAACTCCTTCCCTGTTTTGTTTGTATAAAGTCAAGCAGCACGTAATTCCTTCTTGGATTCTCTACTACCTGTGTCAGAAAGTTGTCATCAATGCTTTCCAGGAACCACTTAGACTGTTTGTGTTTTGCTGTGTTGCTTCTCTGGTGGGTAGTTAAGAGAATGCCACAAGAACCAATGCCTAGTTCTTTAAAGCTGCTTCTAGCTGTCTGTAGAAGGCCTTATCTACTTCATCCTCCTGCTCAGATGACCTGTAGCAAACACCCACAACAATGTCACTATTACTAGTCTATTGGCAACGGAAAGGGGCAGGGAGACTGAGTGGTGGTCATCAGAATCCAAATTTATTGTGGACTATGTACACTTACATACTATTCTAGGAAGGCTAGTAATTTTTTAATACTATGATTGGGTTAATAATCACATAAACAAACATACATTTTGCAACATCTCTTGCTTGTAGAGTTGACTCAATCTTCTTCCCAATCTGATCCAATTTTCTTTTCCCCAGTCACTCAGTCTGATTTAATCTTCAAAGTTCTGTTTGTTCTTGCCAAAGCATCCTGATTATCAAATCTCTTATGCTAATCAGAGAGCATTCTCTGTCCTGTGTGCCTCAGTACTAGTCTGGTGTTTTATTCTAATCCGTAAGCTCTTGACTGGCTCATCATCCGCCCCAAGACAGAACTTGATACAGTGCAAGAGTTGCACATAGTGGGCAATTCCACCACTGTGCCTCCCTGGTCTGTCTCTCCTAAACAGTGTGTAGCCCTTCATTACAATATTCCAATTATGAGAGCTATCCCACCACACCTCCATTATCAAAATGATATCAAAGCTCTGTAACTGCACACAGATCTCTAGCTCCTCCTGTTTGTTACCCATGCTGCATGTGTTGGTGTACAGGCACTTTACAATAGTATTTGATTGTGTCAATATCCCAGTAGGTGTGCAAAGGGAAGCCCCACAGTCCCCGTGCCCGATGCTGGTTATGTCTTTGGCTGCTTGTGCTTGATTAAGATAGTAATTTTTAAACTTCTTTTTGCTACTAGCATGGTTGCTATAGTTCTTCCCTTCCCACACCTTACGTCTGTTGAGCCTGGCTATGCCTCCGCAGCTCGCTGGTCATGTATACCCCAGGTATACAGTTCTTCAGACTGTGATGTATTCTGCAATTCCATGACGGGCTACTCTCCCAGGAGGCACCTCCCCGGGAGCTGTGTTTGCTTCTATGTGCTCCCTGCCATCCATGGCCCTTGCACTCGCCACTCGGGTCCTGCTCTGCCGGCCAGTTCTTGTCTTTTCTTGTTTCGTGCTGTCTCACAGCTGGTCGTAGCTATAGTCTTTTGCTACTTTGCGTATTCAGTTTCTGAGTCTCACTGCAGGCTGTGGCTCACTGCAGGGTGTTCATCTGCAATCAGATATTCTTTTGCTGCAGGCTGTTCACTTGCAACGTTGTGTATTCTGTTCCCAAGTCCTGTCTTGGCTTGGCCCCTGTCATTTTTCCCAGCAGGCTTGGCTGTCACCTCTCACGATCACATCAGGGTCACCAGATATTGGAATAAATCGGGTGAGACTCCATTTTCTTCATGCAGGAAAAAGCCCATTCTTTAGTCACATAAGTCATTTTCATACAGTTTTACAGACCTTATGTGTGACTCCAGTTGGTTAGTAGCTGTCTTGCCAATTACTCTATTGGTTAGTAAAAGGGATTTTACTTGTCCATCAAATCTCTTTATTCTTAAATTGTTTGCATATTTTCTTCACTGATTCTCATGGGCTAGATCTAATGCTTATGACTTTTTTTTTTTTTTTTTACCCAGGAATAGATTATTATCTTAACAAACTATTCATACCAGGATTGTTTTCACATGGGAACTTGCGAAGTACTTGCTGAACTTAGAAGTGGCAGGCTAACTACTGATCTAATAGAGCAGGCCTGATTTTATGAGGCCTTTCTTTTATAATTTTTCTACTTGACTGCAATAGCATAGCACTTCAATAGGCCTGTGATTATCATCTAGATTGACATAGTTTGAGAGTGAATGAGGGACTTGCTTGGTAATACAAATGGTAAAATTCTGTTTGCTAAAGAAATGAGGCAAATGATGTAAACAAAGACATGGCTACCTTTATCAGATGCAGACTTGTGATGTATATATGTAACTGCCCATTCTTAATCTGGGAAATTATTTTGTTATAATAAGAGCACACCTTATAGCATTCACCCATCTCTTCTTCCAGCTATTTGTTGAAAAGATGTAATTATAAGAGCATGCTTCTTCAAACCATCATATGCACACTTATTCATCCGAAGCTTACAATTTGAATTAGGAATAGGCTAGGCAGGCATCAGGTTTTATAAGCATATGACAGGTTTGTCTCCATGGAAGGATTTCAACTTCAGGAATGAATGTAAAAACATTGAGGAAAGTATGAACTCAATAGGAAACAAAAAAATAACCAAAATATTATTTCTGCTTTGAACTAAAATTTGATTAGAACTAATATTATTAATGTTTCTAAATGACAAGCATTTTTAGTGAATGAAGAAATGGAACCCATGTTTTGGTCAGGAGTACAAAGAGACCACTTCCAAATGCTGCTAGATTTGTATCAAGGGTCAAGAAAAAGACACCAAATTACACTTATTTAACTATACTTCTAGGCATTAATCTTTTGTAAAAAAGATGTCTAACAAACAGGCCTCTTGGCTTTTCGCCATCTTGGTAATCCTCCTTCAGATGCTTTCTAATAGCTTTATATTTTTTTTTATATTGCGGTGCCTAAAACTGAATCACTGGCCACTCCGTGTAGCTGAAGTATATCTGCAAATTGTGTTTTACTGAACAAGCAAACTTCTTATAGTTGCTATAGAGACAATATAGAGTATCAGGACAAAGGTATTATTTGAATGTTTTCTTGTAATGGGGAGTAGAAAATCTGTGTGTGAATATAGGTTTGTAGTCAAAGAAGCAAAGGAAGAAATGAGTGGGCAGTACTGGGAAAACAAAAGGGGATTACGGGTCTATTCAGCTTTGTTTCATGATATGAAAAACAGTCCAGGTTGCAATTAAGACTGCTGAGTGATTTTCTGTCATCAAGTGATAGAAAATCACCTTGATGACTTAAACAGTTTCCCACCTTATATCTATATCATATGAGGAGTACCAAGCTATGATGCTTTTCCTAGATGAGGAAATGATGGGTTCAGTGCATCTTATATATTTTCGTACTGTGTTTTTAAAAGTCTTTAAGAGTACTCTCTGATATAAAGAGAAACAAAGAACTCTTGGCTGGCTAATCCATAAAGACTCATAAATGTGCTCTGTCTGCTCCAATTGTTAACAACTTATTAGCTAATATCTGTATATTTTCATTCTGTTATTTGAAAACTATTTTGTTTCAAATTATATCTGTAGCATTACCAGATCTTTTCAGTCTGTGTTGGACATGAATTTCAACAGAGGATGTCAAGGAGACACTGGCACAATTTTTTCTGGGAAAGGCCAGAAACTTCTATTTCCAAGAATACCTTTTGTACCAGTATAATGATCACCACCTTTTCACAAAGTGAAAGAATGACGAAGTAAAATAAGTGAATGTTGATTAAAAACTATTAAGGCTAGGAGTAATTAATTTTTAAAAACGGGTGTTCTTGAAGTGAGCTTTTAGAAGGAGAAGAGTGCTATAGATATTTGTTCAGGTCTTTTGCTGCGGTTTGCTCTGCGGGGCAGGGGTGACCCCCCAGCTGCCACAACGGGTGCACAGCTAGCCCAATGCTTATAGCACTGTCTGTCCGAGACCCAAAAGAAGGTCCCAGTGCAGGTAAGCCTAGCAAGCAATAGTGATTTCAGCTCTAAGTGATTATCAGCTTATTAAGTGATTTCTAGCTCCTTTGCTTGCTAGGCTCTCGCAGGCAGCAGACGATGGAAGAGAGAGGAGAAGAGATGTATGAAGTTCCACAGATCATAGCTTTATTCAGATCTTCGGTGACAGCTTCTCTGCAAAGGGTTCCAGGGACAGCTCTCCTGACAAACTGGGCAAAAGTAGGGGTTTTTATAGGGTTTAGGAGGATTGGAAACTATCCAATAGTAAGGGTCAAAGGGAAAGTAGCCTATAGCTTTACAGATAGATAAGCAAGGGTCCGAAGACGGAAGAGGGACTTCTCTTGGTCCTAGTCAGCATGACTTGGCACTTTAGGCTGCTGACCACCAGGATCTTGCAGGCCTGGAGCCTGCTACACAGGTCCAAATGCAGTTCTATGACCTTATCAGAGACCACATGGCAGTTCTCTCTCACAACACATATGCATGGTGAGAAAGCTTCCAGGGAATTTCATTATACATTTACACTCATCAGTGAAACTAATGATTGTGAATGAAGAATCCATAAAGCTGATTTATTTCTTGCCCTTCAAATAAATTGTGTTCCTTCATACTGATTTTTTCTAAGCCATGCTAGAGCATGCTGTGTAGACAGCACACAGCCAGTTTTGTAGTGTATGAAAACAGCATGGTGGCTACACAGAATCTCTAATTGATTAAAATTATCCTCAGTGATACCAGTTTAACTTGTGTCACAGAACACATGAAGAGTCTTGGAAGGATGTGGTAGTATTATGCCAGAATCCTGTCCAAATGATACAGGTATAATAAAAAGGGAAAAACAACCCAGGCAACTGAATAGATTATAAAATACACTGACTGTGTAGGTTTTCAAAGGATCAAACAGCTCCTCAACTTAAACTTAGTGCCCTGAATGGAAATATGTGCTTGTTTATACTTGCAGTGGTTCTGTTTTCCAAACAGAAACATTATGTCTGAATCACTGCAGAGAATAATAAGCTACAGACCCTGCTAAAGGAAGTTATGTTTGCCCTTTCTGGAAAAATATATTTGTAAAAAGGTATTGCAGTTTGGGTGGCATGACCCTGACTTAAAGTCATATTTCTCCTTTGCTTTGTATGATATGTTTAACATTGCAGTTCTCCTATTCGATAGTTTGTGTATAATCAACACCAGGCTTGCAGATTTGTGTGTGTGGAAAATCATGCTGTAAAAATCCAGTGTCCATAAAGAGGACACAGGAGTCCTGCAACTTTATTTGAGTAAAGGAGAGAGTTCACTAGGCAATAACCCCATGGGGTCTCTCTGGAATTTTTGGAGGATGCAGCCTCCTCTTATCCTAAACTCCCAGCTGCATGTTGCCCTCTTCCTTTACCCATTGGCTGAGGTACTAGGAAGGTACAGACTTCCTGAACTGCCTACTACGTGTTCTGCCTTGTATCACACCCTCATCATGTATCACACCCTGATCATGCACTTTATGACCATTAAAATTAGTTTTAACCCCACCCTGGGCAGAGAAGTTAGTATTCATAAATCTATTAAGCTTGTGTATTTTTCCCCAAAGTTCAGAAGTTCAGAGTGTGCTCGGTTCTTGGGGGGCTTAATGTTCATAAAGACCCCCCCCCCCCATTTTTCCAGAACCTGATTGGTNTTATGGCCATCATAAGTTTTGGTACCTGCTTCTGCATCCCACAGACCACAATAATAATAAGTCACTAGCTAAACCCCTTTATGTTCCCTACCAGTCTACTGATTTACTCTCAGTAGGAAAAACAAGTAGATACTGACTTCTTGGTCACAGAATAGTAATATCAAATTTGTGCAGAAAATCATGCTGTGAAAAGTCATTGTCCACAAAGAAGACAGAGGAGTCCTGCAACTTTATTTTGGAGTCTATTAAGCCTGTGTATTTTTCTCTAAATTTCTAAAGTTCAGACTGTGCTCAGCTCTGCAGCAAACTAGTGTGGTTTGATGTTCATAAAGACCCCCATACCCATTCTTCCAGAACCTGATTGGTCCTTTCAGATCTAGTAGTTTGTGAAGACATTAGCACCCATTTCTCGTATCAATTTTTACAACATTTACCATTTAGGCTTTTGAGCTGATTGTTAAATGCCTAGTTCATGTTAACTGTGTGCAGCCAGCTGTTAGACTAGCATTTTTGAGAATGTAGATCACTGTTGAGGAACACACCTAGTGCAATTAGCTCAGTGTGCAAGTGGCAGGTTGTGCCCTGGGTTGTGGGAAATGGCAGGACCCCCCGGCAATGAGCTGGCCCTTTGCCTAACAAAGGGTATGGGGACCTGTTGCACTAGATGGCCAGCTTACCTAGAGGCTCTGTAGAACCCAATGAACAATAAGAAGACCCTAGACCAAATAACACCATTCCACCAAGGTACATGTACAGGGTGAAAAGAGAGTGTAAGGGATGGGTCCACAGACTATAAGGGTACAAATCCTTGGGATTCTGTTGTTTGTGGTCTGTCCCTGAAGGCACCCAGATTGAGGTGTTACTGTATTTCTGATCCACAGTTAAATTACTTAAAAATACCAGACAAATGAGACTGCTACAGGAAACCTCAAGTCAAGCTTTTCAGGGAAACCTATCTGACTGCTCAAGAGTGGTGTGTGTAGGGAGTCAAGCACCTGTCAGCTCACTGGAGCCACCTGTTGTGAAAAGGCTTCTGTCACAGCAGTGAAAGTCTCGTGTGGTGTGAATGTGCCTCCCAGAGTGGCTTCCAAATGATCAGACATGAAAGTTTCCTTAACATCTCACCTCTTTCTTTCTGTCTGCCCCTACCCCCC
>VZRH01006239.1:286587-306559 GCA_013397555.1 Urocynchramus pylzowi
AAAAAAAAAAAGTTTTATTTAATAGTAAGAACGGAAGAATGGCAAAGAGAAAGAAAGAGAAAATAAATAAATACATCGAAAAAGAGGTGTGAGCAGGGGGAAAGGGAGAGTGACAGGGATTAGGTAGAAAATATCACCCTTCTGTGGATCCCAACATCTCGTTGATCTTCTCCATCTGGTCTTCTTGGTGAGGGTCCCTCACCAAAAAGTATAGAATCCAATGGATTAATATATGTTTGGAATGCCCAGGTGCCTCCCCTGGGAAGGGCAAGTTTGACACGGTCCCTTGCAACGCTGTGGATCTGTTGCATCATGTTGCATCACCTGCAGTGCTCTGGTTCAGGGTCGGGGGACCCCTTGGTGGGGTCAGTGGCCCCTTTAATGAGCCATGACCTACCCTCTGCTGTCCCTCATGTGGATATCCCATAGATGCATCTTTCCTGGGGTGGGGGCCCCGAGCTGGACTGCACAGCAGAGGATCAGTGTTAACTGCCTTTGTCCAGAGACTGTGCCACACACCCAAAACCTCTCATTCTCCCTGCTTTGATCTGGGGCTCTGTGTGAGTTAAGCAGTATATAAGCCTGGGGCTGTGGTCTAGGTGCTAGGCTTAATCCTCCTGTGAATGCAATCTTCTCTGCCAGCCCAGACCTGAGTCACTTACCTCTGTCAACTTGCAGTCCAGCCCATGAAATGTGTCCTGGTCTTCCATGCAGCTTTTGTTATACAGTTTTGCTATAATAGGCAAAAGTCCTTCATAAAGATGTTTAAGCCATAAACTATAACATTTCAGTCTCCAACAATGGGCCATAAGGGACTCAATGGCTCTAGCATACCTAGGCATCTGCAATGACTTGGACTGTCAAAGACTCCCAAAATGTCCCATGACTCTCAGTGTTGCATCATCCATTGTGAGATTCCCCCCACTTGGGGACGTACTGAGCATTTCCACCTGAACCCGAGCATATATAATCTTTGGGCTCAGGGACGTCTGGCACCACTTTATGTATCCAGTGGAGGACCAGAATTTCAACAGGACTGTGACCACCTCTTTCAACAAGACTGTGACCATTACTTCATCAGGACTGCAGGCACCACTTTGTAGGACTATGATCATCACTCTGCCAAAGAGGGTGCCAGGTTATACTCTGCCTTTGTGGGTTAAAACCAGTTTTCTCTGTATCACTGTATTTGTTGTAATCTCTTTAGTAAATTTTAACTCTGACCTGTAAACTCTCTTGAGACAGTAGAGTGTGGTTCATTTCACCCCCAGGTTTACTTTTAAACCAGCACAACATTAAACTGTTCTAGGCTGCATAAGTAATATGAACAGTTTCCAGCCCTCAAGAGAATTGGCAGTCTAAGCAAAACATTGAAACCAACAAGTCACAGCTGAAAACCCTGAGAAATAAATGAGGAATTACAAGAAATATTTCTTTTCACATACTTGCTATGAGTTCAGTTACAGCCTGTTTAGTATTATTTGGGACAGTTGTTTTCACTGTAGAGTTTGGCTTGAAGTGTTTAGTTGATTTTGCCAACAGGTCTTGTTAAGGGAGTTAATCTTCCTTAATTGTGTTTGTCTGCCAAGGGAGATTTAGTGGAAGGTAACACTTCTGCAAGTGACTGTAAACTGAGCTTAAGGAGAAAACCTTGGAGAAGAGAGTAAACATGTATTTAGGTGGCTAGTGTTAGGTGATTACAGAATCATAGAAACAATTAAGCTGGAAGATAAATCTGAGATTTAATGTAGTTGACATGGTGATATTCAGTCACAGGTTGGACTTGATGATGACTCCACCGCTCCCTGGGTAACACATTCCAATATACCCTTTCTGTGAAGAAACTCTTCCTAATTTCCAAACTAAACCTCCTCTGGTGCAGCTTAAGACTGTGTCCTCTTGTCCAGTTGCTGGTTGCCTGGTAGAAGAGACTGACCCCCACATGGCTACAACTTCCTTTCAAGGTACTTGTAGAGAATGCTAAGATCACTCCTGAGCCTCAAACTAAACAACCACAGCTCCCTCATCCACTCTTCATAAGACTTATGTTCCAGACCCTTTACCAGCCTTGTTGCCCTTCTCTAGACCCTCTCCAGCACCTAAATGTCCTTCCTAAGTTGAGGGGCCTAGAACTAGACACAGGATTCAAGGTACAGCCTCACCAGTGACAAGTACAGGGGAAGAATAACTTCCCCAGTTGTGCTAACCACACTATTCCTGATACAGGATAGATTGCCATTGGCCTACTTGGTCATCTGGACTTTCTGCTGGCTCATGTTCAGCCTGCTGTTGGCCAGTAACCGCAGGTCCTTTCCCACTGGGCCACTTTTCAGCCACTGTGCCACCATGGGGTTATTGCGGCCAAAATGTAGGACCTGGCACTTGAACTTTTATGCTGTTGATATCAGCCCATTTATCCAGCCTGTTCGGGTCCCTCTGCGGAGCCTTCCTATCTTCCAGCAGATTGACATTTTGATCTAGATTGGTGTCATTTGTGAATTTGCTAATTGTAGCCTCAATTCTCTCATCCCAAACATTAATTATTAAACAGGAATGGGCCAAACTTATTCCTGGGGGACACCACTAGTGACCAGATGCCAACTGGAGAGTGGTGGTGGATGGATGCAGCACCATCCACCACCACTCTCTGGGCCCAGCAGTCCAGCCAGTTCTTAACCCAGTGAAGGGTGCACCCATCCAAGCTGTGGTCTGCCAGTTTTTCTAGGATTATTCCATGGGAGACTGTGTTGAAGGTTTTGCTGAAGTTCAGGTAGACAACATCTACAGCCTTCCTCTCATCTACCACGGAGGACACCTGGTCATAAAAGGGGATCAAGTTGGTCAGGCAAGACCTGCTTCTCCTAAATCCATGCTGGCTGGGTCTGATCCCTAGACTGTCCTGTAGGTACTGTGTGATCATACGTAAGATGATCAGTTCCATAACCATGCCAGGCACCAAGATCAGGCTAACAGGCCTGTAGATTCCTGGATCCTCCTTTTAGCCCGTCTTGTGGATGGGTATTTCACTTGATAAAATCCCAGTCATCTGCGACCTCCCTGAGTAGCCAGGACTGATGATAATGATGATGAAGACCAGCTTAGTGATCACTTCTGCCAGCTCCCTCATAACCCATCTGGTCCCACAGACTTGTGAGCACAGAAGTGGCTCATCAGGTTACTAACTGCTTCCTCCTGTAATACATGGGATCTATTCTGTTCCCTGTCTTGGTCTACCAGCTTAGGAGGCCAGTCTACCAGCTTAGGAGTCCTTACTGTTGAAGACTGAGGCAAAGAAGATGTTGAGTACCTCATCCTTCCTCGTCTTTTGTGACTACAGTGCCCTCTACATACAACAAAGAACAGAGGTTTTCCTTGCCCCCCCTTTTGCCATTAATGTATTTATAAAAACACTTTATTATCATTTACAGAAGTGGTCAGATTAAGACCTAATTGAGTAATCTTCTTTTTGCATGACCTAACGACATCCTTAAACACTTTGTGAGCTGCCTGTCTCTTTTTCCAAAGATGATATACCGTCTTTCTTACCCAGAGTTTCCGTAAAAGCTCCCTGCTCAGCCAGGCCAGTCTTATTCCCACCTGACTCACCTTCTGGCATCTAGGGAAGGCCTGCTCTTGCTTCTTGAAGATTTCTTTCTTAAAGCGTGTCCAGTCTTCCTGAGCCCTCTTGTTTTTAATGGCTGCTTTCCGGGGGACTTCCTGAATCAGTGTCCTGAATAGGTCAAAATTCACCCTCTGCAAGTCCAGGTTTTGTTGATGCCCCTCCTTACATCACCAAGTATTAAAAACTCTATCATTTCATGGTCTCTTTGCCCAAGATAACATTTAAACACATCTCCTACCAGACCTTGTCTGTTTGTAAACAGAAGGTCTAGTAGGGTCCCACCTCCAGTAGACTCACTTAGCTGTGACAGGAAGTTACCTTCCACACACTGGCAAGTAGTAAAGAGATGATCTCGTTTTGTGACTACTGTATTTCAAGATAATGAATACAAAGGAAGAATGCATTGCAGGGTAGTTCCATATTCCATATATGAGACATTGATTCTCTCACTGCATTGAGCAGTCTCTTATAGCCTTTGGCTTGATGAATTGGGACTTTCATCTCTAGCCCATTATAATTTTTGCTGCTTTTTATCTACCTTGATGTTATTTAACTGTAATAGCTCCTGAGCTGTGTCATGGATTGTGAAATCAATACTATTCTATTTACCATCTGTATGGCAGTTGTCTTCTGTTAAGTGGGCAGTTTTCCTTATCTCTTCCACAACCACTCCTCCCTCCAGGGAGACATTTGCTGATAACAGGCTATTGAATGTCAATGCATGACTGCTAAGAACTTTAATATCCCATTGTGAGATGCTCCGCCCAGAGGGAGGAGCCAAGGATTCCTACACAGATATAGCTGGGAATCTGGAGAAACAAGACAGCTCTTGCTGGGTTTTGCTCAGAAAGAGCACTCCCCCTTTTCCACTGGATCAGCAGAGGAAGATCTTCACCTTTCCTTCGATAGGATTTTCCTGCTCCAACAGAACCACACCTGAGGACTGAGTCCGGGAAGACTGCAGCCACAATTCCAATTAGACTNGCCTTCCTTAGCAGACACCTGTCTTCCCAAACCAAGAAAAGCTGTTACAAAAGTGAATAGATATTGTCGTGTACAGCACTTTTCATTGTCTGCTTTTAGCAGGATAGAGTGATCTGATGTATTGCATTGTTATAGAACTTCCTCCAAAAGTTAACAAATCAAGGAGAGAAGATGGACTGGCCACGCTCTTTAGAATTGCCATCCCTGTATTGCTTCTAAATATTTATAGTGCAGGAGATTTTAGCATTTTTTGAGCTTCAAGTGCATACCATTTTAGGATAGCACAGAGCCTTACCTGCTCCTGGATTCTTGCGAATATTGTTATTAATACCCTGGCCTTTGCAGTAGGTCTGTGGCATAGGTGCATGCATGTTTGTAACTTTTCAGTACTCTGTCATGATTCAGAACAGTCTCACAGCAGCTGAAACAAGGCACAATGTTGTTTTCAAACTTTTTCTCCCACTTCAGCTGCAGCCTGTTTCTAGTTTGTTACTTCTGACTACATTGGAGTACATTAATAATTCTCTTAATATAATCATATTGGCTTAAAAGAACCTCTTGTCAGGGGAAAAAAATCTTTTTTGGGACAGCCCTGTGAAAGGAAAGAAGGAAGATAAGTTGGAGGATACTGACTGGGTGCTTAAGTTACTCAGTTGACATACAAGAAAATCAAGTTCAAATATCTTCACTAGGTTGCCATTTCGCCACTGAGCTTTTTTAGTTCTGGTACAAAAATTGTTATATCAAGTATGTATCAGTCTGAAATACAGACTATGAATATTCTTCAGGTGTACATAGTTTCATTTCGTCTGGAGTGCAGTGCCAATAACTGGCATATAATGGAAGCAATAAGCATAAAATCCACCTATATACTCATTTGTGCTGGCAGAAATAATGAAATCGATTTTGTGAGGACTTTTTCAAATCATTAGCTAGCAACTTCTGTTTTGTTGTTGGCTCTAGGCTTTCCCAGACACCTAGTCACACACAGAATTACATAATAGAATCATAGAACAGCTTGGGTTTGATGGGACCTTAAAGATCATCTACCCCTCCGCCATGGCTGGGGACACCTTCCACTAGAACGGGTTGTTCTAAGCCTCATTCAACCTGGCCTTGAACACTTCCATGGAGGAGAATCCACAGCTTCTTTGGGCAACCTGTTCCAGTATCTCACCACTCTCACAGTAAAGAGTTTCCTCCTAACTTCTAATCTTCTCTCTTTTAGTTTAAAATCTTCTCCCTTGTTCTATCACTATCAAGGATACACTGAAAAGTGCCTGGCCAGGCTTTTGCCACATACTGATACCAATAAATAGGAAAAAAATAGTCTGCTTTGATTAGCATTAGAGCTGTATATATCTTGCAAAAGTATATATCTTGCAAGTAGTTCACAGGTTCTAGAACTCTTAATTTGTGCCATTCCTTTTGTCCCTTTTTGCATGGGAATGTTCATTGCAAACAGAATTTTTGGAAGGACAAGCTTTTCTTAATGTGCAAAGATAGTCAGAAGGCAGTGGATGATGGGACATAATATTTAAGAATGAAATAGTGGGCCTCCTGCCCTGTGAATATAGCATTTTGTAGTAACTCTGTAAATATAAAGAGTAAAGCAGCTGGAAGAGGATTCTACTCCTGATGGTAAAAAAAACCCCCAAAAACCAACCAAAAAAACCACAACAATAACAAAAAAACAAACAACAAAACCAAAAACAAACAAAAAACCCACACATACAAAAAAAAAAAAAAATTAAAAACCCAACAAAAACAACCAAATCTAAAAGCCCTCTGTATTTGTCCTGGTTTAGGGCAAATCTGGGAGAAGCCTCCAAAGGTTTTCCTCTAGAAAGCAAATTCAAGTGGCCCCTCTACCAACTGGTTAGGGAAAAGATTTCCTTGGAGAAAAGTGGAAAAAACCTGTTTATTTAACGGACAAAGCATTCACCAGCACAAAAAATGAACAATATTAAACAACAAAACTTCTTGCCACTCTGAAGAGATGACAAACTCAGAAATTCCCCTTCGTGGGCTGTAGCTCGGCTCAGTCTGTTATCAGTTCCTCTGGCACAAGGAAGTGCCGTGGCCCAGGCCAGGCCCAGTGGGCCACAGGTGCAAGCTGCTGGTGCTCTTCTGGGTTTTCAGTCCAGAGCAGGTTTAAACAATTCCAAGAAAAAGAAAAACCACAGTCCAGGGAACTTCTCTGCCTCAGCTAGTTATAAACAAACTAAAAAGCAAAGGAGAGCTCTCTCTCCCTGTCGGTGCTGCAGACAACACAGTCCAGAAGCAGGATGCAGGGGAGCAAGTGCAGTTTCTTATAAAAAACTCTGCGCTTCTTCTTTCTCTCTCTTCACTCTTTGAACCAGTCTTAAAAGCGCAAAACTTATTTCTGGGCTAAACAGATGAATGGGGATACAAGCATCATAAAGTTATCCCAGTACATCCTCCGAAAAAAGAATCCAAAAAAAAAACCACCAACCCCTCCCCCCTTCTAAAAACCAGAGAAAATTTTATTTAAAGATGAGAGAAATCAGAGTAGATATTTCTGTGTCTAAAAGTGCTGTAAGAAAGCCAAATTAGTGCAGAAGTGAATAAGAAACAACAACATTATATTGAATGGATATTAATTTTACATTGAGGCATACAGAACTGCAGTGTGAGATTGAAACAATACAATTTTTTAAAAACTTTTTATGGTGATGATGGAGCATACTCTTTTATAAAAAAAAAATCTGTCAGAGTAAGACTAATTTTTTGTATTTTATTTCCCTTTTCAGTATACAGGATTATTAGAGAAAATTAGCTCCTCTTCAGTAACTGAGCATGTAATAATTTGTTGTCATTCAGATATGAATTTGATTCAGCTGAGTGATTTTTAACGAACATATGAGTGAATTCCAAAGGGAAATATATTTCTCCAGATTGATCTAAAAAATGTGTTGGTTTTTTTTCAGTTGGAGAAAGGGGAAATAATTGGTGAGAAAAAAGCTTGGCACACTGTTGAAAATCACAAATAATCCTACACTATTTTGATTTAATTGTAGAGCCTGCAAACATTTTCATTAAAAACCTTTTGAAAGAAAGAAACAATCTCAGGGTTGATTATCTCATATATCTTATTATCCAATGCTGGTTGGTAGAAGGATGAAATTAAAAGAGAGCAAACTGAGGCCAAGGGAAGAAGAGGTTTTTAGACAAGATGAAAAGAAAAAGTGATGTTTTTGAATGTTTAACTCATTTTTTTCATAGGTAGTAGATTTCTGGATGTTTAAGATGAATTTGCAGTCATCATGGCTTGATGGATTATTTTACAAAGTACTTGGAAATTTCAAAGCTAGCAACTCCAGAAAATGACCACGGAAATAATTGTTCATGTTTCTAATATCCTGTGGCTTTGAGTGAGACTAGGTTTGTCTCCTTCAGGCTCCCTGCCACTTTAATACTTGAGTATTCCTCCTGCATAATGGAGCTTCATGCAGAGTGGGACATTTTGTAAACACAGCAGAATGGCAGAACCCGGCTCTTGCCTTTTACATGCTTTGGTTTCTGTTTATAGTTTTGATGTGTCATTTTGTTAGATGCTCACTGCCTCCAATCCAAATTGTGTCACAGCATGGTCTTTGGGAAGAGAAGGGGAATTCAACCTATTTTTGGTATGAACTGTCATTAGATGCTTGTAATCAGATTGCATCTACTTTGAAAGGAGGATTATGAAGAAGAAATTTGCACAGTGAAAGGTTGATAAGTATGCAGATATTCTAGCAATTTTCTGCTTTGGGGTGTATCATGAAATATTTAACTAACTAACAGTCTCAATGTGTTGGAGAGAGGTGACTACTGAGATAGAAGATGTGTATTTTGGTGATATTTTGTTGTACTGATCTGGACAAAATACCATACGTAACTGCAGTATTAATGACAGTAACAAGTAGAGTCTGGAGGGAGAGGTAGTATATTTTAATGGACAAAAAAGTGACAGAAAATTAAGAATCCTTTGGAAAATCAAGTCTACTGTCAGGTACATTTCTCTACTCACTTCTTACTTCTTCATCCATCAATTACAGCTGCAAAAACATTACTTCCACAATCCAGAATAACTGGGTAGTAGAGGGGTAGACCACTTCTTTTTGGCATGGAAGTAGTTACTAGGTAGAGCAGCAGAGCTTGGAGCTGCTGATTATTCTCTTGGGCTCACATTCTTAATGTTGGGAATGTCACTCTTTGTGACCTACTTAAGTCTGTCATGTCCTTTTTTTGCTCATGGTTCTGAGATCAAGTTAGACATACACTGTCTGATAACAGATGGACAGCTGAAGGAGTGGTCTTTGAAAACATTTCAGCCCTCTCTGAGGAACCTGGATTCTTTATCTCAGGAACTTTTTTTTTACATGATTGCCCACATATTGTAAGGAACTCCTCAAAATTAAGCTGTTTAGGGGAAAATATGTGCATGTTTGAAAGGATTGGATAGAGGGCTAGGATCCAGGAAAAGCTCATCCATCACCTATGAAATGAACTTCTTCCACTCTTCTTGTCTTCTCCTCAAAATTGGAGAAGAGTTGTTGGTAGGTAATCTCAGTGTTTGCTTGTAGAGAATGACCTATTGGGAGCCATGTAGTGCATAAATGTGTACGTGCAATTTTCACACATCCACTCTATAGAACTTCTCAGCTAAGTTTGGGGTTTTTTTCTCAAATCCTGAATTTTTAAAACCTTTAAATGTTTCAAAAGTAAAATTAGTTTAAAATATAAGTTTTCATAAATGTACTAGACAATATGATTTTTTTTTAACTTTCATGCATTTTTGTGGGCAGAAATTATGAGCATGTTGAGGAGAGAAAGGGAAAAACAAATAAATAAGCTTTCTGCTCAAGTCAGTTTTACAAAATATGCGTGACTAATTTTAGTGTTGCCTGTAGCGTCTATGCTCAACATCCAATTTGTGTTCTATTGGGCTAGAGGTGTTTTTAAAAATGACCCTCGAAAGTTTGTCCAGCTTGTCTAGCACTGTCACAGCTGGACAAGGCACTGACATGGCTGGCTTAGGAAAAAGGCAAGGATGGGAAAAGGGTAATAGAAGTGGCTGCATGTATACAATTTTCAGGCCACTTAATGAGCCTGTCCTGTATACATATGTTGCAGTTTCATGTTAATGCTAAGTGAGATGAAATTTGGAGACATACCATACCTCACTCTTCAGAGTTTTGCAGCTTAAAGTCTCAGTTGAGATGGACATGACACGACACTCCATAGTTCATGCAGCAACAGCAAATTTTTATTGAGTGCAGTTCCTTTTTATATGGTTTTCGAAAACCTGTGTGGTTGGTCCCGATTGGCTGAATTTGGTTACCACCCAGCTCACTGGCCAATAGATGCCTGTGTCCATGTTTGCCAGGGATTGTCTGGCATTGTTTGAATTTAAATCTCCCAGCTTTCCAGTGCCTTTCTGTTAGGGTTGTTTACGACTTTTCCCTGACGGTCTAGACTGGTCAAGTTCTAATTAGGGTTATCTATGACTGTGAGGCCTCTAGGCCAACTATTACCCACCACAGCTTAACTGTAGATGAAATCTGTAGGCATAATAAGAATGGTTTATGGCATGAATATCTGTTATGAGAGTTTTATACGTGTGGATATCTGCCACTGACTACCTTTGAAGAGAGATTTTTCATAGATTCAGACATTGACCTATATTAGGACAAAAGTGTTTGGTTTAATTTTTGACAATGAGAGAAAGTCAATTCTGGTGCCAATGCAAAAACAAACTCTATGAGTGAGGACATCTTTTATACGAACAAGTATAGTTTATAATGAGTTGTAAAGGGAAATTTCACACCTTATGCAACAAAGTAGTTCTTATATGCTTAGGAGATAAAAGGTGATACTTAAAATATATCTAAAGAGCCAACATTGCTTTGGTAATTAGAATCCCTGTGAACTAATATCACACAGATCCACATGACATTTTTTTTTCATATTTATCAGGAATCTCCTAGTGCTGCTATCTTGCATACAACTATTCATCTTTTTAGACATTTTCTGAAGCAGCAACTGAGCACCGAAACAACAATTTACATTAGAAATAGACCTTCTATACTGCAGAGGTTAATTACTCTACTTTTAAAAAAAGCTTTGTTTACTCTTAATGAAGAATTTTATTTGAAACAGAGTGATAAAAAAGCAGAGTTTGCATTTAAAAATTATTCTCTTCCCATCAATGGGCAATGTTTAATCTATTGCCTATAGGTGGTATGCAAAAATTCTATTGATGACATCAGGAAAAACCTATTGATCACATCATATCCTTAGTTTTATATATCTCATGTGGAGTTTGCACAATTTAAGAATTGCTTCTAAATTATCTTTAAGGTCATTAATAAACATGTCTTTTAATCCTGCAACTTCTCTTGAGATTTCAGTCTCCTACATTTAGGATCCTTAGTTATTAATAACAGGGTAAGGGTAGGGCTAGATAAGTTTTGTGGGTTTATCCATTTTGCAATTTAAAAATGGATTTGGGGCTGAATGTATTTTAACAAAAAATGTCTGTTTGCTATGGAAATTAAGAAACAAACCATTCAAACCAAACAAGCATAAAACCTTAAAAGAAACAACTTAAGTCAAATGTTCTTTTGAGTTGATAGCCAAGATATTCCATGTTGGAATCAGTTTTCAGTATTACTAGAGTTGCTGTTTGTTGTTTTCAACTTAACAGTGCCTGCGGGTCCCAATTAAAATCAGGGATGTGCAGTGCCAAAACTGTGACAATGTCTACCAATGTGTACTGTTCATTTCCTGATGATTTTACAATGCAGAGTCTTCCCACAAAACCAGCTTTCCAGCTTTCATCCTCTTTCCTTTTACAGCATTATTAAAAATTCAGGCTTTTAAAAGCCTGTATGCCATAAATGTTGAACATACTTGTCCGAAGCAGAGCTTAAAAAAACCCGCCAATGAACAAACTTTAAAAAGTCTTATGCAGAAAACAATTTTTGGTAATCCCCTTTACTTCATGTGAAGATAGAGACTTCTACAAGTCTTACTTGATAATCAATCCAGCTATGATAAAGTTGCAGTTCCATAAATTCATTGCATTATCAAAAGGTCAATTGCTTAATGTACTTGCATTGAAACTTGCTGCAGGCATAGTTAGGAAGCATCTAATTCTGTGATGAATGGCAATTAGAGTTAAAAATTGAATAGACAGTACTAGAAAGGTATTGACATTTATTTTTTGCTTTAAGTGCAGAACTCTTTAATGAAAAAACCTCTGAGAGGCTAAAAATAATTGCCTTTGCTTTGCATAGCATTTTCTTATCCTTGCTATAAATCTTTGCCAGTATCAAATTCACAGGACAAAAAGATCACAGGCTTTCCAAAGCTCATTCTTGAAAATACCAAACTTTGAAATCCTAAAATGCGGCTTGTATGAAATGGTGTTAAATAAGCTTCTTAATTTTTGATATTTCTGCAAAATACCTGCTTGTCTCTACTCATTCTCGTTAAGAGTCATGTACACAGAAAGCATAGTTGTAAGATTGTCGTGTATTGTGAAACAAATTGTATTCTATTTGCCATCTGTATGGCAGTTGTGTTCTGTTAAGTGGGCAGTTAGTTTTCCTTATCTCTTCCACTACCACTCCTCCCTCTGGGGAGACATCTGCTGATAACAGGCTATTGAATGTCAATGCATGACTGCTAAGAACTTTAATATCCCATTGTGAGATGCTCTGCCCAGAGGGAAGAGCCAAGGATTCCTACACAGATATAGCTGGGAGTCTGGAGAGACAGGACAGCTCTTGCTCCACTGGGTTTTGCCCAGAGGGACAGCTACCCCTTTCAACTGGATCTATAGAAGAAGATTTCACCTTTTCTTCTACAGGATTCCTGCTCCAACAGAACCACACCTGAGGACTGAGACCAGGAGGACTGCAGCCACAATTCCAATTGGACTGAGCCTACACCTCTTCTATAGGATCCCAGCTCCAACAGAACCACACCTGATGCTCTGGGAAGACTGCAGCCACAATTCCAATTGGACTGCCATCAACACCCTGACCAACAGGGTGTCAGGTTGTGTTCTACCTCTGGCTGTGTTGTTTTAATTTACTGCATTTGTTTATTTTATATTTTCATTTTGCTTCCCTAGTAAAGGACTGTTATTCCTGCTCCCATATTTTCTGCCTGAGAGTCCCTTAATTTAAAATTTACAGCAATTCGGAGGGAGGGGGTTTACATTCTCTATTTCAGGGGAGGCTCCTGCCTTCCTTAGCAGACACCTGTCTTTCCAAGCCAAGACAAAGATGCATCGTAAAATAAATAGTTTCTTTTCAATGTTTTCTTCACAGACAAAATACATAATTTTGGGGGTGTGTGTGCATGTAGAGTCAGTTGAATAATGTATAGAGCTAAGAGCCACATGATCTGGGTTTCACTGTTCTATCCTAAAAGCTGTTCTTGATTCATAGCAAGACCTTAAACATAATATTAACAGAACCCTAATACTTGTAACCTAAATATTTGTGCATATAAATGAACTTCATTTAATTATTAGCTTTTAGTGCTTTTAGCAATAGAGTACATACTGATGT
Source organism: Urocynchramus pylzowi (assembly GCA_013397555.1). Classification (NCBI taxonomy): domain Eukaryota; kingdom Metazoa; phylum Chordata; class Aves; order Passeriformes; family Fringillidae; genus Urocynchramus; species Urocynchramus pylzowi. Next base: position 299,782 of record VZRH01006239.1, read on the forward strand.
GTGCAGTGTGTATTAAGGTGCTACAGCTGGAAAATATTGATGGTAGTACCTTTCACCTAGAAGCTGTAAAGAACACCATAAACACCATGTGACTGACCCCCTGTGGTGGTTTTGCATGGGAGGCATTCACAGCAGTGATGCAAAGCTTCCAGCCACTGGAAAGCTGTACACGCCTCAGTGAAAAACACACGTTAAAGATGATAGAAACTCGGGAACTGCCTCTTTTCCCTTCTGGCCAGCAAAAAGGTAACAGGGGTTGGGCTGGGTGGCCCCTGCCATGGGACCGGGACCCTTTTCCAGGGGTGCCCATCGCCCCCCCTGCCACTGGCTGCCGGGCAGGGGACTGGAGGCCTCATAGCCAATGCCAGGTTGGGCGTGGCTGCGATTTGTTACTTGTTAAGCCCTGCCCCCCTTCCTCTGGCCTGGAGCCCAGCCAGGTGTGCTGGGACCCAAGAGCAGCCCCGGGCTGGGATTGGCTCGGCCAAGATTTTATCACCCAAGATCACCAGGCAGGGGAGAGGAGAAGCTATCAGCCCCCCCATTTACAGTTCCCACCACAAGCTACTGAGCCTGGTCAGGGTCAGGTGACCATCTGCAGGCCTCGGGTGAAATATTAACTCTTCCAGTGCTTTAATCTTCTCACAAGTGAGAGAAAGGAACAAAATGTAGGCAATGTAGAGAAGCAACATGAAGACACCAAGGTTAGTGAAAAAGAAGTCAAGTCTCAGATGGGAGGGATGACGAGATACCTTTAGTTTTAGGCTGAAATCCTCTTGTAAAGATATGGAGAAGGACTCTTTTTTCCTTATAACGCATGAAAGTATGGGGTGATGAAAGTATTCAAATTGTAGATATTGAGCAAAGGTCTCTGTCCTAAAGTAAGCAGATGTTAAAGTAGCTGTGATAGCTGAGAAGTTTGAACAGAGAAGGAGAGAAGAGTGATGAACATCCTGTGCCTCCAGGAAAAAGATTATGTCAGAGATAGATAATGAGAACCTTTGCCTTTGAACAGCTCATCTTTAAAACAGTATCTCATAAGTTGACAAGGCCCATAAACACTGCTGTAGGAAAAGCTTGTGGAAAATGGGAGGGATTTCACGATTGCAGATTTCCCTGCATGGAAAATTTGTGGAAATTGAAAGCCATAAGAGAACTGTCTTCTTGTGGAGAAGTCTCCATAACATTAACAAGAGGGACTGCTCTCCCTGAGTGAACTGAAGAAAGACTATTCTAGAGGTGATAAACTCACTGAAATTTCACATTTTGTTTCTTTACATTGTCAGTGGGAAAGAAAAGTTTGTAGTGGGAGGAGAAGTGTCCTGAAGGTTTAGTTCTGATTCTTATTACTCTTTCTTTTAGTTACTGGTAATAAATTTTTTTTATATACCCTTTTAAGGTTTTGAGCCTGCTTTGCCTTTCTCCTAATCCTATATCACAACAGGAAATAAGAAAGTGTATTCTAGTGAGTACACTAGTGATTAGCCAGCACTGAACCTACCATATTCATTGGTGTGTTGGCCAGGAAATCTCAAACTGGCGAACCAAAATCACTATACCCCCAGTATTTGTTTTATGGGAAACTGATAGTACAGTGTCATCGTGAAGTCAGGAAGACTGCTGTATGGAAGAGACACATGCCTTTATCTCATTTATATTATGAGATAAGAGACTCAATGATGGATAAGTCCTGGTTGGTAGTGGTAGTCAGCTAGTCTAATTATTAAGCATGATCTGTCAGACCAGCTTTGTAGAATTTATAGGAACCACCATAAAAACAGAGAAGAACATATTTTATGAACTGAAAGGCTTATACTATCCACTCTATGTGAATTCACATTGCAGCTTTGAAAGCAGCTGAGTCCTGGACTTCCATGCAAAGGATATTCTGGTGTCATTCTGATGGTATTTCCTATGGCATTGGTCTGGCAGCATGTAAGAATTTGTAGCTCTTCTAGTCTGACTTTCTACTTCTCACTAGACCCACATAGTCTGTTTTATTTCTCTACATTCTGCTCTTGACTTTTGGAGCAGGTACTGTTGTAATCATTAGCAAAACCAAGACAAGCACAAAGATACTGAAACAGATTGGTAGTAGCATCACCATTTATTCACTCCTTCAAATATTGCCTGTCACATCCACCACAAGAAACGTATGTCTTCAGCCATAGAAACATTTCTGTGACTTTTTAGTCACCTACTTTAAATTCATTAGTTAAATGAATGTTATGAATAGTGTTTCATAACATACATATATATGAAGGTAAATTTCTCCTTTCTGATATTGGTAAATCCTGAAGATTTGTAGTGTAATGTATAGCTGCAGCTAAGAGCACTTCTTATTAATAACTGCCAATAAAGAGTTTATGATTTGTTCAGAGACATGGGTTATGTGAAACTATTCCTGAAGAGTATATGCATAACTCTTTGGAGGTAAATATTCATAGACAGACTGACAAATAGATTTGATACCATTATTGATTACAAATTCACACATCTGCTGGAACTTGCAAAAGAACTTATTTGGTTTGTGTGAAAGCCCCAGAACCTACAGTGGTGTGGTTATGAGAGGAATCTCTGAGAAAGATAAAGGTTTTAGTGCCTACTTGAGGTGGGAAAAAAAAATTATAAAAGCTAAAGCAAAATGTTAAAATATAAGTTAGAGTTCTAACGCTAAAAAGCAGTGTCTGGTGTTATAAAAGATACTCATGGTTGTTGGAGACCTTAAAAGTAGAAAACCTAACAGACAGTTGGTCTCATTTGAATACTGGCCACGAAAGGGTGATTTTGGATGGAAAGGGCTTTAGGCATAGCTAGCATGAAGGTCCCTGACTACAGGTTTAAAAAAGTCTGTGTGTCAGAATGGGACAAAGGGGAGACCTCTGCTGCTTTGAATGCACATTTCCATAGTAGGGTCTCTGACGTGCTAATCAATGTGATTGTCTTAGAGGTGTGCTAGAGGGTCAGCTTTCTTCACCAGTGCCCCTTTACCTCCTGTGTCTCCCAAGCTGTCTGGCTGCTGTTCTTGGTCTTCTCTGCACCTGTACAGAGAACTACATCCTCTCTGGAAAAAGGACAGAGTTTCTACCCTTCATCAGCTTTGGTGGCATATGAAGAGCAATTCCTTAAGGATGTATTGTGAGCTTAGTGTCTTCTTGTTCCACTGCAAGCTTACTGGAACGAAAAGACCAGGTATAAAAACTACATCTCATTTTTGGGTTTGATACAGGTGGCTGACAAATTCAAATTTCCATCTCCCACACACCCTGGCCAGCAGGTTTGGAGGTGGAGAGAAAGGAAAGTATAGGTAAGAACAGCTACAAATGGTCGTCATGGATTTTTAAGAGCCCTGTCCAGATGGAGTGTCATAGTAACTTTGGCTGTGATCTTCCTTGATGCTGCAGACTGTTACACAGAGCATTGCTACAATTAATCTGGTGTTCTTAGCAGTGCTGATTTTGGTGCTTTAATTAGTGAAGGAAATCTGCACTCACTGGCAAACTGGTGTGTAGGTTTTTTCTTTTATTCAGTAATTTGTTTGGAAATGTGTCTCTTAGTTCCTCCTTCCCTAGTAGAAGAAGAAAGGTCGAGAATTTTCCCTACTAGGACCACTCAGCATACCCTAAACACAGAGGAGCTTAAAACTGTTAATTATACCCAGTATTAGTGGTAGCATTTAAATTGGGGAATCTGTTCTGCATTTAGTAGTTAAACTGCACTTAACCTGAATATGCATTGCTAGGACTGTGACAGGTAAGCATGGAGGTATGCCTGTATTCTCTTTTATTTTTGTCCTGAAGGATTAGTGAACAGTTCACTTGCATAACAGCAGTATGCAGAAGTGAATATGAATACACAATTCATGGTTAATATATGTAACCATGGCACGTTTTCACATTAGCTGGATCTTGATTGCAGAGTGGCTAGAAGGTAAATATGAAATAATTTTTCTTATGTCCATTTGGCAGATACAGTTTACCTGGGCAACAGCAAGAGAAAAATGGTATGTCACTTGGGATTCCTATGCAGTAATGATTTTAGGTATTTAGTCCTGACATACAGTATACAGCACAGATCGTATCTTGAAGAAGAAGAAGCAGAAATTGAAAAATGAATGGTTATCGTCTAAGGTTTATGAAGGGCTGTTAGAAAACACCAAAACAAGTGTTCCGTGTGAACTGAACCAGATTTAAGTTGGCAGAAACCACCTGACAACCCATAATTTACACAGCTTCTTCACCTACCCACACTTAGAAAGATATTAATTAAAATAGTTGAAGGTAGCTGACAGAGCTGAGAGTGACTAGCTTCAGTCAGTCAAAAAGAAATTGGTGTATTGTTCCAGATCCTTTGCTTTTATAACCCAACAATATATCTCAGTAAATTTCAGTAGAGTTTAGCTATTTTACATTGGCTGAGAGTTCAGTTGCAGATGTTTTGCATTATACTAATCACACATTAGGCACTGCCTTATTCCAGCTTTTTGATGGAAGCAGATTTTAGACTTTCAGTTTTGAGAGTGAAAAATATTGCAGATAAAACTGCCGCTGATTGCAAGGAAAAGGGAATCAGGAATAGCATACCACCAGGAGATTTGAAATAGTGGAGGAAGTTGTCTCTCCCAGAGGAGTTTTTGTTTAGTGGATGAACTAAACTAATCTGGCAACACACATGATGATCTCTCCCGGCCACATCTAACTCATGAACCAACCGAGGATCCAGGCCTGAACACTGCCTTTTTTTCACCCAATAAATAATGATTCACATCTACTAGTTTTAATTAAGTCAATTGAAAAATTACTATTAATCTAGTCAAGTGGTTGCAGTTTGACTGATTTACACAGGCTATGGTGGTAAACTTTTGAATTAACAGTTGCCTGTGTAGCTGCTTAGCTCTTTTTTACCATGTGCCATTAATTTCTTATTTTACTGTTGTGCATTTATTCTAGTCATCCATTTTACCTGGCAAATATTGAGTCATGGGGAGATGTTTCTGATTCATTTAATGGATATTAAAAGGATGCTAGTGCAATATTGATCAGATATAATAAATATTTATCGAAGTAATATCAGTATATGTTTTCAGCTAAGGTAAAAGTAAGCATACTGGCTGACAGAAGTATTGTCTTTAAATTTCCCCTGTAAAGCATGTAATCACTTAAGTTCAATGACCAAAAAACCTCATGAGAGCCATAAAATAATATCTACAAATAAAGAAAAGTATCAGTTCCAAAAATGTCTCTGTGTTTTCTTCTGCAAGGAAATGTCTTCAGTCATGGATGCCAAAATTATTGGCTATGCATGTGCCAATAGGTGCATGGTGTAAAGTATGAAAAAATATGGTGTTTTGGTTTGAAAGACAGGTGTCTACTAAGGAAGGCAGAAGCCTCCCTTGGAATGGAAAATGTAAACCCCTTCCCTCCAAATTATTATAATTTTGAAATTAAGGGGCTTTCAGGCAAAGATATGAGAATAACAATTCTTTACTAGTATGTATAATAAAGCAAATAACAACAATTACAGCATTAATAACAAACAGAACCACAAACCCAGCTTTCTCAGCTGCAGGCACATTCTCCTTTGGTGCAGTTAGAGTCACAGCAGGCAGGGGTCCTGGTGGCTCCCTGTGGGCAGTGAAGGTGTTATGATTCCCCCAAGGCTGCAGGGGGCGCTGTGGTGTGAGCTCGGGGAGCATATGGTAACGGCGGCTTGGCCGAGACGGGAAGGGATGGAAGAGAGGCTTTGCTTCGCAAACCCCTGGGGCAGTTGATCTGTGTGTCCTAACAGGACTCTCGGAAACAACAAGCTGGGAGGGCAGGACGTTTCAGCAGGCAGGGGGGTGCGGGCCTACAGTGTAGCGAAAAACTTGGAGCAGTGCTGAAGATGTGGCGGGGGCAGGGCAGCGGCAGCCCAGCTTCCAGCAGGGCAGGCAGAGATGAACTCAGGATCCCGGGCACCCAAGCAGATGATGATAGGTCCCTTTGTTTTTGGTGGGGTCGGTGTTAATAAGGTCCCAGTTCAGTGGCTGCTCTCACAAGCAGAGGCTCACCCATGGTAGAAGAAGCAGGCGGCAGCAAATTCCCTTCCCCAAGCAGCAGTTCTGACCGTCCTCCTCCAAAGCTGAGAGAGAGAGCCAGGAGCTGCCCCAGCCCCATCTTTTATCAGCCCAGTTCTCGTGGTATCTCTGTGCTTCCGAGAGAAACTCCCAGATAAGAGAAGTGCAACAAGATGCCCTCCTCCCCTGAGCTTGGCCACTTTTGTTTTCCTTAAGTACCCAGTCATTAGTGCTTCCTAGCAACTTATGGGAAAAAATTCTAAAAGTAAAAAGGAACAAAAGGAAAGAAACCTTAACGCCCAACACACGGCATTGCAGAGAGGGCACAGAGCATAAGTGTTGTGCTGAGCAGATGTCATTGGGAAGGTTAGGACCACAGCCCACCATTCTCTCCTTGGCATTAGTCTTTTGTGCCCAGAATCTTCCCATCACACCTGACCACAGGTCATTCTTCTGAGACATGGATATAAACACATGCAGCTTGGAAAGCTAGCTGGGCATCAGTCACATTTGTTGAAGAGTAGACCTGCTGAACAGGCTGGTGAGAAGCTGTACTGTTGTGATGGTCTTTTTGTTGCCTGCTGTGAAAAACGCCATTCATTTTTGTTGAAATTTCAGAAGTTTAATAGTAATAAAATAGCATTGAAAATAGTAATAAAAATTAGGACAATAAGAATTTGGACAAAGTTGGGACAATAAAAGACAAAAAAAAAAAAAAAAGAAAGA
>VZRH01006239.1:306665-328601 GCA_013397555.1 Urocynchramus pylzowi
CCCCCGTCATCTTGTAAACCCAAAAATCTATCGTCGAGGTTCCTTGAAGCTTAAAGTCTGGAAGAAGTCTGGGTTTTCCCGATAAGGAGACATATTCTAAAACAATAATTCTTGTCTTAGAATTTTGGTGTCTTGTTGCTGTTACCTATATGCAAAGAATTTCTTGATTATCTTATCCATTCCTTGAGCTAGTTACAAAAGGTATCTTACATCACATAGTTTCTATTTTAATATTATGCTATAGCCTAAAAACTATATTTACCACACTACTTTAAAAGAGATTAACACAGCACTACTTAAAAGAGATTAATACATCATAACTTCCAACATAACACATATAGTATTCATTTTAATATTTGCGAAGAGGCAATCAGATAATATGCATTTTTATGCATAAACACCTGCTGTTTACCTAAAAGGTTGTTGAGTCTGTGTATCTTCAACCCTGTCTCCAGTATTCTATAAAGCACATGTGGTAGCTGGCTGTTGTTAGGGTGACTTTACCACAGATAATAGAAGTAGTTACAGTTGGGGAAATAACAACAGCTGTGCTTATAATAAACAGTATCACTGCAACTATATTAGGTGCTTTCTAGTGTGGATTCTGCCCTAGAGACCCAAGAGGGAAAAAGCCTACTAGGTTCAGAGTAGTGGCAGGCTCATGTCACCTTAGGTACACAATTTTCTTTCCTTAATTCAATTCTCTATCTAACTCAGTTTTGCTTTCAGACAAGAATGCATGTTCATTAGCCATGCAGTGAGTTAACAATACTGATAAGCAAACAGCTTAATAGATAGTGCATTCTGGAATAGTGAAAATTATGCTTCCTGGGAAAAAAAGATAATAGTTCTGAACACGAGCTTAGTCCTTCTGTTTTCTGAATCATCACGCAAAGCAATATATGATGTTGTAAATTCGTTTGTCTATATTGTATTGAGGCAAAAAAGGATATTGAAAGCCTCTGAATAATCTTAGCAAATACTCTGCATTACACATTTAAATGTGTACTGTAGCTGGATTTAATCCATGCTTTTCCCTCTTTTCTCAGCTACTGGAATATGATGTAGAAAAAGAGATAGATTTTTTCAAACAAATTATTTGTAACTTGCACATTACTGTATATCCTGCAAATTAATTTGCATTTCCTTTGATTGGATGTTTATATTACATTTTGTCAACATTATGACATATTCTTCCATGCTTTATTCAGGCTAGATGATTTTATGCTAGTCTCTTAGCATATTTTGTTACAGTGAATGTTTCTCAGATTTATTTCTTATTTTTTTCTGAGCAACAAATATGCTCTTCGACTATTCACTAGAGCTTGTAACATGAAAAGTTCAAAAATACTTTTGCTGAGTTAAATTTGTTACATTTTATGAATCCTCTTTTCTCACATAAATAGTGTTATGATTACAGATGTTTCTCTACCTTTGCTGTTGCTGACCTCTTTTTAATTGTCCACACCAAAAAAATTCACAGAGGCTGTGAAAGCATAAAGAATAATATGAATAAATGTTGTGCAGCTGTGAACATTTCATGCTCAGAAGAGTCGTAAGGCTTGCTATTTAGACAAATGGTATTCTGAAAGCAATCATTTCTTTTTGCCAACACCCAGTTCTGGGAGGTACCAAATAGCACTCTGGTGCTACGGGGGTCAGCCTTTATGGTGGCATATGCCTGCCAATTATCCCAGTTTCATTAGGCACAGAACTAGTGCTTCCCACATGTTCAGATCATGCAATTAGCTTGCTTATGTGAAATGGAATTGCAACATAGCAAACAAGAGTCAGAGGTTAGGTGTAGCTTGTCCAGCCAACTTTCATTTTGACAGAAAATAGCAGCTATGCTGATGGCAGCTGCCACAATTAGAAGTGGGAGCTTCTCTCACTGTGTTGGTCTATGTGTCCCAGACTCACAGAAAAATTTTGATAGAAAGGGAGATTTGTAAGCCTTGCATTCCAAACTCATGGCCATATCTCCTACTCCCCCAAATGTGATATCCACAAATTCAGAAAGGATGATTGCATCTAATAATCCAAATCACTGGCAATGATCTTGAATAGCATTGCCACCAACACCACGGTTTTGGTGTCTTGGAGTTAGCCATGCCTATGCTGCATTCAGAACGGACTAATTTCTCCTACCTTTTGAGTGAATTTAGAGCCTGTTTTGGGAGAAGCATATCATTGCAGATGGACTTGCCTATTTCCCAAATTTTAAGGCAGTTCAGGTAGATCTGCTGTAGCATGAAAACACACATAGGGGTAGTTGGGGTTTGATGCATAGGAACTAGAAAAACATAGTACTTTCCTGAGAAAGGCTGGTATTTTTATGAGCAATACTCACATTTTTTCTCTGAGTTGCTTTTTTCTTCATCTCCCTTTGAATATGACCTATGGTGGTATTAGGGGGAAGGGAGAGGATCTAAGGGATCCTACTTTAATACTGCTGTCAGTATTAGAGGAGAGGATTCCAATTTCTGTAAGTTGTAACTGAATGGCTCTTATCGCTGGCTGGGGGTTATGTACAAATCACGAACGGGACAGGACTGCTGGGAACGTGTCTTGAGCTGTTTTATTTTTCAGCATCAGTCTCATTACATGGTTATGACAATGGGAAGATGCCATCAGCTCACATCCCAGGCAGCAGATGAAGAACTTAAAGTTACAACTTACTTTAAAAGTTTTTTGACCAATCACACAAAGCAAAAGCATATTGACAGTGGTTCTATCCAACCACTATAAGCACACGTACCTTCACTTAAAACAATGCTTGCTTATTTCGAATACAATACCTTCTTGTGAGCCTTAAGATACAATGCACAGAGCTCCATTATTCAGCTTAAAACTTCCTAATATCTCGCTAGATATACTTTTCTTCAGCTTAGGGAGTTATTCTAGACAAGCCTTAATACAGAAACTATTGTTCTATTTGTCCTTACTTTTCTATTTCTCACATAATTTTTCTGCTGACCAATCTTATTGCTATTGCTTAGCTCTAATCACAGTTCTGCTGTCTCTGAGGCCTGTCTTTTGCAGCTTCCCCAACACCCTCTGTCTTTATGATTCACACAGCTCTGAGGTGCACAAAGAGGAAAATAGAAACAGTAGTGTGGGATGCAATCTCTGAAATACAATCTCTGACAGTGGATCCTAAGTCTTGCCTGAGGGAATGTTCTACACTCAGCCTCATGTTTGTGGAGTTTTCTGCTTAAAGGGTGTTCTAGTTTGAAAGCAAAACCAGTGAGAGACTCCAAGTCAGAAATACAATTTATTAGGAAAAGGGAAAAAACCATAATACATTCAATAATACAAAAGAAAACCCTTGACAGAGTCAGAATACAACGTGACACCCTGTTGGTCAGGGTGTTGGTAGCAGTCCAGCTGGAATGGTGGCTGCAGTCCCCCTGGAGTGGCAGATGTGGTTCTGTTGGAGCAGTGATCCGGTTGAAGGGTGTAGTCTTCCTCTTGAGATCCAGTGGAAAAGACAGCTGTTCCTCTGGGAATCCAGTGAAAAGGCTGATCTGGTGTCCCAAAAAGCTCAGATTATATCCAGTTAGGAATGCTTGGCTCCTCCGTCTGAGCGGAGCATCTCACAATGGGATGCTGTAATTTTTATCAGTCATGTAGTGGCAGTCAACAGCCCATTAAGAGCAGATGTCTCCCCAAAGGGAGGATTGGTTTGTGAAAGAGATCAAGAAAACTGCTTAATTAACAGAAGATAACTGCCACACCTCTAACAGATGGCAAATAGAATATATATTGCCTTGCGATCTAGGACAAAGGGATTTCTGGCAGAAAAAAAATCACTGAACATGTTTTGATCTTTGCTTGCCTCCATGTTCCTAGTGAGGTTGTAGAAAAGTTCCCTGCGATTCACTTAAAAGTTTAAGCAACATGTAGCATGAGATAAAATAAAAGTCTGAAACCAGTAATAAGTGTTTGGTAAACTATGAAGGAAAGGCAAGCCTTCCAGGTCTCCAACTTGAAGAGCTACAGAATCACAGAATGGGTAAGGCTGAAAAAGGGCAACACTAGGTCATCTGATCCAACCTCCCTGTTTAAGCATGGTTATCCTAGAGCACATTGGACAGAATTGCATCCAGACAGTTCTTGAATATTTCCAGTGAGGAAGACACCCCAACCTCTCTGGGCAATCTATTCCAGTGCATGGTCACCAGCACTCCCCATATTCAAGGGGAACTTCCTGTGCATTAGTTTCTGCCTGTTGCCTTTTCTCCTATTACTTGGCATCACCAATAAGAGCGTTGTTCTGATGCTTTGGGAGGCTGACCTGGAACGGAGGCTAGACAGAGTTAAAGGAATAAAATACATATTTATTAAAAGGCCTTCAAAGGATACACCTTGGGCAGTACAAGAGCCCGGCCGTGGCTCTACCCAAGATGGACCCAAGATGGACACAATATGGATGACAAGTCACTAGTTTTCACACTTTTATAAGTTTTGGCCCATTAACATATTGGGATCAATTGTCCAATTACAGCTTCAGGTTATGAAGTCCTATCCTCCTGGTTTGCTCTCTTCAATTCACCATTGTTTACACTTTTTGGGCCTGAAAATGCAACGGTGTCCTTGGTTCTCAGGCTGGAAAAGGACTGTTATGTCTAACTAATCTGTGAAGAGAACTTACTAACACTTCATATGAAGTTCAGAGTGGCACACTAAGGCAGTACAGAATCTGAAAAATACGAAAGCTAAAACTTAAGGCATCAGTTCCATTCTCTTGACACCCTCCCCTCAGATGCTTATATATATTAATGAGATCCCCTTTTAGTCATCTCTTCTTAACTCTGAACAGGCCCAGCTCTGTCACCCTATTAGTTTTAAGAGAGATGTTCCAGTCCCTTAATCATCTTTGTTTCCTTCCACTGGACCCACTTCAGGATCCTTATGTCTCTTGCTCTGAGGAGCCAAGAACTGGACACAGCACTTCAGATGTGGCCTCACCAGGGCTGAGTCGAGGGGCAGGATCACCTTCCTCAACCTCCTGGCAATGCTCTTCCTAATGGATCTCAGGATGCCATTGGCCTTCTTCAAGGGCACACTGCTAGTTCCTTGACAGCTTGTTGTCAGTCAAGAGCTACCTTAAGTTTCTCCTCCTTGCTCCTGTTTGTCCACAGGAGGAACCTTTTCCTTCCCTCTTGATTATGAATAATTATGCTCATTATGCCAAAGGTAGCTATTGTGAATCTACCCTCAGCCCTCATGATATACAGCCACCACAGCTCTGTTATTTGACTGTGTGGGTTGCAGCAAGAGAAGGCATGGGCTCCTTGTTCCTTCAGTGGATCCCCTCTTTGTGGATCTCCCCTCAGGCCATGTTGATTTTTGCTTTTCTCTGAGCTGTTTGCCTCTACTTTAATGTTTAATAATGGAAAGCTTAATAATGGAAAGATGTGTCAAAAAGAGCAGTTGTATCATTATTATTGTTTAAAGCCCCTTTCATTTCCATATTTCTAGAGAACATCTTAATTTACTATTACATTTTTTCTTCTGTTGCTCATTATAGTGTTTTATAGTCAGTTCTTGGAAACATGTACCCTGGGCATACCTATCTCTTTTTGCATGGAAAGGGTGCACAAACTAAATCCTCTATTGAAGAGGAGAGTCACAGCAAGATGTAGTTGATGCCAAACATAGGGACAGTTGGGAGCCTTGAAAATTAGTTTGGAATATTTTAGGTCCTTTTTCCATAGCTGTTCTTTTTCCATTCAAAGCTCTGATCTTCAGCGGTCCTGTATCTGGTGGGGCTGCACACAGGATGCCCAAAGCAGGTGGGATATAGCTGTGCACACTGCAAGGGCCTGGAAGTCATTATGAGGTTATTTGAAAAATGGCCAGCTGCAGGTCATGTCTTTTTAACAAATTTGTCTGGCTTTTGAGGGCATTCAGCCTTCCCATGAAACCTTCATGGGAGCTGTTTCATGTAACCACACATCTTGCTCTCATTCTGATAAAAGTTCCACCCCAGTTCCATGATAGGTATGCTTAGTGACTTATTCTACCCTTCCCTATCTGATATAAGTACAACCTTCTCACAAATATGTGGTCTTACCAAAGCCAGAAAGATGATAGATACTGCTTCGTATTTGTTTTACCTACCAATTCTAAATTTAGATAGCAAAAAATGGCACATACCTGATGCTGGAAAATTCTCAAATATTTGTTCTCAAATATATGTTCTGATGGATGTGTGGAGAGAGTAAGGGGAGAAATGAAATGGTTGTACCTCTACAAGTATTTCCCTTAAATTTTCAAGTAAAAGACATCTGAAGGCTAGGAGTGGAAGAGAAGATGGGTTAACCTCAATATGTTTAATTTGGTAAAGGTCTGGTGTAAATAATAAAAGGAAAAAACACTAGTGCCTGTATTTCTGGCAGGGTATGCTGAATTCCTGACACAAAAAAGCTGTTGCCTTCTTATGGAGACAAGAAAGTTATCTCAGCTCTGCTACTCCCTTTGTGATTATCATTTGTAATATTACACTACTGTATGTCTAATGAAGTATTTATGGAATCTCTTCTTCAGGAAAGATTAGAAGTAGAATTATGACAATTCTGTTGAAGTCTGTTTCCTTAAATATCATGCTGTAAAAAGGAAGAGATGTTCTTTAGAAGGTGAACAATGTAGGACAGCTGAGAGAGACGTTAATGATACATGTGATGGAATGGGGACCAGTTCAAGGTGCCTGCTAAACGCTTGCCATACTCTGTAGGTCCTCCTGTGTCTTTTAGAGGAATGTGTTAATACACAAAACCACATTTGGCTCCTCAGACTCTTCTCAGTTTCATTATTTAGGAGTGTGTTTTTGCTGCTAAACTGCCTACAAGAAATGACAGTACTGACTTGCTGTTCATATTACTTTGTTTCACCATAAGCTCTCTGGTTTCTAGGAGTTTATTACTGGTATAATAAACCCTCTGCCCCAGAACCGTAAGTGGGAACTGCAGATTTGAAGTTATATGTTCTTGCAGGATTTCTGAAACCTCTGCAGGAGCTGGGGCCAGATGGCCACATGCGCAACTGAAGAATTATCCCAGGGGATGACAGAATCTCTGCTTGATTGTTTCAGAAAGTGTATCTCTACTCAACTTACATGTTACCCTACTTTTTTTCTTTATAGCACCAATAAGGCTGAGGTAGGTTTCAGGTCATTGTATTTTAGCTTATCCATTAGATATAAATAAACTGACAAACTCACTGCTTTTGAATGAGTTTCTGCATAATTCTAAAAATGTAAGTGTTTTTGCATTTCTTCTGGTTATCTTTTTATTCTTGGTAATTTTAAGAATATATTGAGTCTACACATATTTTTTTTTTTATTATACAACTAATGTTTATAACTTGTCATTAACTTGTTATATCCTTTGACTAGATTTAAATTTTCAAAATTTTTTACAACATAAAGGTTAGTGTCTTGAGCAATAGTTTACAGACTAACAGAACTGTTTTATTAAAATCAGATAAGGCACTGGTCTTTTTTTTCCCTCTGTTTTTAAGCTTAGTGAAGAAAAGAATAAAAGGTTAGAGATAAGTAACAGAGAGAACAACACCAGAAAAAAAGAGAAACATAAGGAAGAGGAAAAGGTCTGCATGCAGCATTCAGGGTTAACTTAAATATTTACTGTCCTTTTTTCAGATTGCAGAATAGTTTAGGTTGAAAAAGACTCCTAAGAACAAGATCAACTGTTAATCCAGCATCGCCAAGTTCACCACTAAACCACATACCCAAGTGCCACATGTTTTTTTAACACTTCTGGGGTGGTCATTCCATCACCTTCCTGGGCAGCTTGTTCTGATGTCTGACCACAATTTCAGTGAAGAAGATTTTCCTAACATACAATTCAAACCTCCCCTGCCTCAACTTGAGACCATTTCATCTCATCCTATCACTTGCTACTTGTGAGAAGAGCCTGGCCCCCATATGGTTACAGCCTCTTTTCAGGCAGCTGTAGGAAGTGATAAAGTCCCACCAAAGGCTCATTTCTCCAGTCTAGATAACCCCAGTCCCATTAGCCGCTCTTACTAAGAGTTGTGCTCTGGTCCCTTCACCCAGTTTTGTTGCCTTTCTCTGGGTATGCTTGAGCACCTCAGTGTCTTGTAGTGAGAGATCCAAAAGTAAACACAGTACTCAAGGTACATCCTCAGCAGTTTCAAATGCAGGGGGACGATCACTTCCCATGTCCTACTGGCTGCACTATTTTTGATAAAGACCAGGATGCCATTGGCCTTCTTGGGGTGCGCTGCTGGCTCAAGTTCAGACATCTTTCAGTAGGCACCCCCACGTGCTTTTTCTTCTAGGCATCTTTCCAGCTACTGATTCCCAAGCCTGTAGCATTGCATTAGATTGTTGTGACCCAGGTGCAGGTACCTGGCACTTCACCTTCTTGAATCTCCTACAATTGGCCTCAGTAGATGCATTCAGCCTGTAGTCATTAATAATCTTGAAAGGACTTGTTACGTGAAATGTCTGACATTAGAATATATATTACAGTCACTTTGAAGTCTCAGGCACCAATATTAATCACATGGTATTCTGTCCTTACTTGACAATGGCATCATTTTGTATGCTGACTTGTCACTCCGACCAAAGTAGGTGCTTGTGAAAACATATTTGAACTGCATTTACAGCATGAGGCATGGTTAAAATGATGACTTATCAGATGAAGCAGGGAAGAACCTTTGTCTGTGCTGCAATTAAAAACAACTTTTTTTTTTGTACTGTATATAAAGAAAGCTAAGTCTTGAGGAGCCTCTAAATACTCAGAGTATTTTTGATTGATTGTTTTTACCCCAGTCCTGGGAACATGCAAAGAAAATCAAATGAATAAAATATGTTACTTAGAAATTTTTTGCATAAATCTGAACTTAAACATTCACGACTCTTTATGGAATCATAACTGCATCCTAATGCTTTTCTTGTCACCACATTGTTGGCACTAACACTGAGTATCAGTGCTACAAACACATAAACGTGACCATAGTTTTGCTCACCTGCAAGACCCATTGTTTGCTCATTAGGAATCCCATTTTAGTGCTCTTTGTGGAAGTAGGAGCATTGCCCTTCTCTTCTGATCCCTCCGCACTGGTGCTGTGCATTCATATGTGCTAGCTCCCCTTTCTTCTAGATTTTTGACTATTTTGGTGTAGCTCTCACACGCTGCGGTCACTTGGAGCGAAGGGGCGCCAGCTAGCTGCTCCCTGGATGGCCGTAGAGGGGCGCTACAAGACTGTCCACTCCCGGGCTCTCACTGAGACTGCCCAAGCAGTGGTGACAGCTGTGGCGTGGGTGACGCAGGCTGGCTTGGAGTACGAGGTCCCCAGACAAAGGAATGAAAGAAGGGACACTTGTATAGGTTCCAAGGAAACTTTATTCCGAGGAGGGTCTAGGCACAAGAGTCAAGGGAGAAGGGTCTGGCCAGCTCTTATAAAGAGAGTGGGCGTGGGGGGGTGGAGACCTGAGGGAACCAATAGGTAGAAGCAAAAGCAGAATTACATAATACAAAGGGACCAATGGGAATTACATGGAGGCGGGAGGAAGCCTCGAGGACAAATCAGAAGCTAGACTGGGGGTGAGTGACATGGAAGTTTCTCAAAAAAAAGATGGGGGTTACAGTGACAGACAGGGGCAGGAGGCAGCACCATGGGGATTGACATTGCCGTATAAGGGCATGAGGGGAGGAACAAGGGACCACTCACTTTGATGGGCAGGCCAGTGGCGGGAAAAACGGGAAAATCAACTTTGGGACAAACCATCATGAGAGGTTTATACAGGGGGAACAAAGGAACAAACCATTTCTTAAGCTAACAAAGAATAACTACTTTACATAACAAAATCAACTATACTTTTAAAACATGCAACGCCACATTTTGGCAGAAGTTAAAGCCACAGAAAATAGTTTTTCAGTTATACTTGTTTTTCCTAATCTAGCTTGTCATTGTTTTAATTCCAAAAGTATAACCTGATTCTGTTAATTCAAAGCACCTCATTCAGTGAGGTGAGATCTGTTGATATGTAATGCAAAATTATCATTATATCAGAGTAAGGATATTTGTACAATGTTACACCATCTACAGGCTGTAGAGATAGCCTGCATCTTACACACAAAGATGACAAGTAACTTTGTTTTATTGACTTTGGCTTTTCAACCCTCTGAGCTACCAAAATTAAGTCCTTTGTTTAGTTGTGGCAGAAGAAGAAGGAATTAGTGCTCACCCAAATGGAATTTTAGTGCTTTCATCTAAGCAGCAGCTTAACCTAAGGCCCAGCAGAGTTAGGCTCTACTAAGGAATTTAAAACAAATACTAAACTGTTCCTTATTTGTATGAATAAAATAGGAGTGGAACTTCTGTAAGAAAAGAAAGTAGGAAGTGGGAAATTTACACTACCAGAAAGATAACAAAATTAATTTAATTTGCTCAGTTTGAACTTAATATATTTGATTTACAAGAGATTGGATATTTTCCATACCAAAATAATAAGAGAACTAAAATTCTAACTCTGTTTTCAGAAATCTGAAATTCTAAATAAAGTGAAAGATTTATAATTAGGCTCCTGTGTTAGGGCAGAATTTTTTGATTGGGTGGTTTATATTTATATTTTTTAGAATGACTTTTGAAAGAATGAATAATTGAAGGCACCGAAGTAAATGGCAGAAACAGATGAAATTCAGTATGCATTTGCCAGTCAATATGCCAGTTGTGGTCTAGATCAGTCTATGTGATGGCTTTACATAATATATATTCTAGAAAAATGGGGAATGAAAGTTTCAGTCAGTTAGACTTTGTGAAATTATGGTGCTATATTTTTTTTTTTTAACCTGAAGGAAATGGAGATCAAAATTAGAAAAGGAGGTGGCATAGAGAACTGGCTGATGGAGGGGCAACAACAGGTTGTGAGAGAGGGTGAGTTACAAGGGATATCTACAGAAATTCCTCATGACTTTGTGGCTGATAAGATTTAGCAAATTAGGATGACAGAATAGGAAGAACAAAGAAATACAAATGTTCAGAAGGCTCCATCAGTGAAGAGGACTGCAGGATAAAATAGAAAAAAACTTTAATGACTGAGAGATGGAGTAACTACACAGGGATGAAATTTAGCATTGGAAGTGTAAGGTTGTACATCTTTATGTTTAGTAACAAGAAAATATTTCATAATCATATAATGTGGCAGTGAAAGAAAAAGATAGTCTCAGGCCTGTTGTTCATTAACACAGTATTAGTAGTGTATAAGTGCAATTGCCATCCTAGGAAGCATCAGTCAAGTTATTTTAAAGGCAAGAATTTGAAGAAGCCATTGCTCAAGTCCCCGTGTAGATTACTGCACCATTCATATTCAAGAAATGCTGAACAAACACAAAGAACAGGTAGGTTGATTGGGACTAATAGATCCAGGCTCTAAGATAAAAGCTTAGAGTGAATGTGATAAGTACATCAGAGAAGTAAATGCAAGAGAAGGAGAGGAACCATTTGAGCTGATGAATGATGTTACAGGCCAAGAATAATATCTGACTAGAAAAATGATGGTGTTATCTATCACAGCAAGGAGGTTCAGGAAAAGATTTCTCAGAAGGTAATGAAGGGCCAGACATAGTAGTTGTCAAATGGACTTGACATGTTTGAGAGAGATAATCTCGTATCTGATAAGGTATTTGAGAAATAATATGGTTGCTTATGCCAGTGCATGACTGATTTCAACTCAGTGGTTTTTTTCTATTCTATGTTTGCCCTGATTTATCTGATTTAGAAAGCAGTTAAGAACTGGAAGAGCACTGTCATATACACTGATGTTACTGCGCTGTAAAAATATTTTTTCAACCTAATGATTCGTAATTCCCCAGTAGAGGGATGAAGTAAAGAGAGTGGTTTTGTGTACTCTAATCTCACCTTACTGGGAATACAATAGTAATTACCAGTGAAAAAGAAAATATTTTATATTCTTCATTATGGCCACAAAATTTTCAGTCATTGGAGATAAACGAATCATTACATCTTCTGGAATCTGTGTGGGCAGAGATGGTTTTGAAATCATGTTTGTCTCATCCATTTATGTATCATATAGACTTTTACCCTCTGAAGTGGATCCTATTGCTTCCAGCTTGTGTTCCCACCTTCTGGAAGAAGTGCCATTTCTGTTTAACATTAATGTTTCTGTACAAGAGCATTATATTATAAGATCCTTACTCTTTGCTGTAGTTACTATTATCTTGAACTTCAAAACTTCAGAAGACAATGGAATAAGGCTATTCCAATAATCTCCGAAACATCAAAGTTAGAAATTATTGACTAATTTCAGAGAACTTCAACAGAAGAACATGTCATCAATCTGTTTAAAGGCAATTTGAATTGTTGCTGTGTAGGCAAAATTTCTGTTCCCATGAAAATATTTAATATTTTGTTTATAGTTTGCTTCCTCAATAAACATTTTGTTACAATTAGTAATTTCATTCTGAGAAAGCGGAAAGGAAATTTTCTCCCCAGTACTTCCCCCCTGCCATTGGTATAATTTGACAAAAATCCGTGGTAGATGAAAAAGAATGAGCTTAATTTGGTGATGAAAAAGGTCACTGGACAACAGTGGATTGGGCAAGTGGAAAAGGCAGAAGAAGATAGCAGAAATCAATCATCAGCTTTTGTGGTGGGGAAGAAAGATTAAAGAGTTGGTGGGAAGGGAGAGGGACTAAAAAAGAAAGGGCAGATAATTTTGAACCTCTTATTTCTGGGGAAACCACTTAAATCTGTGGACATTATACTGGAACAAGAGGGCAAGACTTACAAAAAAGGTGGTGAAAAAGGGTACCTCACATTATATGGGTGTGGAATTTTATTACACTGGAGAAACAGAATTACTTAGTGTAGAAAATGGCAGGCCAGAAGGAGAAAATGTCCACTGTTTGCTGGAAGAAGTTGGTCCGCTCTGGGATTTCCCTGAGTATATCCAAGAGCTGAGATAGAGACTATGTATGTCTCAGGGGAATAAGTAAGAACTAGTGACTGGTGGGACAGGCACTGTAAAATTAAACAAATATCCTATCTTTAGCAAAGAAACTTTGCAGAGTGTTATTATCCAGGATATAATAATTCTAGATTGATACACTCCAGTGACAGTCAGTGTCTGTACATACTGCAGGTACATATGCCAGAGACTTTCACTCATTGTTTACCATGAGTGAATTAAGATTGTTTTCCATGTTGTTTCTTTAATTGCCAATTACCGTGAGAAAGAAGAGTTGGATTTAACTTTGCATGTTGTTTCGTTAAATTATATTTGACATGTCTTCTCTAAACCTTCAATTGCATGAACACTTCTCTTTCCTTTATCCTTAAGCGTGAGAGGAAATCGTA
This sequence comes from Urocynchramus pylzowi, assembly GCA_013397555.1. Classification (NCBI taxonomy): domain Eukaryota; kingdom Metazoa; phylum Chordata; class Aves; order Passeriformes; family Fringillidae; genus Urocynchramus; species Urocynchramus pylzowi. Next base: position 320,037 of record VZRH01006239.1, read on the forward strand.
ACCTCCATGATCACTCCTCAGCCTAAAATATGCAAGTGGAACTTTGCTCAGTGCATTGATTTGATCTTGTCTGTGGACTCATTCACACTTAACTTGCCAGGAGATTCTTTTGCTATTTAGCTTTCTCCAAGGAATATTTTGACCTTACTTTCTGCAGTGCCTTTATATGTACTCTCTTTGCAAAGTGACTTTTTATTTTCCAAAGAACATGTGCTGTTGCCAGTTTTCACATTTTTTCAATTTGTTTCTTTTTCTGTTTTTAAGAAAGAAACAAAAATTGGACTTTTTCAGCCCTTATAGGAGGACCTGATTATCTGGGGAACTCAGCAGTAAAAAGGCAATCAAAATCAATTACTCATTTTGTTTTCTGTTTTTTTTTAGTTTTCTGAATATATTTTGATGATGCACATGGGTGTTTTTTTAATGGGAGGGAAGTTTTGTGGTTCTTATTTCAACTACTTTGTGTAATCAATACTTGAATCAATTCACAATGCACCGTCTGTGTGCAGAGAGCAGCTATCCAAGTGCTGTGGTTTAGCCCCAGCTCACAACTCAGCCCCACACAGCTGCTTGCTTACACCCCTGCCAGTGGGATGAGGAGAGAATTGGAAGAGTAAAAGAGGGAAAATTTGTGTCTTGGCATAAGACACTTCAATAGGCTAAGCAAAAGCCACACACACACAAGTAAAGCAAAATAAGAAATTCATTGCTTCCCATGCGCAGGCAGATGTTCAGTCATCTCCAGGACAGTTGGGTTCCATCATGCCTAATGGTCACATGGGAAGACAAATGTCATCACTCCAAACACTGCTATCTTCTTCCTTCTTCCCCAGTTTTATATGCTGAGCATGACACCATGTAGTATGGAATATTCCCTTGTCAGGCAGAGTCAACTCTCCTGGCTATGTCCTCTTCCAGCTTCTTATCCACCCCTAGCTCCCTTGCTGGTAAGGCAGGGCAAGAACCAAAAAAGGCCTTGATACTGGGCAAGCACTGGTCAGCAATACCAAAAAACATCTTTATATTAGCAACACTGTTTTCAGCATAAAAATGCCAAACATGGCCCCATACTAGCTAGTATGAAGAATATTAACTCTACCGCAGCTGAAACCAGCACAGGGAGTAAATGTTATCTTCATATATTGTGACACCACAATATATGAAGATAACATTTATATATGAAGATACTTGCGGTGTCACAATAATATGAAGATAACATTTATAAGTAAAAAAAAAAAAAAGAAATAAACCTCTAAATCCAATTCTTCAGTTTGTTTCTACAGAATGAGATTTGCCCTGACAAGAAATCAATTATTTGTGGTTGCCGAGTATTTCTATCTGGACCTTTTCCCCCTTTCTCAGGCCCCTCTAAACGTTCTACTCCACACATTTTCCTCTCCAGTGTTAGCTGATCTTAAAAATAGTTTTAATTACCTATTTTCTTTAAATGATGCTGCTTACTAATGAAGGATTCTGATAATAAAGGGAAATAGTGTGTTTTCTGCAATTGAATCAAGATTACTTATCCACATAATGTTGGTGAAATACTAGCTGATAACTTTGATGTTAGTGATATTACAAGATGAGTTCTGCAGTTTCTGGTATTTTCAAAATATTTTACTTTATATTTATCTGCATTGTTATGCTGCCTAATTTATTTTTATTAGTGAAATGATAAATAGGAAACAGTATTTCTCACATCAGCTTCTGTTTTCTCTGGAGATTCCAATGTTACTCAGAAAAAAGCATCAGCACTCGTCAAGTTTAAGGAAAAGACATCACCAACTTTAATGAAAATGAGTAAGCCAAAAATGCTCATCACTTTTATGATATTTAATAACACAGATCCTTTATCATATTTTTTAGTACAATTATATTGTTTACTTAAGATTTCAAGCTTCTGCTCAGCTTTATTCATAAGAACAAAAGAATTTGATGCTTTCAGGGCCTAATATCCATGATGTGACTATACAATGGAGACTACAATTTATCACAGTTCTAAAAAAAGAGCACTTATGTACTGGAATTAAATTAAGTGAATATTTATCCATATAGCCCATTTATGTGGCAAATATCTGAAGACTTGACTTGCCCCATATGTACCTGTTTAGAAAAACGTTTTCTTGAACCAGATCCCTTCAGATCTGAATGCTTACATTCTTTTTGAATTTCTTTATTTCTTACAGGGATGAAAGAGATAATTAATGGAAATTGTTTCTCTTTCAGATTTTCATAGGGATTGTGCCATGCAATCCTTGTTGGGTATACAACAAAAGAAATGAGGCTTTACGAGATACTCAATGCTTTGACCTCCTGCTATACTCAATGGAAACAGCAGTATTTTCCATTGTGTATAAGGCCACTTCATTTGCGTGCCATGAAGAGGACTTCTAATTTCCAGAAGTATGTGATAATGAAAGTGTAAAGAAGGAAATTTGAGAAACAAAGCATTTCTGTTCTACTCCCTTCATGTTTTGCCACCTGTTTATTTATAATCTTTTTTTTTTTTCCCACTGAATCTGTTGGGGTGTTTATTTCCTTGCATTGTAACTGCCACTGCTTCTTTTTTTTCATACTTTAATAGCATTGCAGAATATCAAGGGCGGGGGAGTAGGGAGAGGGGAAAGAGGAACATTCCTCTTGGGAAAATTCACTTCACCTGTTCTGGTTTAGTTTCACTATTTTTCCCATAAGAATTTTGATATTTTCCATTCATGTTTACTGTATAATCAGTTTTGTTCTTTTTACTTACCATTCTGCCCACCACTTAGTCTCAGAATTGTACTGTAACAGTACAATAATTTGCTTTGCTTATTTCTTTTTAGTAATAATTTTCTACAGATGCTTACAATGTGTTCATTTCTATACAGATTTATAACCTAGAGTTCTGTTAAGATACATGTCTGGATCACTGAATGGATAGGGATCCATGGATAGGGATTTGCTTTTCTTCAGCTTATGCTTTCTTCCTTTCCCTTGACGCTGTGACTGGGACATAATTTGGGATACAAACTGGCAAGATTCAGGAGTATAAGAAAATAAAAAACTTCTTTAGCAGAATGAAAAAAGAGGCAAGCAATTCCTGAAGACACCTGTGCTTCTTAAAAAAAATTGATACCTCAGACAATGTGTTTGAATGTTTACTCTTTCATAAAGCTCAGAAAAAAATACATGTAGTTAATGTGGGACCTGAAAAAGGACTGTATATCTCCCTTTCTACTTACTTGATTTACACAGCTGTGATACCTATGCAGCCTGCAGCCTATTTTGATCCCCATTAGGCCATTCATGTAAGAGTCGCACATGATAATCCTTGTGAGTCCCTTCCAGCTTAGACTATTCTGCGATTCTGAATGATATTCCAGAGAAGAATGTGTTATTGCTAGGTGGTAGGTGTTTTCATTCCCGTTTTCTATATCGTTGTTGAGAATAAGGCAATTTAGGTGGCAGAAGCTGCAAAAAAATATTTAAATTAATTTAAATTTAAAATTCTAGCCTACAGTGACACAGAAAATATATAAGAATTTAAATAGTTCATATAGTTTACCCAGTCTCTGCTTTTTGTCAGTGATATTTTATCTGGTCCTGATCTTATCCACATAGAAAAAGCTGTCTGCTTGCTCCTTGTGTTCCTGATTTGAGTCAGCTTCTGAAGCAATAGGAGAAAGGGTTCTGCTTGTAAAAATCTGTTGTGCTTCTATTGTATTTTCCTATTTTATTACTGTAATTAATCTTGTATCATTTCATTTACAGTCAATGCAATTACATTTACTCTAGCTTTTGAGAGACTATATATTCAGAGATATTTCCTCTATTTAAAACAAAGAAACTAGAATCAGGCTTGCATTATTTGAGTGGTTTCATTGTACCTTTCAGTAAAATTCAAAGCTGGCCTACTGTAGAACTCTCAGAAATGGTATCTTATGCAAGTACCAGCATGTCTCTTGTTGAATTCAGCACAGCTACTTTTGAAAGACTGAGCTAGGTTTTCCATAAAACTGGACAAATGTAATGAAAACTACAGAAAAAGTAAAGTACTATTACACTTCAAAAATGCATACCATAAGAGAATTTTTCTTTTCTTTGCTAAATAAAGTTTTATGCTACATTTATGCTGCTTCTTCCTTGTCAATAAAAGGTCATGCCAAGATTAAGTGCTGTGTCAATAAACTGAGAATAAGGTCAAAGATGAGTATTCATCCAGTCTCTAGCCTATGAAAAGACATGCATTTGAAAGAAATTGTGATTCCTAAATAAAATAGGACTGGAACCATATGTACACTATCTTCCAAATTATTAAACTACAGAACTTTGTGAGTGGTTTTAGGGGCTAATTTGGGATTGTAAACTGGAACAATTACTAGGCCAAGCAAGTTGAAAGGAAAAAAACAGAAAGCTTGAAGAAAGGCTGTAACAGTGAGAACAACTGTGGAAAGTTGTTAAAAAACATCTTGTGCAATTTTGTTGGCTATTGTGATTAATAGTGGAAAGATAAATTTTTTAAGAGGATGGGCTTATCTTAGCAATGTGAAGAGGGAATTGAAAATACCACTTTTTATTGTGTTCACCGACATGTCTGGCTTCTCAGATGATGAATATCTCTAAGTCTGGCTGTAGGGATTTGAAGTAATGTATGGCTTATTCATCTGAACATAGTCATCCTCTCTAGTCTGTTAGTTTGGAAGGTTCTAGTGATGTTCTAGTGATTGGATTAGGTGGGAAAAATATTCTGTTGGACAAAATGTTCTGGCCTGCCTTACACTACTGTATAACAGGTGGACTAAGGTGTGTGGACTTGGAGGAATCACCTCCCTTCCCTTCTCAGAGCTCTTAGATATGTCAGCCAAGGCCTTAAATACGACAGAGGCAAAAGAGAGGTGGAAATAAAACAGAGGAAAACAGTTCTTACGAGATAATTTATTAGATGACCCTTTTTCTACTGGTTCTTGAATGACTAGTGGACAGAATCCGATTTGTGCCCATTTTTTCATTATTTATAATAATTAATTGAATGATTATAAGGTTATGGGTATGAGGATATCAGTCTAGATTTGCTTCTCAATGACTCACTGAAATTACTTCTCAAAGAGAAGTTCACTGCTAATTTTCTATTTCTTCTGGCTCACCAAGGGCATGAAGTAGTTCTTTATTCCTGGACTGGAAGACTTTCACATTTCTTCAGATGGTGCTTTTCTTTCCTTATCACCTGATATGTAAGTACTCATGTGTACATGCCATCATGCCGTTTATTCCATTGGGTTTTTCTCCAAATATCCTAGTGAATATGATTTTTTTTCCTCAGAGACGTGCATCAGTACTGAAAAGAGTTCAGGAATGTTACCTTTTCCAACGATGCTTCATCATTTTTTAAAAAATGAACCCAAACTTTGTTTTTCAGTACTTGCCTTGTGTTAATAAGTTACTACCGCACAGCATTTTATGCAAGGAGTAAATAACTCTTCTGGGGATGGAAGATAGGAGGCTTTTTTTATCTATTAATCAAATGGCTTGCAACTTTCATTTCAAGGCAAAACCAAAGACTAGTCTAGAACAGTTTTATTAATTTCTAAATAATGTTTCATTTAACACTGGAATAGTGGGTCAACATTGAAAATAGTGCATCAGAAACAAGTTACCAGCTGTGGAAAAGGGACCCTTTTTTGTTCCTCATTTAAATGTAATCATGTCCACTTACACTTCTGTTCACTTCTATTAGGCCACTACTCCCAGATTATCAGTGCCTGTGTCAGGGAATTTTAATGACTACCCTTTTGTTGAGCATTCCTGGGGATTTCTTTTTAGTCTGTCCTTCATGGTTGGTTGTATGCAATAACAGATCAACTGAAAAAGTATCATGAGGGATGGACCTATGGGATTATAATTAGATTTTACTTGGTGATTTTATTTCACTGAGTATGTAAATAAAAAAGCATAAGCAATTGCTTTGCTATAAGCCAGAAGGCACTGACCAATATGCAATGGTATTGCTGACTACTCATGAGCAGATGTCTGTTTCATGAAGTGCCAGTCAGCATGCTATTGAGCTTTGAAAATGAAGCTGAGTTTTATTTCAAGCTGCTGTTGAGCAGATGTTCTGAAAATGCTAAAAGCTTTGCTTTTGCAGTTTAACTTTTGCACATCCTGCTTCTTTCTCCCCCTCCTTCCCTGGCTCTCAGCAGCCCCATAGGAATGAGGTCTGCTGAGATGCAGAAGTGAGTAATTTCCCCCAGAAAGTGAAATATGCCTCTCATTTCTCCCAGACTCTGGGAGAATTTATTTTTGATTTCAGCAGGGAACAGATGAACTTGAGTCTTTGGTTTCCAAATGATGAGGTATCTAGAAGGATTCAGCACAGTGTAAGCTCTAGTATATCAGTGATTTAAAAAGTGATTTGGAAGGAGGCTGCTGAAGTGAAAATTTAAAAATGTCCTTTATTTTACAAATAGGGCAAACTGCAAATCCAAAACCTGATTTTGGCTTTAATCTAGCAAATTTCACTTAAAACAGTATTTCCTATTTTGTATAAGGGGGAGGCTGAAGTGAAACATTTCTCTTGTCAGTTTTCATGCTACCGGAGGAAAGTTTTTCCTTAGTCTCTGGGGTTTCAGCTAGCTGGTGGATCAGGACAAGGAGTAGCTGGGGCAGGTAACACAGGTCTAAACAGCTGCTGCTATCTCACTCTTCCTCCTCACTGGTGGTGGAAATGATAGCCTTGTGTCCTTGGGACTGGGGATTCCAAAGGCGTCCCTGATGCTCAGGGTAAAAGGCAAATTTTAGGCAGAGACTGAAACTGGAATAAAAACATTATAAGCCCTTCCCTGCTCTATTTCTCTCTTTAGTGGTGTATGAGAGCTTTGAATTCTTATGAGTGAGAGTTTTTTTTGTGAAGAGTCAGTTGACTGTAAGGAAGAGAGATTTGGGTAGGGTGGTATTTTAGGCACCAGTCGCCAGTGAGTTGCAATGGTATGCGTTATGAACGAGTGAGATTGCTTAAAAAAACACTGGTAAGGGTATAAGTAAAACCTGATTGAGTATTAAGTGACAGCACAACAGTTTGTTGGCAAGATTCAATCTACTACTTTCTAGACAGTGGCACACCAAGTGAAAAACTCAGTGAATAAAATCCAGTCTGTGTGTGTGACAAAAGGACAGTGAGGGCAGGGATAAAAAGGAATATGGCCTAAAAGTGTAACAGTACTCAAACTTAACAGTACTTAACCTTTACTTATACCTTAACCTTAACAATTTAACAAAGGAACAACACTTAGCTTAAACCTAACTTAACTTTTAACTTATAACTTCACTGCAACAATTTAATAGAAGAATAACACTTAACAGCATTTAACCTAACTTGTAGGTTAAACTTAGCAACTTAGAAAGAAACAACACTTAGCAGCATTCTACTTAGCTTATAGCTTATGACTTATACTTACAAGTCTAACTTACTTACATATCTAAGGTACTTAAAAATCTAAGAAAGCAGTATTTCTCACAGCTTTGCTATAGCATATGTGCACATGCATGCACACAGACATAATGGGTCAGTGCAAACAAGGTACCTATGAAAAAATTCTCCTCAAACGTAAGTAAATACTCGCCTTGGATACCTTTGCATCTCCCCAGTGGGTGAAGGGTTGAGTATAAAGGAGTGAAGATATTTGCCTAGGATTCATCATTGTTCGTTGATCCTCCAAGTACGAAAACTTGGGAGTTCACTAGCTCTGAGAGATGTCCCACTCAGAGGGACATTGCTGGTTGCAGCCTGCTACAGTCCAGGAGAAAGAGCCCAAAGCCCATTTTGGCTGCTTTTTCAATGATTTCAGACAGGTCTGTTCCCTTCTGCACAGTCAGGTTGATAATTACGTATCATCCTCTAAGGTGTCTGTCAACAGCATACATGCCAACTTGTCCGTGGACTAGACCATTGATTGACTGAAGCTACAGGTACTGGAGGAGTTTCAGCTCTTAGTAACTGACCAGCTTTATTCTGTACAGCTCAAAAAGTTCAGCTTAAGGAACCCTCAGTTTACTAATACCACTATTTTATATCTTGTTACAGTCATCTTTGTGTAATACATATTCTTCAAACTAGAGTAACAAATGCAGTCAGTGCTCAGTATCACAGTGGACGTAATTAATTATTTTGAGCTAACAAACTTGTCATCAGTGATAATAGCTTTTGTGTTACAACTATCTTGTCACTACGGTATACAGTTTGACCCACACACATCCTGCTGTTTACTTGACATGAAATTTAAGTCCAATAATTTCAAGAAAGCATAAGTTACTAGAGTGCAGAGTAAGAGTTAGGTATTATTAGTTGTATAAGTAATGGTTCACACTTACAAGTTTCTGCTGCTGTCACGGGTTAGGTTATGACTCAACTTCTGCTCAGGCACCTTTCAATTAAAAAATGTAGCCACAAAAACGGAACACAAACCTTTAACATGCCAAGAAATTAATAACGTCATTATGAGACAACTAATTCCTTAGTAATACTCACAAATTCTGGTCTCTCTGCAGCTGAGGGGATGAGGACCTGTGATGCGGTTCGTTTGGTGGTCC
>VZRH01006240.1:0-11514 GCA_013397555.1 Urocynchramus pylzowi
TTTTTTTTTTTTTTGCAAAATTGTTTCTTAAGTATGTACTGGCAAGTCATAAAAACAGACTTTTTCCTATATTTTCTTTCACTAAAAAGTATGATTTAGTATGTCACAGCACTTGATTTTTAAGGATAAATTTAGATGGTATTTCTTGCTTTTGGAAATTAAATATATCTCTGAAGAAAACAGCCATAAAAGATAGTTTCCTTTCATGGTAATCATTGCAACTTCACCTTTTCCCATGATATGGAAAGTGTTCCCTCTTTATTTCTTTCAGCCCTGTGCTCTCTTAGCCCCCAGGTTATAGAGTGGGTAGCTTATGGAACCTTGCAATTGCTGAGTGATTTTGCACACTTTCATAGAGAAAAAATGGTGTGTAAAATATTGCACTTGAGCTTAGCCTCCGAGAGGACAAATCGTATTAAAATATTTCAAGTGTGTGTGAAATATATTTCTGCATACATGCAGTCTGAGGGATGTGGTTGGAGAGAAAAGAACTGTCACAATTCACCCCTTAAGGTCTCTGCTTTAGAAAAAGGAATCAATGTCAACTTTTTTTTTTTTTTTTAAGTTGATAAATTAAGCGAAGTGAAATATTAGAAGGAAAGATATCTTGTTTGGTTTATTGAATGTGTCCAAGATTTGTGCTGTTTACATCTCACATAGTTTTTATCCAAAGACCTCACTTCAGCTGGAAGATTGGTGGGTGAAATGCCTGGCCTCACTGGAGGCAATGACAAAATTCTCCTTGACCTCCTTGAAACTTTGTATAGACAAGAGGTGAATTCCTGAATATGTACTGATTGAACATACACTTGAATGGATATCCTGGGAAAATCCCAGCTGCCTAGGGGGAATAAAAAAGTTTATAATTGCATGACACACACTTCTGAATGAAGGAGTAGCTATCTTAGTTTAGGATTTTTAACCTTCGTTCTGATCCTACTTAACTTACTCTACTACTAAGATAATTTATTCCTACCACTGCTGTAGGATACATGTAGTTGCTTCCTTTAGGCATCAATCTTTTATATTTTGCTGAGAGATTCTGTTTTGGAGGGTTAATTCCATTAAGGGTGCTGTCGATTTCTGTTAGGCTTTTTGCTGACAGACTTGTGCTGACAAAAGCTTGTGGGTAGACTTTCTCCCTTTATTTCAGCTTACTGTTATCAAACCATTCTTGTATACTGAAGCTGCAACAGTTTGAATTCAGTTTAGCTCAGCATTTGCAAAAAAGTCTAGGGAGAGTATTTATTTGGTTTAGCTGACAGTCTGGTTAATTGGAATAGGCTCATTCATACTAATAGTATCTGCACAGTGTTTTGTGACTCTTACTAAATCAGCTCTAAGCACTACCTGAAGTTACATGAGTGAAAACATGCTTCAAGTAAAGCACAGTGAGCTGCTGTCAGACAGAAGTGTCTGTGTGTACTAGCATTGCTTTCACCTGAGAGATGAATGTTGATATGTAACTGTAACAATATTTTGTTACCCACCATTAATATGGGCAAAATATTGTTACAGTTACACATCTACATTGCGTATTAGATCAACTATAGATATGTAGAGAGATAGATAAACAGATATATGCACATCACAATTACATTTTTCTTAGGCGGGATGAGGAATTGCCCCTTCCTACAAGGAATTACCATATTTCACTGTTACCAATATTCCTCTTCCAGAGTATCAGCTTTTGCTGTAACATTTTCCCGTGGTTTTTAAATACCACGAAAGGTGCTCCTATCTCCCACCCCTGAGAGAGAGCATCTGCAGGGTGGAGTGCACCTACCCTGCACTCTCTATATTGAATCTCCCAGGCGTGGCACGATGCTCCAGTAAACAGAACAGCTTTTTTCCACTAGGTACTTTCAGTGACAAACGAGTGATGAAAATACAAGTTTTCTTATTGCTAATCATACAAATATGGCAACTTTCAAAGCCTTCATCAATTCCCAAAGCAGCTGATAGGCAGCTCTTGTGGAGATGCACAGATATGCAGAACTACTACTTTGGGAGGAGATACCATCACAGGATGAGTGATAAAGAGAAGGATGAGTGCACAGATGTGACATGCAATAGAAATCAACCATGAGCAGCAGTGGCCATGAAATAATGACTGATGGGTTTACTGTTGGTGGGATTTTACTGAGAGATTCAGTCCCACAGTAGTATAGACACTGAGTAAGTACAAAGAACATTCATTTCTAAATTTCTAAATTTAGGCACTTAAACCTTAATTGTCCCTATATTGTCCACATGTGCTTTAGACATCTCATGTTAAGGGCATGAAAGGTGTTATTTTCTTCAATGGTTTTTTGTTGGTTTTGGTTTGGTCTTTTTTTTTTTTTCTTTTTTTCCCTGGAGAATATATGGATATAGGCTATACGATACAGCCTTCATGGCAATGAAAAAAAAAAAAAAAAAAAAAAAAAAAAAAAAAAAACCAAAAAAACAAACCTGTCATCCTTGGTAACAATTTCAGAGATTACAATAAGGTTTACTGGCACAAGGAAATGCCAGAGACCAAAAAAATGTTGAAGTTAAAGTTTTGTGCTGTTTTGGTATTTACTTCCTTGGCGGGGTGGGTATGTTGTCATGGTGTTAGTGATTTTTATTCACTGTTTCTTTTAGTCTTTCTTTGCTAACAGTCCTTGTCTTCTTCAGGCCTCTTAGGGTCTGCCAGTCCTATGATCCAGTAAATATATGATCTATATTTATATAAATATAAATATATGATCCTATAGATCACGCATTTGCCTTAATGAGAAAACATTGGACATGAAATATGAAAATATAAACCTGTCTAAAACTATGTAACAGCATTGCAGGACAATGGTTGCTGGCATTGCGGGGAGTTTGTGATTTTTAGGTTTTGGTTTTTAATAGTTTAACTGGGGCCCAGGTTCACAAGTTGGGTAAATCAACATGGCACCACTACTGACAGCGATGTCCTGCTGATTTCCATGAGCAGAGTGTTTTGCCAATAACTTACTACCAAAAAACCCCATGTTGCACAGTAGAATAATAATCTTAAGATTTTATCAGCTTTTGTTTCTTTCTGCATCATTGTTGAACAATAGTTTTCACTATAACTCCAGACAGTTCAGATTCCTTATGTATAATACTTTAAGAGCTATATTTTTATTACATTCAAGATGCTTGTACAAAAGGAATGCTTTCAATTCGGTCACTTAACTTTAGGATCCTGGGATCACTTCAGTGTTCCCAGACTTGTTGTGAAAAAAGCAGAACTGCAAAAGTTAGAAAACCAATCATTTCAATTTACATGCAACAGGGTTTTAAGTTTTTAAAAAATACTTAAAGCATGCTTTGTGTGGTGGGCATTTATGTTGTGTCTGTTTATTATGGAGTGAATAATATTTTTCAAGAATGATTCATCTGGGTTATTTTAGAGACTCCCTTGAATTCTGGTCATTTCTATAGATACTGCAATTCATAGTCATTAGTAAGCTAGTGGTTTGATCTAACCTCAGCTACCTGTTGCTGGCTGTGAATGGAAGAATTTATTTTTAGTGTGAAACCACAATATGAATATTTTCCACTCTGAAAGTATAAAAAACCCTTTAAGTAGAAATTTTACTCCTTAACTGTTATGTGCTGTGGCTCTGATGTCAGACATACTGGGTTCTTCTTACAGAAAATCCTTTAAAATGCCTTATTCTCTATTGAAGTTGACAAGAATTTCCTCAACTTAACCCCTTCAGTGCCCCCAGGCGTTCAGCTCACATCAAACAAAAGGGAGCTCCTCTACCTCCTGGATAGGGATAGTGGGATGTTGACAAATGCAAAATGAAAAATAAGGAGGTAGAAAAACCTGGGCCCTTGGAAGGAGGTTAGTGGGCAGGCTCACATAACTGTGATCCATGAGAGGCAGCATCTCTGGGGGCTGTTACTTTACAACTACACAACCACTGTGACTGCCCTGCTGGTATGGAAACATTCATTTTGGTGTGATTTGGTCTTTGTTTGTTTATTGGGCTGGGCTATTTGGGGATAATTCTGCCATCTCTGCAAGATTCAGAATCAGAAATGGTCTGCAATTTCAGGCAATATCAGCTCTGATTGGTAAGAGCCAATGGGTTAATTGTGCTAGAAAGCTACTTACAGCTCTTGAGCACGTGAAACCTGTAGTTATATGTGGGTTATGAAAGCTAGTATTCAGTGTAATGGTGGGTGGACTACTTCACCCACCATGGACTTCATTGCAGAAGAATGAGAACCTAAGACCTATGTAAAGCCATTGGCCTATACACAAACTTCCCATTTTTTAAAATGTAAAACATTTTAATTACATTAGAGATTAAATGAAGAAACGACAATCAATATCCTGGTTCCTTTATACTTCATTTATAATTTTTGCAAACAAGCCTAATCTAGAGTGCAGTTAAAAGCAAGAAAATAAAATGGAAAACAAGGATATAATACAGTTTAAAAACCAGAAGAGTTTGTAGCTCATACCCAAAGCTAAAGGACAAGAAATAGCTCCTGAAACTTGGCTGAGAGCCTGGCTTCCATAGAATATAGGGCTTTTAGGTAATTGATGGACTTCAGTCGTTGTTCACCACCAAGCTTTTGCTGTTGCAGTCAGAGAGGCTACTGACCTTGCCTGCTTAGATTGTCACCCTATTTCCACAGCTTAAAAAAGATTTCAAAATAATTTGTGGACTTCTTTGATGGAGGGAAATGAGTTCTTCCTTCATATTTGTGATGCCTCATAAGTTCTCATTTTCTTCACTTTTTTAAGAGGCCAAAAGAAAGAAGTAGTCCATGATTTAGTTCTGTCAACTCAATTCATTTATCTTAGGTGAAGAAAGCAGTTGTCTTTGTGTCCACACTTGTAAGGAAAAAAAGGGTATGTTTTTTACCAACTGCTTGCTCACACATGATCATTAGCACAAGATAAAATGTTCATGTGGTTGCAGCTGGTAGAATTTCAGTGCATGTGGTTTGGTCATTCACGCTACCAAGAAAATGTTTACCATATCTACCAATGCATGTCAAAAGCTACAGTCATGCTCTTAGCACTGTGATTTTGACATTTGAAAAGTAGAAAATGTTTGTTTAAAAAACATGATCAACTAACTACCATTGCCTAACCAAGTTTCTCCAGAGAAGATAAGACCTGAGCTTCTGGTTAACACCTTCAAAGATGTTACTAACCACTTTGCATTTCACACGTGTCTCAAAATGCGAGAGACCTTGCTTTTATAAATAAATCTAAATATTTCTTCTTCTTCTGACCAGCTGCAAGGAGTTTTTACACCACTTCATCGCCCAAGCAGGATCTGTTTGATTTTTGGTCTAGAAGCAGAAAGGACAGGCAGAGCATTTCAGGAGACCCCCCCACTCCTGATTGCAGACAGGAAGAAATAGTGGGAGCCTATATCACTGTGCATCCTAAATAATGTGACGAGTAAACATCCTTTTGGTAAGCAAGCAGTCTTACCACAGGACTGTAAATATTTTTGGTAATTACATTTTTTTAATCTTACTTTTTAGTGTGATTGTGAAAGAGTCATCTTTGCTTTCAGATTCCTGTTTGCCCTGCACAGAATGGAATTTTGACCAAGGTTAAAACCTGGATTCAACTCCTGCCAATTTACAGGAACTGTAACTACAGATTTTTCAGGAGTTATACATTTGTAAGGGCTGTAATGAACTAATATTTTGTATTTCTTTGCTAGATAGAAAAGGAATACAAAATATTATATATTTTGTATATATACACTAAAAAAGAGCAGAACATACAGTAAGGGAAGAGCCTGATGACAAGTTAATTTAGGTACTTCATAAGAGACTTTTGAGAAGTGGCAGCCAGGCCGAGATGCATCCATAATCAGGAGCTGGTTGAGAATATGTGTAAGGCAATCTTCAGGGACAAACAGCCTTCACAATTAGACACATTCTCATCAACCCCTGTAATGATAACCAGCTTCTACAGCCCAACTGCAATCTGCTTCTGGACAGCCTTAACCTCCTTCACTTCTGTACATTCGGTGTTAAAAGTAAGAGATGCACTTTGAGTGTATCTGTGACCTGTTTGCTTCATCAGCCATAGATCCTTGAACACAAAGTAAAATGAATGGGGAGCTTGGGTGTACTGTCTGCTATTCCAGTACAACAGTGTGCATGTGAGGGATAGGAAGGGAATGGACTGCAGACAGTGGCCATGTCTGCACATTATCTCTAAAGAGCATCTCTCTTTACACCATCAAAAAATACATCCTGGGCTATATGAACCACTCTTTTGAGGCCATAGAAAGTCCCTGTGTTCTTAAGACATTTTTGAGAAACAGAAATCCATACCAAGTCAGATCTTGGGTTTTCCTGAAGTAGGTGTAAAGGAATTATTGTGACTGCCTGTGTGTCAGCTGCTGTCCACTACAGCCTATCAAGGCTTAGGTGGCTGCCAGCATCTCTATCTGGATTCTCCTAGAAAATGTGCAGAAGAAATGAAAAACAAAACCAAAACAAAACAAAAAAAAAAAAAAACAAACCAAAGGAAAAAAAAAACCAAACCTCATAGAGTGGTGCTAGATCTGAGAATTTTTTTCCAGTGTGAATGGATATAGCTGACACTGGGCAAAGATGAAAATTCTTCTGCTAAATATGTTGATGAAGTAATTTTCTACAGTAGCCTTAGGGAAGATTTTCCACTAAAATTTAGCTTTTCAAGCATTTAAGTCAACAAGATACTGCATCTGGTATCCCACAGGAAGCCAAATAATGTGAACACAGATGTGAACACCAACCTTATGGATAGTTCTGCAAAGTTAGCAAATTGGCTGGGTGATGCTAGCAAAAATTCATGCCCAGGAGGTCAGCACTGGAACATCCAGAAAAAGATATAACCACTGATACATCAGTATTAAGGAATAATAAAGTACTTCTTCAACCAAGGAACTTCCTGCATCCAATCTAGTCTTTTAATGGCTTTTAATGACCTTTCTGTTAGTTTCTGAAACCTACTATCTCAAGCCATTCTAACATGCTTGTCCGCAATACCCTTGAGCAAGGAGTTCCACTGTTGTACTTTAAATCTAGCTTTTAGCTGACCAAAGAAGGTAAGATTTATTTTACCCCAAAGACTAGCAAACTGATTTTTATAGATGTACTTTAGGACCTTTATAAGGATTGAAGGTACACTGACTGATCTGTACTTTGATCTATAATTCCTTGATTGTATTGCAGCATTTTCCCTGTAGTAGGAACCCTCAGGTGCAGCACAAAGCTAATTCATCTAACTGTGTGCATATGTTTCTAGGGCCTCTGCACCAAGCTTCACTGTTTTCTGTAGACATTTGTTAGGTTGCTAATGTTTTAGTTAAATCACAGAAAAGAAATATTACCAGGTGGCTTCCCTTGCCTTCGCAGCTCAAATTCCTTCAACAATTACCAAGAAAGATGCAGGATACAAAAATCATGACAATGTCATTGTTTTGTTGTAAGGCAAATGTATGAATAGCAGCTGAGTTATACCTTGGGAGTTTCTTCTCATGAGGAGGAAAACATACCCCAGTACTGGGGCACATAAACTTTAGATTTTTCTATCAGTGTTTAGTAAAATGTTCAAGTCCCTGTGTATCTTCTTCAGGTTTGTATCTTTTCAGTTTTTTCATCTAGCACTAAGAGTGTGCTACTCTTTGAACCTTCCTGTAGTCTCTTGCAATGTATAATGGCTTTCACTGTTTCTGTGTCAGTTATTATTATCAGGATTATTATTATCAGCAGTAGCCTTCCCTCCCACTCCTCCTAAATCCAGAAAGATTAGAATTACATCCTGCTCCGGGAGGGATAGAGAGGACACCCTTTATATATAATGTCAAGCATAAACCCAAAATGTACTTAGTGGCATGAAATACAGATAAGGTTAGATGCACTGGTGGAATCTGGCTGGTTAGGTCATGTTTGTAACTCCTTTGCACAGCAGCAAGGAGGATAAACCAGTTTATCTGGTCTATTGATTTTTTGTTGCTCTGAATCCTGATACTTTGATTTTTTTGGCTCCAATCTTTATGCTGCAAAAAGGGTGAAACTGATGCTTAGGGCCATCTCCCTGGGGGTAATATATGGATCAGGTATGCAGGCTGCTGGCAGAGGATTTTCTAAGGTAAGTCTGCAAAACATGCAGCTACAGGTCTCTGTTTAGGAAGGGTTTCAAACCCACCTCTCTCATTTTACATGTTAAATGTGGCCTAGAGGAACATCCACCCACACCAAATGGAAAAGCCAAATTTCCTTCCAGTTCCAAAAACATTATAGACATCTGCCAAATGACATTCCTAATTCTTCCCGTAAAAAATGGAAAGCTAAACAGAAGCATCACCCTTCCAATAAATCCATTCCAAACTCTTCCTGATTTATTCCAGATACTCTGCATTTTGGTGAGGCTGTTAAATAATACCTGCTTTTGTTCTCCTTATGGGGCTTACCTCAGAAAGTATTTTATATAGTTGTTCCTTCAGAGACTTTTAAAAATGCTCTAGAAATCATAAAGAGGCAAAGTTTGACTTCTGATACATGTGTTCAGTTCCTATTGACTTCATTGGGGAATTTCAAACCGGAATAAACCACAGTGTTGGAAATATTTACTTAGGCATGCTAAGGAAAAAGAGTAGTTCTGAATAATTTTTAGTATTCCCATCAACTACAACAGAATTTAAGCACATTAATTTGATTTTTTTTTCAATATAAGGAAGAGACAAATAATTAAAATATGCTTAAGAAGTCAAAGGAATTGTGAAATGAAGAAAGCCACAAAAACTTCTTGTCTGGAGGGTCTTTTTAGGAACTAGTTAATCACAGCATCTCACAATAGATGTATGATCTCTACGATGTAATTAAACATAAAGCTATAACTCATTTTTTACTGTGGTGAGATTGTTGAAAAGCATCCAAATTCACGTTGCCATAAAGAAAATTGGTCCTAGATTTTTTTCCTTTTACATTATAATGACATTGAAAAGGCTGTTTTCAGCTGTCACTGTTGTCCATCATTTTGTTCTGGAAGGTTTTAGAAGCCTGACTACTTGGACAAGCACAAGCCCAAGGTCCTCTGGCTGTGCCCTGACCCGGTCAGACAGAGCCAGATCCTGTCCAAAATCAAGTAATTGCACTCAGGTTGCTCAACCCTGCTGGTTACTTCAAAACACAAGTGCCATGTGAATGTCTATATGACTTTGGATCAGAGCTGGCTCATGTCTGGCCATTTGAAGAGCAGACAGACAAGCTTGCATCTGTCTGTACCTGTCCCTGGAGACATACCCTAAAGCTGCTAAATAGCTGATTTTTTTTTTTTAATGTCACAGTAAACAATGAATATGGAATGTCAAGTAATCATCATGGAGCTGAAATATCCTCAACAAAGAAAACAGGTAAAACAATGCAAATAAAATGAGATTTTTTTTTCTTCCCACACCCATAAACTGTCATGCAAGTGCAATAGCTGGAATTGACGTAAACCCTTTTTGAAAAGCTAATTTCGTAGCATGCAGTCACCTTTAATTTGTTCATTATTCTCTTATTTTAATGTTTCTTCTTATTTTGAGAAGAATTTTGGTATTTCTAAAATCTGATCCAGAAATACTGGCTATTGGTACAGAAATTACAGGAGAACCTGTAAAATGTTCAGTTTTCTTTCATAAAATTAAAGGTCCTGGTAAACTTTGGATAAGATTCCATATGTTGAAGTTTTAAGTGTTGCATGAATGAGTCTGTTGGCAAAATTTTCCTGAAGTATATTGCTATTAAATTCAGTAATGTAACAATGTAAAATGGCCATTACAAGGTCTGAAAAAACACTGTAATTAGTAATTGGAAAGAACATCCCAGGTGGAAACAGAAGATGGATCTATAATCCTCACTGGTCATTTAGAGAAGTGTTGCCTAATACTATTCACTTAACTTGTTATCATAAATATTTGAATATTTATTATTTATTTTTATTTTGCCAGTTCAGTTTTACCTTTTCCATCTTCAGAAGCTGTCTTTTTTAGATTCTACTAGTTTAAGTCCTGGTGCAACCTTCTGCTAAATATTGCAGTCCCTAGTCTGGGAATTCATCCTACATGGCCTGCTACAAGCTGCCACAGTGATGGCTTATTTTTTGTGCTTTTGTGGGTGAATATGAGGGACCAATGACCACATTGGGTTTGGAAATACTGAAGCAGTAATAAATGGGAGAGGAGTTCATGGAACTCTTCCAGACACCTTTCCCAGATTTTCTGAGATGCTCTAATTACTTAAAGGTAAGAGAAAATAGGGACTAAAGCTTTTGCACCTGACTTGGGTCCCTATCCATTCACCACATTCTGAGGGATCAGAAGACTGGTTTAAAGAACTGCTTGTCCTCAGTGTGATCAAAGAGCCATTCCATTTTACACTGGCAGCAGGATACTATATTCACAAATAATACATTTAAAAGAATTCTTTTAAAGCTGTAACTCTCACCATGACCTTAGTCATAGGTCTATGCCATAAAATGGAACTTTGTTCTAGCAGGGGACAAACAGGTGGCAGTCAAGTGCAGAGGTGCAGCTGAATTAAAGGCTTTGCATAACTGAAGGACAAATAACTTCAAACATAGCAACACTTTACAACTAAAACATCTCCTATTTCAGTAAGAAGCAGTACTATGTCCCCAAAAGCAGAACAGAACGTGAAGTAGATACAGGGCTTCATGTGTAGAGATAAATTTAGAAAATCTGATGAGCCATCTCAAACTTTTCTCCAGCTGCTTTGATGACATCATTGGTTTCGCTATCTACAGTGGCACCATTGTCAGATTAAACAATGACAGTTCTAAAACTATCCTCTCTGCTTTCCTGACAGATATTCATATGCTGCATAAGAGGGAAAAATAATCTTCTTGTCATCATATTTTTTTCTTTTTTTCTTTTCCTTTTCTTTTTTTTTCTTTCGACATAATTCCCTTTTGTCCTTCAGGTCTTAATTGCAATTCATTATTATTTTTGTGAAGAGCAGTCTTATGAAGGCAAAGAGTTAAAGACGTCACTTTAAATGACAAAAGCTGAACACTTTACCCCACTTTCAGTCTCTCATCTATTCATCCTTTTCATTGTGAACTTCGCTATTTCAGCTTTCTAAGCTCTTCAACTACCTGCCCCTAATTTGTATTCCTGGGAAGAGGCCTAGGCTAGTTATTTTGCATTTGTGTGCTAATGGTGCTGAGTTTGCTTCTAAGAGGAGAACAGGGAGGGGAGGGCAGGAACCTCCAAAAGGGTTTAAGTGGGAGTGGGGGTGAAGGTGCAGGAAGGGTTGTTTGGGGGAGAGTCATGCTGAATTTTAACCCTGAATGCTTTCTTATACAATTTCGCACAAAGCCGTCCTGATTATATGGAAAATGACACCCTGTGAAAACTTGCCTGTTCATATACACCTTTTAAACAAATAGGTTAGTCAAGTATCTGGAAAGCCTGGGAGACAGTTGGGTCATCTTTTTATTAATACATTAAATCATGACATACATTTTCTCAA
>VZRH01006240.1:16791-55230 GCA_013397555.1 Urocynchramus pylzowi
TCAAGAAAAAAAAAAAAAAAAAAAAAAAAAAAAAAGAAGAAAAAGAAAAAAGCAGTACTTCACCATAAAGAATAACCTGGATGTTTACTGTGCCTGGCCGCACACCCAAGAGCACCGTCTGCGCGGCTCCCCTCCCCAGGCCGGATGGCTCCACAGCTCAGTGCCTTGGCTTAGGTGCAGTTGGAAATGCCCGAGAATGGCTCTTTGTTGATTTTCGCCTGTGCGAGAGAGCCTGGTGTTGCTGCGAAGCGAAGTGCTATTGAATTTGCTCACTCAGGCAGAACACTCGACAGGAAGGAAGGAAGCAGCCATTCTTTCTGGTCCTATTGTCTGGCCACCAGGCTTAGGCAATCAAACAGCCCTGTGGCCCGGCTGCGGCTCCCGCTCAGGCCGCTTCTGGTGGGCCCGCCTGGGGAAGGGGGGCAAGCGGGGGACGGCCTTCTCATGGCGTTTACTTTGTTTTCCCTGCACTCCTTCACATCTTTTCAGGGCTCAGGGCCTCAGGTAGCCGCTTCCCAGCCCTCCGCCTTTCTCCAGGGGAAGAGGGTTGGGGAAGGGAGGGCTGAGAGCAGCAGCCGCAGGTGGGGTGGAGCTGCTCAACGCTGCCTCTGGATTGCCACTGGATGATAACAAAGTGTGGGAGCAAACGGCAGGAGCCTGTGAGGAGTCCTCCCAGGGCTAGGACATATTTCTGTCATGTTCAGAAGGCACTGCTTGGGGCTGAGGGTTTTTCACAACGATTCGGGGTAACAAAGGGTCAGGTGGGAAAGGTTGCAAAGGAGCAAACTTGCCTTTTGAAAGAGGCTCATTCAAAATTGTAGATTTCTGGTTCCCCAGTCTGTATCTCAGTTAGCTCCCTGTTCTTCCCTAAGAACAGGAAAGAATGAGAAACAGAGCCAAAGGGACTGGTTTTGCGAGGCAGAGTGCTGCAAGCCGGGCCTCCGCTTGTAGTAGTGCCATGGGGGCAGGGTGAGTTCTCCTGAGGATTCCTGACAGAGGAAGTGTAAAAAGGGTAACTGCTCTAAGCATCCAGAGCAAAAATCTGTCTGCTGCTGTATTTTACCTGCCCTATTACATCCCTGCAAGGGGGATGGCCCTTGCAGCACTTCCAGTCTCAAATCAGGTGGCAACCATAACATTGCAGGGTGATTTTGCTATGAAGCCTGTCTTACTGAAATATGACCTTGGGATAGCCCCCTACTATTTTGGTTTGGTGGCTGGGTAGCAATAGCTGCAGGCTTTTTTGTTGTTGTTTGTGGTGGGCTTTTCTCAGACAATAAGATCCAATGGTGGATCAGGTAATAGGTGTGTCACTGATATAATTCTTAATGTTGAATGACAGATAATAACATTAATAGTTGATAATATTGCCCTGCAAATCCACAATGTACAGTGAGATAGTAGAGCCTGGCAAATGCAGAGGCATAGTGCTTACACAATCCTATTTCTGTAAGCCCAGGGATGGTTTCATGGTGGTTTAAGTGACTCTAAATCCAGACTCCAGTGCTCCCACCCTTGCTGGTGTCCCCAGCTGCATGTTCCAGAACCATCCTCTTAGTGAATGTTATTGCTTCAAGTCTTGCTTGGTTGCAAGGTGTGGGCACAGGTGGAAACAAATGACAGTCCTCAAGCCTGATCCCCTGGTCATTGTACAGAGGTCGATGTTGGCAGAAGGGGCAGGAGGGAGTGAGGGGGAGCAGGCAGCATGGGGAACTGCCACAGCCTGGTTCAGAAAGATGGATATTGCCTTTTGTCATGGCACCACACTGAGACACTTCAAGTGCCATGGTCGTAGCCAGAAATATTTACTTATACCCAAGAAAGCCTACAGGCTGCAGTTACATGATGTTAACTTCAAGAGAAAGGCATGGGTTGCTTTTAGGAATTGTGGCCTTGGAGTATACCCAGCTCCCCACTTTTGTCTTAATCAGACCTCTGCTCAACCTGCTCACACCTATCCTGGTGCAAATCTCAAACAACCTTGATGAATTAGTGGAATTATTCCAGGTTTGTCAGTGCAACAGGAAGAAATCAGCATGAATGAGACCATGGGTTTTTAATGGAAACAAGTAGGAATTACTAGAACAGAGAGTAATTTGTAGCCAAGAAGGACTTTTGAATTTGGATTTTATTACCAACTTGAAACTTGGGCCAGTTTTGATGGGATTTGTAAACGCTTTCAACAACTGTGGGCTGAGTTTCAAGTGAGGCTGGGCTCCCTTGTACAGGAATCTGGGCCAAGGTATGGTTTTGAGTGGAAAGCATATGAAACTCACTGCGTTTTCCTGATTTAGAGTCTTGCTTTGAAGTACTTGGTCCATTCAAACCCAGAACTTAAAGCAAAAACCCACATGGTGTTAGTACACTGAAGCCAAAACTATAATAAAAAATTCCCTTGAAACTCCACAATTCAAAGCTAGCACAGATCCAGATAGTCCTTATAAGATGCTACATTTAGCATATATATTTCTTAGTTCAGAAACTTTAAATACTCTGAAATCTTTACTAATTTCTGTATTCTTGAAAGATCTTATTTTAAGGGCTGCAGTGGAGTGGAAAGATTCAAGATTATTACTTTTGTTAAGACCTTGCCTGGGAATGTATAAATACCCAATTAAATTTTTTATCTCTTTCTAAATAAAATATGTTGTTAGTGACCCTGCTCTGTGTCTATGGGCTCTTTCACCAAGCTCAGAACTAGTGTCTGAGCCTTCCAACAGTTCATGAAGCAACATGAACAACATCTGTTACATGCTGTTTATTGTCTCATCTTTTCCCTTGAGATGCAGCATTTGCAATGAAGTGTCTTGTTCTGGTTGGGGGGTTTTTTGGTATCATGATTTGTTTTATGATCAAGAAACCACCTCTTTGAAAATGTCTTACAGGGGAAGTGAGTGGAGGCTATTACTGGTTACAAACTGGAGGGAAAATTTTCCATGAGGTACTAATGACATATTTCTTTTTTTTTCTTTATCTTTTTTTGTTGTTGAGAGACATTTTCACTTCACTGCAACAGTCACATACACAAGCTCTGTGCACATATTCACAAAGCTTGACAGAATTGCTTTCAAACATTTTTATTTGAACACAGCATAATGCAATTAGTGTTACTGCCCAGCATGCCTTTGATACCACACAGTGTGCTACAGGATGACTTCTCTCTCCTTTACTGATGCACCAAAATTCCATATGAGCAGCCACCCAGCGACTTGGCTGGCTTTTGCATTTCCAGTTAACTACCCTGAATCATAAAAGTCTGGGAAAGGATCTGAGAAACGTGTTCCTTCAACTACTGCAATGCTTCAGCAGTAAGGCTGAGTTTGCGTTACATGTGGAAAATCACGTGTCAGTATGCGTCATTCGTAGTCCTGTGCAGATCTGTGAGACATTTCTGAGAGGGGCTGGTTGTCCCCAGCTGCCTGCCTGTAGAACATGCATAGAGCTAATGGGAGGTCTGCATGTGACTTGCTGACAGGATCAGGCCCTGGTGCTATAAGCAGTCAAAATATTTTGGGTTTTCATCAATAATCCCAGTACGAAGGGTCTTCTTTCTTGCACAGCTCTGTAATTAATCCTTGGCTGCTTTGGCTGTGATCCCAATGGTCCGGGCCAAGAGGAAGGAGGGACAGGGAAGTCAGAATAGAGGTCACTTTTATAACTCATCAGAATCAAAGAGATGGCCTCAAAAGTCACCTGGAAAAGGGAACTGAATTGTTTTGAAGGTGAAAAAGAGAATGAAAAAGGACAGCTATGAAGATGCCATGATCAAAACTAAAGAGAGAGCACAGCAGTAAAGGAGCCAATGCTCATTTGGAGAATAACCACTCTGGTGTTCCAAGGATATTGCCGTTACCAGTGACTCTTCCCAGGAATAACTGCACAGGAACATACTCTGAAGTTACTTCTACTTCTTTCTGGAAATTCAGAAGAAAAACCCAAGCATGCAGAAGGTTTCTGAAGTTCTATCTCCATCCATTTTTCCTCCTGGCAAGTCCTGTTAGTCCCTTCTGCATATAAAGCAATGTGAAACAGAGCAAGAGTTGGTTTTAAGGATGGTAGAGCAACACTGGAGAACACTGTACTGTACAACTGTCATAACACAGTGTCTCAGCTAGAAGAGTGACTTGCCATTATTTCACCTCTCCACATGCACTGGGTATTAGAGCTTAATTTTTGAAAAAATCATGCTTCTGGAGCATGCATGCCAGGTGAAGCACCTCTCTATATCAAAGCTCTGCATAGTCCAGGAGGAGTGAGGAAAACATTATGTTCTTGATTTCTCTGGCCAACGTACACTGGAGCTCAGCTGCCCTAACCAGCACAGCCTATGGGCAGTCAGAGCACCGACAAAGCAAGTACGTGCTTGCTCCTCTCCCTTTCCTTGACCTAACAACTTGTGCTGGGCAAACCCAGGTCATAACAGAGGCAATGATCTGGCCTGTAAAATTTCTTTGGACAGAGAAGTTAATGCTAATTCAGCGTATTTCAATTTGCTGAGCTCCACCAGGCTGCACATGATCCTGCATTATGTTGTGGAGTTTCCTCAGCACAGCTAATCTACATCTAGTTTGATAAAAAGCTGATTCCATTGCTGGCTCTTTTTTCTGATTGCTGTTTTGATGTGGAAACATAGTGGACATCTGAGGTACTTTAGTTTCTTGTCCTACTTGTCCCTTCCCCCTCATGGATTGTAATGAGTTTGTTAGCTGTCATATCTTGGAGATTAAGCTTTTGTGAAAGTTTTTTTTTCTTTTTTTTTTCAGGACAGACATGTGTAAAGGGGCCCTTTCAGCCAGAGAACAAGTGTTCCTTAATGGCCGTACACAATTTTTTGGCATGCATCCATACAGTGGCCGTATGATCAAACATATCCCAGCAGACAGTAGAACGGAGATAGTTGTATGTATAGAGACCTTGGGAGCACTAGGAAAATTATGTCATCTTTATTTTCTTTGAGGACCTCCATCAAGACTGAAGGCCCATGGTAAATGGCAATCCTGATTTATCTGGAGTCAGCCTACAGGACTGTCTGGAAAATTCCATACAAAACAAAAGGGCTGCTGAGCTGTCTTACTGACAAATTAACTTATCAGCTGGAGAAGTTTTGATTTACATTGAAATTCTCTGTTGGTTACTGAGAATCTCCCTTTTAAAATTAATGACCTCATAGCTGATGAATGATGAAGCTGGAAAGGAAGTGTGCTGAAGATGAACAAAAATCATCAGGTGAAAGAGACTCTCTGTGATTATGGAACAAAAACTAGTCATTAGGGCTTTAAAAAAACCCCAAACAACTGGAGCTCTTCTTCTCAGTGGTACAAGTGGTAGATGTTTTCTTGGAATAGAAAATTACTTCCCCCCCTCAGGATCTGTGGTACTATAAAAACAGATCCCTTCAGAACTAACTTCCAAATCTCCTAACATAATACTCCTCTGAAAAAGAATAAGAATGTTTGGTTTACAGTTAATTAAGGGTTTTGGGTCAGGAACTTGAAATCTATCCATTAGGATATGGTTTTCTGGTTAAGGAGTCATAAGTACACAGTACACTTTATTAAATACGTTGAAAAAGACTGTGTTTAAAATATGATAGAAAAAGACTGTGTTTAAAATATTATAGATGCTTTAGTGTGTTTAGCAATAGATAAATAAGTGTTGAAGGAAGAGACGTGGTTCCCCTTGGCAACAACTAGGTGTGTCATTTCTTTGGAAAAGTGTACTTGGTTGTCACCTGTGCACTCCTTTTCTTTCTCTTAACTGATCTGAGGATGGAGGGAGGCAAGAAAACGATAAAAGCAGAGCAAAATAACATGGGAATTTATGGGTTTTAAAATCCTAAAGAACTGTTAAAGACAGAACTGAATAGAGCACCTACATTTTGCAGCCTTCTGAGGTATGAGGAAAGTGTGTATTAGGTGTCCACATCCTGCCAGCTGGGACTGTCATTTCAAGAGGAAGACATGATTAGTGGGGCAAATGAGAAGTCAGAAGTAACCATGAAGAGGGAAAGGAACTTTTGAGGGAAAACATATGAAGAGACATATTCAGGTGCAAAATCTCAAAGCTCCTGTTGTGACTCTCACCCCAAAGACATCTCTCCCATGTTTCAGGGAGCATGGTGGGGGGTGGGGGGGTAGACAGAGCATCCAGACAGGTACCCTGGAACTGTGAACCATTTCTTTGTGAGCAGAGTAGTGTTACAGACAGTTCATCATTTCCAGGACCTTTCTTATGCTAATTTCCCAGACTTAGGGAAAACTTAAATTCCTTCCCTTGCTGAATGGAACCAATCCTCCATCAAGAGTTAATTTTAAAAAGAGAGCAAACAGAAGGACTTCATGTTTGGCAAGCTTGGGGTTAGAACGTTCCCATATACACATACACATTTAGAAGAGAAGTGTCTTAGTATTCATGATACTTGGTGATAGAGTAGCAAAAAGCTTTCCATTAAGCATGAAAAACAAATATCACAATTTATCTCAATTCTTCAGTCTTTTATGTGCTGAAGGTATTTTTTTATGTGAGTTTTTGTGAGATTTTTCCCACTTTTTTTTTTTTTTTTTTGTGAATGTCTTTCATTTCAAGTTACCCTTGTTCTGGGTCTTTTTTTAATTCCCTTTGGCCAAAGCATTTCTGAATTTCTGCCAAGAAGTTACTATGTAAAGCCTGTTGTACTCAAGAGTTGGATTCCCATTCCTGGAATCATGACTAGCAACCCCAAAATAGAGTGCATTGTTGTTTCAGAAGGAAAACAAGAGAGGAAAGAAATCTTAGGAACAAACAGAGAAGGATGAAGCCAAGCGACAGTTACAGACTCTTCAGAAAGCTACTCTTCAATTAGACATTTAGATTGGCTGCTAAGGAATCTAATCTAGATGGTAGGAAAAACTGCATTTGAGGTACAGACAAATCTTATAAATTAATGCTATGAATAGCTACCTATTTTTGTTTCCTGTCTACTTGTGTTTAGGAACCAGCATCTCTGCAAACAATTGAGGGACAGGACACTTTGGAATGTCCTGTTTCTCCTGCAGAATGCATTTTTGTTTCTGAACACAAAGCGTGACTTCACCAAACTACATTGCAAATTCATTCTCACAGGAGGAAAAATATGGAACAATCAGTGCAAGGGGAAAAGAAATAGAGAGCATACTTTTATTTAATGATAGAGTAAGAAAATGAGCTAGCAAAAATATTGATATGTCAACAAAGAAATACTGAGAATTTACAAAAAGATTCCATGCTTAGGGAATCTTTCAGGAAACATTCTTTGCTAAAGTAAGTATTTTTGATCAACATCTTTTGTTAAGGTATATTACAGAGTCCTAAGTCAAAAATTCTGTACCAGGTTATCATCTCATCAACTTAATGTGCTCTGCATGGCTTAATAATAATCATTATTAACAGCAGAAACTTTTGAAAGCATGGAGAGCTTGACTGGAAAAAGGAGAAAGCTTTGGGCTAGCAAAGAATATTATATTTATGGCACACAAGTGAACAAGCCTGTTTCTGTACATTTAGTAACTTATGATGAATTCATCAATTCCCTATAACGTACACAGAAACAAAATCCTACTTTTGCCGTAATAAAATATGATTAATATTGGTTAAGATGTTCATATGAAGCAAGTCAAGACCAGACAAGAGAAGACAATGATTTTGGCCTTTGCTTTCAGAGAGTGTTAGCTTTCTCTGTAAGCTTGAGAACCTGTAAAGGTCTGAGTATAGAAGTGAAAATCCACCCTGTGAAAGTTCATCTCCTTTAAAGTCCATCAGAATTGTGCATCAAAGACCAAGTACAGCCCAAACTCACCAGCTCATTTGGAAGCATCAGCCTGCATTATTAAAATATATATATATATATACTTGTGCATATGTGCAATATAAAGTCTATATTAAAATCTAGTCATAAAATATGTCAGAATTCCCAGGCTAGAAGTACATGGTGACACTCTAACTATCTAATGGGACACCTCCTTTGTCTCTCTGCTTTAGGTAACTAATGAAGGAGTAGCACCAAAGATAATATGTACTATGTAAGGTCACGGGCAACAGAACAGAATGGGTGGTTTTGAGCACGAATGAAAGCTTTTAATTGTTGAGGCTTGGGGAATTTGATGTGGGAGCAGATAGGTTCTCAGTCTGGTTATCTTCAAACATACTAGATATTTTAGCACTTACTTTTTGGAGTATGCTGTCTGCTCCAGCAGACAGTTGAAACTATCAGTTTTGTGCTTGCATTAGATGAACTGAACCTCTCCTGAGCTAGACAAGTTTTCACAATGACATTGTAAGGAAATTTTTTTTAAAATTCTGGTAAAGGGGTCATGATTATAGAAATACACAATTTTTCTTTTACTCCTGTAAAGGGGTAAGCAAAAGGTGGCTAGGTGGCTTAAATAGAAATGCAGCTTTTGACTCTAAAAAATTGAGTCCACATATAATACAGAAAGCTTTACCAAGTTGAGATACACAAAATATTCCTACAAAAAGCAACACTGTGGAGATGTGTGGCCAAAACACAAGGTCAGACAGTACCACTGAAATCAGATTGAAAAGGGCACGCACTCCTTTTTCTAACCCATTTTGGTGCACACAAGTACATGTGTGTCTCTAAATAAGCTACTGTGTTTGCATTTAAAAACGTGGCTATGTCAGTTTCTGTAATTAGATCTTTAGTGTCTGTTATTGATTTTTTCTGCATTTCTGTAGCTTACACTTGTGAATCAGAAAGTAAAAAGCAGAATGTTACCATATACAAAAGCAATGCTAAAGGCTCATGCATGGTATCAATCCAATTTGCTCATGGCCCACAACATAAAAATCTCAGACATTTGCAGGAAAATGATGTTTGGGGACTTGGTGCTGTGTGATCACAAGGAAAGGATGTTCATGCAGTGGTGACACTGGTTTAAACTATGCTTGGTTTGAGTTCACAGACAGACACTCCCTAATTTAGCACAAACTTGGAGTGACACTTTTTTTTTCTTAGGAATGACAGCATGCTACAAGAATGTGGAATTGCATGTAACTCAATTCAGAGGCAGAGACTTTTCTCCTCCAGAGCAATGCATTTGCTTTATGTCACAGGCAGAACAGGCTAACTGGCTTTCACTATGCAGTGCCACCTTATGCCCTGATTTGGGTCAAGCCTAAGTGTATCACATTCAGTTGACCTGTTAGATGTGCCTTGCAAAGGCGTTGTGTTTATGACTCTCCAAACATGGGATCCAAAATAGGGCAGATGTGGACAATACTGGCTTTATCCTTGTTCTGTTGAACCTGGCTTCAACAGCAGCTGTAGTGAACACAGCAAGGATATATCAAGTACCAAAAACTGGACATTTGTAATTTCTAGGTAGATTACAGGAAAAATCATTCAAGTTTTCCACAAATAGTCTCAAAATCAGAATGGTTTGATATTATGAGTTGAACTCCATGAAACCTTGCTGTAGGACAGATTATCCAAAAGAAATGAGCAAATGTGAAAAAAAAATGAAGTTTTGGTCTGATCCGCATGACTCTTTCACAGCTTTATTTCTTCATAGTACTCACTTTTGAAATGTAAAGGATTCAGAATAAGGTGAAGAATGACACTAGAGATTTGATGCAGTATGTGCAAGTGGAATGAGAAACGTCTCACATAAGCAGGAGGATTTGATTGAGAACTAATGGAGTGAAAAATAATTACAACAATTTTCATCTGGTTACTGTTGGTAATGATAAGAGACACTGGTAATCACATCTTAGAAAATGTGTTTCAGAGAATGCAATACTATAACAAGAGAATTAAAAGGAGAAAAAAAGTTTGTATTTACTATAGATCAATAGACAAAAGAATGAAGTATACGACAGTGCTAATATAGGAGGCATACTTCTTTTAGCTCAGTTATTGATCTCTGAGATAATTACACTGTACATAAAAAAAATTCAATTATATTCATGTGTTACTTTGCAAACAGCATTAGCATTGTTTGGACATGTAATCTTACAGCAGGGAAAAAGCTTTCAAATGAAAATGTGTATAAACCACTATGGTTTTGTTTTCTCAGATCTGAAGTATGCATTACAGCTGAGCAGATATAGTCTCTTGCTGATGTGGTTCTAACAATTTTAACAGAGTTATAAAGACAGAAGTATAAATGTCAATTACAGGCTGCAGTTCAATCCTGCAATCACAATTTTTTCTCCAAATTTGTACTTACAATTTAAGCATCTTCAAAGCCCTTTTACATTGCAGTGACTCTTTCTGATAGAGGGAATATGGGTGTTAGGGGCAATCTATCCCTACAAGAGTTAATTCTTGGTTCAAACTAGGTCACCCAGTTTTGTGAATGAGATCTCATATCATTTATCATTTTGGCAAGATTAAAAAAATGCAGTCCTTATCAATCATAGCTGCATAAGGCAGCAGATAATGAGGTAAAAAAGATCTAGCAAGAAATTTGTTTTGTCAAGGATGTTGATGCAAAGGGCTGTATAGACATTCAAGTTGTTTGAAGTTCTTCCTATTCATAGGCGACAGAAAAAACCAAAATCCTTTTCAAAAATGGTAAAAGTTCCAAGTGCCAACTGTCCAGCTCCTTAAACCCAGCAGATTCCTGACAGCCTCTTCAGGGCAGTTATTGTGGAGGTGAATAATCCCATCTACTCTTGTGAGACCCCACCCCCCTTCAGCTCTGGGGTCCTCAGCATGAGAAGGACATGGACCTGTTGGAGTGAGTTGAGAAAAGAGTCACCAAGATGAGTAGAGAGATGGAGCAACTCTCCTGTGAGGAAAGGCTGAGACAATTGGGGTTGTTCAGCCTGGAAAAGGAAAGGCCTTGAGGTGTCTTAATTGCAGCCTCTCAGTACCTGAATGGAGCCTATGGGAAAAATGGAGAGAGACTTTTTACAAGTGCATCTGGTTACAGGACAAGGGGGAATGGCTAAAAACTGAAAGAGAGTAGGGTTAGATTAGACAATAGGGAGAAATTCTTTAGACTGAGCACCAGAACAGGTTTCTCAGAGAAGTTATGGATGCCCCATCCCTAGAGGTGCTCAAGGCCAGGTTGGATGGAGAGCTAAGCAGCCTAATCTAGTGGAAGGTATTCCTGTCCAGGGCAGGGGAAGCAGATGATCTTTAACGTCCCTTCCAACCCAAGCCATTCTATGATTCTGTGATTGTCAGTCCTGTCAAATGCCAGGCTTAAAAACATGGGTCTCCTACAGAGCTGTGTGCAATTCATTGCTAAGGATGATATGTTTTCCCTTTTTCTCCTGAGACACATTGATTTTCTCTCTGAGAAGCATTCCAGAGGAGGATTGCGTCAGCCACTGCATGAAGAGTGAGTTGAAAACCAGCTTTGTCCAATGGTGTTGTCCCTCCACAGTCAGTTCCAGTGGGGATACCCACCTCCTTTGGCATCCTGCAAGGGATGCCAATCCTTGCCTTTCACACAGGCCGTCATATGGAGCTTCATCCATCACACAAAACAGAGTGATAAATATGTTGTCACTGCAAAAATATGGATAGTCAGATGTAAAGCTTGAAAATATACAGTTGTTTGAATTTAAAATGAATGTATGCAACATGGAGAATGCTTCTCTGATTCACTTATTTGCATTTTATATTACTGCATTCAATAAATCTCTCTGTTAATGAAAACTGTAAAGCACTTCCAGATGACCTCCCTTCTGAACACAAGAATGGGCTGAACCCCACAGCTTTGCAGAGGAATTCAGGTTTATCTGTTGCAGAAGACACAGGGCATTTTCCCTAAACTTGTCCCAGTGACATGCTGGGAAAAAACAAAGTATGAAATACAAGTATCAGGCCCTGGCTGGACAAGGGTTCTAACATTTACATATCATTAAGGATGTGGTTTGGGAGGGCAGAGGTAATCAGGCACTGAACATTATTAAAAGAGCAAAGCCTTTGCTAAAGCCATGTAAAATATTTGCGTAAACTCACTGGCATTGTAGTACAAACACATCACAACATTGTTAACATCTTGAATCTTTGCCCCTGCAAGTGCAAAACAGTTCATGGGACATAGAGTTTGGGAGAATGTCGTACTACTGTCATGTGAAAGAAAAAAGAAAAGGATTGTACCTTAGCTTATCTGAATTCCCTTCTGAAATACTGAGTTTAAGACATAATAGGAGATTCACCACTGGCCTATTTCTTTCCTTACTTTCTATACAGCTGTTTTAACAGACAAGCTGCAATCACAGTGAGCTCGAAGGAACAAAGGTATGATATGAAGAATATAAATAAATTACTCTGAGACACCTGCATATATTAGTACCTAGACCTCCTGAAGAATCTCTGGAATTTTCATTATTTAAATAAATAAGCCTTATTCTGGCCCATAAACATCACTGGTAAGCCAGACAAGATGGGATTCACAGAATTCAGGTATCTGTGTGAGGCACTCACCTAAGATTCCCTTTATAGGGGAGAGAAAGAAAAAGGTGCATTAAGGATAAGAGTCATTTGACCTATTTTCACTATCTATTTTAGGATGGGATGAATCATACTCTAGAAGTGCTTATTTTATGTCACTGAACATAAATGAGAGCACAGAGAGACTTCAGACCTTAACTACATCTACACTAGGATTTATGGTGATTGAGATACTGATGTGTATATTCTGTGAAATTATTTCCAATCACATCCACCTATGTTGGTTTTCAGTTAAGCACCATAGCAAGGTTCATTTAGGAGAATGTCTTACATCCTATGCAAAAGAAACTGGGAAAAATAAGAAATAAGTGAGACTAAGATCTAATCAATCTAATCAGGTGCCTGTTATAGTTTACGGGCAGAGTAACTGGTTGGATTAGTAATGGGCCTGAAATACTAGAAGCAAGTCTGATGGCAAATTCTTCCATCAGTGAGAAATTTTCCTACAGAGACATGACAGAGAGCTACAAATATATATGAACATATGATTTAATTGTTTATAAAAGCAAAAGCATAACATGGGATGTCATTTGGGAATTGTTAAAAGGGAGAATGCAGAAGCAGAAGCTCTTCTAGCCTTATTGATACAATCCAATGTCAAAACATAAATTAGTTGATGACTGTAAGGGAATCTATTTCTTACACTGGTATTTCAGTAAATAATTACAGTAAACAGAGGAAGCCTGACATTTGTGTTGTATATGAGTTGTATTTTGAACAATGTATTAATATATAATGTAAATATGTTTATGAAAAAAGCAAGAAAGATCAAACGATTAGGATACGGAGAGTTCCAGCTTCCATTCTTTTCTTGAGAAATTCTGTTTTGAGAAACAGGTAAATACTGTTCATGAACAGCATTTCTGTTTTAAGAAATGCTGTGTATGTGATGGTGGTGTATGTGTTTCATGAAAATAAAAAAAGGACATGCCATCCGCCATATAAAAAATAAACAGTGATGTCCCACATTGGTGGTGATCAGTTTAAAATTCATATGGATGTAAATGCTATTTATTTAATGATTTGGTAGGAGCAATATTTTTATTATGTTTATTTTATAAAATATTCTTCAGAAGACACCAAGTACAGTTAACTTAGTCTTCCTGCCCACTCCATTTTCAACAAGTAAAGTCCTTGGAAATTTCCCACATCCATACTTTGCAGTCTTCCAGTCTTGGCATTTACACCTATATTTATATCTTCTATAATCCTCATGTATATTGAGAATATAAAACTTCCAAAGGTTTTTATGCATGTCTGAGACATCCCAGTATTGTAGAAGTACAAGGCCAGACATGCTAAGATCCTTCCTTCCCTCAGGAATACCTGCTGCTGTGCAGTGAGAAGTAGCATCCAAATGTGTCCAACAGTGAGCACATTTACAACCACATTGGCAGAAGTCAAATTTCACTTTCATCAGTGGCTCCATTGGTAAGCTCTGAACCTGTCGTGGATTGTGAAACCAATACTATTCTATTTACCATCTGTATGGCAGTTGTCTTCTGTTAAGGGGGCAGTTTTCCTTATCTCTTCCTCAAGCACTCCTCCCTCCAGGGAGACATCTGCTGATAACAGGCTATTGAATGTCAATGCATGACTGGTAAGAACTTTAACATCCCATTGTGAGATGCTCTGCCCAGAGGGAGGAGCCAAGAATTCCTACACAGATATAGCTGGGAGTCTGGAGAGACAAGACAGCTCTTGCTGGGTTTCGCTCAGAAAGAGAACTCCCCCTTTTCATCTGGATCAGCAGAGGAAGATCTTCACCTTTCCTTCGATAGGATTTTCCTGCTCCAACAGAACCACACCTGAGGACTGAGTCCGGGAAGACTGCAGCCACAATTCCAATTGGACTGAGACTACACCCTGACCAACTGGGTGTCAGGTTGAGTTCTGACTCTGTCTGTGTTGTTTTAATCTACTGCATTTGTTTATTTTATGGGTTTTTTTTATATTTTTTTGCTTCCCTAGTAAAGGACTGTTATCCCTGCTCCCATGTTTCTTGCCTGAGAACCCCTTGATTTAAATTTTATAGCAATTCGGAGGGAGGGGGTTTACATCCTCTATTCCAGGGGAGGCTCTGGCCTTCCTTAGCAGACACCTGTCTTCCCAAACCGAGACAGAACCATCACCCACCTGCCTGTTTCAGTCTCTCTCTTCCTCTGGGTGTTATCACTAAGAGCCACAGAGGAGGCTTTTCCCTCCTTGTACCTACAGTGTTTCCTCCTGCAAGGCACTGATGGTGCTGGTGTCTGCATGCTGGGCAGTGCCATGGTGTTTCCGTGGCATCAGGCAGTTCAGTGGCACAAACCTTCTCTCCCTGGCCCAGTGGTTTCAGCATAGCTTCCACTGCCATGGCACAGTCATTACTTTAACTTCTGTGGTTAATATTGTAACTCAAATGTGTCTCAGTATTGGCTTGCCTCCTTAAGACCCCTCCTTAAAGCCCCACTTTCAGCAGCTACCTTTCTGTCAATATGCTCTAGGTTGGCACCAACCACTTCTCCTCACACCTGTGATTGTATCAGGGGAAAAAAAGACCAAAATAAATATTTACAGTGTACATGCAAGAAGAAAAGGGCTGTTTTCCCTTTTCTGTCATTGATTTCCTCAGTTCCTCAGTTACTGGTCCTGCTTTATTTATTTATGATACTCTGTCTAACTTGGACTGCATTTCATGGGCAAAAGTCCTTGCTGCTTTGCTGTGGTTGTTTGTGCTAGTGCTGCATATGATAACAAAGAAAGGGAAAAAAAACCATGGAGAACACTCCAGATGAAAGCAATAGTAAACACACAAAATTTGGCTGAAAGACTCAGAAGAAGATAGCAAATAAAATTACTGTTTAAATGTCCTTTTTAAAATCTATTAGCTTTCACATTCATGGTGCCTTCTTAGAATGGCACATGTTATTATTTAACCTACTAGGCATGTGAAAAAACCCCAAAACCCTGAGTAGAAAAAATTAGGTTCTAAATGCTAAAGAAGTAATAGCAGGCTTTTATTGTTGTTAACAGGGTTTTTCATTTTCCCCCTAAGTGATTACAGAATTCTTGTTATGCATAAAAATCCAGATATAAAGGTAAACAGCATTTCAAAATGAAAAATATTCTCTTTCTTACACTTTCTTTTGGTAAGTACACCAAAATTTTCAGAGCAGTTTGGCTTACATCTAGTATCTTGTATGTGCTCTAGAAAGCTAGATATAAGAAACCAGGCAGAGCTTGATCTTCTCCTCATGTGGAGACCAATAAACTTTCTATTTATTGAGAACTTCTATGTCCCCAAATCTCCTAGATACACAGATTGCTGACAAGAATAGGCTTTGCAGGAGACCCTACTAGGTTCAGAATTGAGTAACAGTTATCAGGAAATAAAATAAAGCTAAAAAAGCTGAATCATTTATGTGCTGTAAAGTGATGGTTCAATTGTGTTTGTTTAAACTCTGAAATATCCCAAATTAACTAGTTTACAAGATGGACAGTGGGATAGTCCTATACATTATTGGCAGCATAGGTGCTGTGCCTAGCATAGAAAGTCTGTAAAATGCTTGTTTCCAGAAGCCAGGAAGGGCACAAGTGGGTGTCTTTCTTTCTACCTGCATTCCTTGCCTCTTTTTTTAAACATCTCCTACCAACATCAACAACAAAAAAGCATACTGGGATAAGCATACATTAATGTGTGACTGGTCTGATGTTCAGCATTCTCATCACCAGGAATGAAAACCTTTGAAAGTTAATGGCTTGCTCTGTCCTAAAGGAAATGCTTCCTGAGTGGGGGGAGCTGCATCTTCCTGCCTTTGCTTTTATCTACTCTGGGGCTAATGGAAGACATCAGTTTCCTGTTCTGCCAATCATGCCTGTCAGGAAGACATTGAATTCACTTTAATCAAAGCCACAAACTTTTAACAAGATGCACACGGAAGGTGTCTCTCTTGCTTGTACAAATGTTCTGTACCTTTTGAATCATCAGCTGTTGACTTTGTAGGAGAACCAGATGTTGAGGAGGTGAAACCCTCCTATCATTCCACCAGCTTCAATAACCCTGCTGATTTGTACCAGCTGAGCTTCTCTCTGTGACTTACATTTTCAAGCCTCTCAGGTATATGCATCAACAACTGAAGAAACAATCAAACTTCTGCTTTTCTTCCATTGAAACCAATAAACATACTTCTGAGGTATTATTTTAAAATAAAGTTTTGCTTGATGCTTTTCTCAAACAGCTTTCTATCACTGCTGAATTATTTTTTATTTAATATTTTAAAAAAATATTTTTAAATTGTTTCTAATTGTTGGCATCATATTTTAATGCTAAAAAAGAAGAGAGATCCATTTATTGGATAGAACTCCATTGGGCGTTGAATTACTTGGAATTCTTTCTATTTGGTATATTATCAGTGTGAACAGCAATTGAGGACATAAATAATGATGGAAAATAAATCTTAATGCAAGAAGGCAGATAAAATGTTATTCCTACTCATAATGGCATTGCTACCTTTAAAATGCCAGAACTGACAGACTTAAATCAATAAACTTCACATGTTCCCTGTTTCAACTCTACGACACAGACAAAATCTCTTAAGACCCTGGGGCACTTGTAACTTGAGTATCCTGCATGTCCTATGGCTTAAGTCTTTATAGATTACTTACAAAGATCAGATAGTGCAAAGAAATTGAGAGCAAACCATGTTCACTTTGATACTGTTTTCATACCAAATGAGGAAAATAAAAGCTTCCTCTTTGAAAACCACATGAACAGAATATATGTCACCCCTGTTATAAAAACAGGAGAAGTTGTATTACAAACGTATTCTTACAAAGAGCTCATCATTTTAGCACTTTTTTAGAATTTCACTTTTAAATTCTTATCTTTAAGAGAAAAAAAAGTAAGAGGAAAAACGTTCCAAAATGTTTTAAATTACCTAAGCAGAAAAGCTACAATAAAAGTTAACAGATGGATAAAAAGTCTTTGAAGAACTTTTTGAGACCTATAACCTTTAATCTTTTTTCATTGAATAGCTAATAGTCATGATTAAGAAGTGGGGAGCACAAATGACATCTTACATTTGACAAAAAAAAAAAGTATGGAAGTGTTTTTCTATTTCCATTTTCAATGTCATATTCATAATAATCATAACTTCAACCACAAGTTTTGCTGCTCCTGATTTAGCAAAAGCAAATACACTGGCCTCCCCCAATTTATCAGGAGTAAATATTGCATATCAAGAACAGACATAAAATAAATATCCGGTCAAATGGAAGAGATGGGAATTGTTCTGCCAATTAGTAAATTATTCAGTGCTGGTAATGTTGCAGCTATTTAACTGTTGCTAATTGCCCAGCTACATTTACTGAATACCAGGAGGAAAATAAATAAATAAAAGATCCTCTGAATCACTCATCTGTCTGAACCAAACCATCAAAGTGCACTGATGTGTTGGAGGTAGTTTTTCCAGAAGTATAAAAATCCTCTTGCTGGAAACTTTGATTGGTAATGGCTTCTGTTCTCTAAATGCTTACGCACATATGTACATTTGCTCAAGTAAACAGTGCATGAGACGGTGCCCATGAATAATGTGACAGATACAACAAAGTATAGGCCTGTCTGACTCCTTTAATGTCTACAAAAACCTTAATGTCTTGAAATATGTTGTTAAGAGGTAGATAAATTTTGATATTTCTCCCATTAGATTTATTGCCACTTTATGTTCTGTCATTGAAAGGGACATTGGACATTTAACGCAAAATAAAACACCAGTCTGTATCTTAATTAATTTTCATATTTTCTGAATATTGAGGCTCTAAGCAACATTAATGTGAATTTACTTCTCATTGTAGATGATTTCAAGATCTAACAAAAAAGGGAAAATTGAATCCATAGACATTCAAAACATAAATGCTAGGCCAGCATTCTTCTATGCCACTGACATCTAATCTGTCTGATGAAATTTAAATATTTTTACTTATCTTTCTTTTTGCTTTTCATTTTGGAAAATAAAACATGCCAACACTCTTCCTTGCTGATTTTACAGTTTTCTTTGTGGTCAGTACTGCCTCTTCTACTTCTCTTTCCCTGACCTCCACATCTACTCCTTTACCCTACCTGAGGTTGCCATGACTGCCAATCTCATGGTTTGCTTCCTTACCCATCACCAAGCAACTCAGTCGTTTTCTGTAGCAAGTGAGTTACAGGTACCTGACTTCAAAATGAGGCAATGGAGCCTGTGAGATGACAGTAGGAAAGAGTGCAGGGAAGGGGGATCATGAAAATGTTGGATCAGGTCCAGCTAAATTTTATTCCCTGGGAATCAGTTGGTCTTACCTTGTTTGTCCCAAGTATAAATGACATTGCATGTTTTTTACTTGTTACTCCCAATGACCTCCCATTTTTGTTGAGCTCACATCAGTTAAGAACAGCTCATGTGAAAGCATGTGATCTCATCAACTGGAACATGGACTTAGTCGAGTACTAGATTTGTGAAGGCAAATTTTCCCTGCTTTCCTCAATACTTGCAAGTCTTTTTATCACAAGGGCACAGTCACCCTATTAAATGCCCTAGATTATTCTTTTGTTGCAGCTGCATGCAACGGCTAAAACTCTTCCTGCCATGGTACTCAAATGACCAATTTAAAGCCTTTTTCCAACATGCAGTATTACCTGTGAGATCAGTAATGGTAACAAAAAAAAAAAAAAAAGAAAAAAAAAAACCATTTTAGTCCTTGGTAGCCAGTTCAAATCCAAAATATTAATCTTGTGAGGCTGGGTTTATGAAATGGTGGAAGGAGGTAGGGACACACTGATCTCAGTGGAAAGGTGTCTGTGTGGGACAGTGGATGTTACTTGGCACTCGTTCCAACAGTCCCAACAGGCAGCCCCAGGAGGAAAACAATGATCTCCTCAATGCTGGTAATGTTACCCCTGAGTAAAAACATGCCAGCAGGGCGATGTGAGGAAGCACATGCTTTATGCTGTATCTCTGCAAAGCTTGTTCTAGCTGCAAATGCATACCTCCTGTGAATCCTGGAGAGGATAAAAGAAAACCAGCAGGGCAGCTAAGTGAAAGCCTCCTCCCTTTCTGCCTGCATTAAGACAGTGGAGTTCATTTGAAATAGGTTGACCTACATGCAAATCAGTAATGCACAAGGTAATCATATAATGCAAGGAATGGAAATAGAACAACAAAAATGGTTTTGGATCCAATATTTCATTTGAATTTAAATTAATCTTGGTGATCTTTTAGTACACAATATACCAAGAAAGGCAAAGAGTATATTAAATTACCTACAGACAGTCCACAGTCATAAATTGTTTAGAAGAAAGCACTCCTTATGGCACTTCCACTTTTTATTTCTTCACTGACTCCATTAAGATACAAAAAAATAGAATACAAATGTTTTAGTCTGACAATGAGATCTTTGATGACATTTAATTAAATAAAAAGGGATACAAGCCAAGGGAAATATTACAGCATAATATCACAACAAATTAGTCCTGGATTTAACATTACTTTGACATGAGAGAGAAATGCATCAGGGGAAGAATTTTTCCAAAGTACCTTTTCACTTTTAATTTAAATTTAGGATGCCTAAACCTACTGCTAAGGAAACTCCTGTGGACATGGAGCTTGCCTTGCACTTTGAGTTAACCAGGATCAGATGCCTATCTGTAGCACTATTCTGCTGTGAAAGTTTGCAAGATTCAACCTTTGGTCCATATTTAGTTAAAACAATTCTTTACATTTAGTTTATTTTCAGGATTGAATTAAAATGGCACTGTAAATATAATCAAAACAAAATGTGCTTCATAGTAGTTGTCATCTACTTCTATTTTTTGTTCAAAACTTGCATAGATATCAATGCTGTGTGACATGAATTGTGTATGCTCCTTTCTGAGAAATATGTGTAATTTCTAACTGTGCATAGTTAGCTGTACAAGAAACACATTTAATGTTTTTATTTGATTTATCTCTTCCGCTTGTCTATTTGTTCCTGTACTGACTCATAATTTTTTTAACAGGAACAAATATGATAAGAGTAATAGGCAAGTATGTGTATCTACATCTGTCTCTCTCTATATATACATGCAGTAGATGGACTCACTGAGACTATTTTAGCTGCTGGACAACTTTCTGTGTTATTAATCAGGCATTACATTGATTTCTATTTCATTCTTATTCTGGAAGGATAATTCACAGATAAACATCAGGCTTGTATTAACAGAAAGGCAAAATGGCTTTATTAACTATAATAAGTCATAAAAGTGCAACAGAAGCACAACTATGTGCCTGATCTGTGATTATGTTTCTCATGTTCTAAGGACTAATTTTCTATGTGCTTACCCTTTCTCTTAAGAGTGAATGCATTCTGGAGACAACCCTGTCTATAGATATGTTTAATTTTATTTTCCTCTGTAGCTTTGAACCTATTTAAATGAGTAATGATGGACACTATCTAAAACCCACTGTTGTAGACAGGACTACTGATACTGACCTGTACAGGGGGAAAATTCGCCAGCTGGGAGGAAAGTGGGAAGAGCAGAAGGAGAGGAAAGACCCCATTGTAACTGCACTGTGCTGCTATAATGTGGAAGAATTGTCCATGTCTCATGGTGGCCAGGTGGTTACACAGCCCCTTTCCACGTCCCTTTCCTCTTCCTGATCAGTGTTGCAACAAATGGCTGTCATTGTAGCCAAATCACTCCTGGTTCCAGCCTTGGGCTTTCAGGCTGCCCTTTAGCAGGTGTGTACATCTCATTTAAAAGGGGCCCTAATGAGACTGATTTTTACACTGACTTTACACAGTTAAATTCTGAAATATGCAGGAATTGTGAACATTTGGCATTTCTGGTAATCAGGCTCTATGGACCACAAGTACCCTATTTTAATTTCAGCATCATAATATTAAAACTCCTATGTGGTCTGTAAAGAATAATTTAGGTTAGTAAACATTTCCTTATCTATAATATTGATGTCTACATCCAACCTAACCATTTTAGGCTCTTTTTATTGTCAACAAGGAAACATTCCCAGACAATGATTCTACTGACCTATTTTAGATATAATTATTTTAAGGTAAGATGAAAGTTAGATGAGGTTGATCCCACTTGTAGTTTTCCAGTTTAGAGAAAAGTGGGAGGTTTTTTCCAACTAAAACTGGTCAGTCGTTCTTTCATTTCACTTTTGTTTATTTCCATTTGCTTACTACTACAATACTCAGATTGTGCTTAGTGCCACACAGACACACAAGAAATGGCCTTCTTTACCCAA
Source organism: Urocynchramus pylzowi (assembly GCA_013397555.1). Lineage (NCBI taxonomy): Eukaryota > Metazoa > Chordata > Aves > Passeriformes > Fringillidae > Urocynchramus > Urocynchramus pylzowi. Next base: position 38,503 of record VZRH01006240.1, read on the forward strand.
AAGGTTGCAATTTATTTAAATAAATAAGCAGACAATAGTTCATACATTGTCTTCTATACGCTGGTGTGAACTGGAGTTGATGCAGTACTGGAGAGAGCAAAACAGCATTAAAATGATTTATCACAAGTTAGTGTTGTAGAAAACCTCTTGATTTATCATCCAAGTACTTCATTTCAACTACAAATAACTTCTTGCACAACCACTAGCTTTAAGTCCTAGGAATGTGTATGTACATGATGAGATAAAAGGAATTATTATGGTATTAACTGTAGGAAATAAAGATCAAAGGTTACCATCATGACTCTTCCTTAACTAAGTGTATGCTTTGCCTCACAGTGATACCTCAACTGTCCTGAAAATGTAATGAACAATACTTAAGATGATATTTATATTGACATTGTTTTCTCTTTCATAGTTCTGTACAAACTTAAGTAAATAGTTTCCTTCAACAAATTGCTAAAAAATTTCAATATTTTCCATATATTTTGTGGCTGATTTCTTTTTCAATCCCACTATTAAGTTTGCATGCATTTTCTCCAAAGCTGTGTGTTTAATCTTTCCTGGTGATATTTTGGTAAGAGCAGAGAGGTCTGGAGGTGAAACAAAACTTTTAAAAAGTTCTTTTAATGTTGTTTTCACATTGAAGCATCATTATGCCTTTCTGATATGCAACAAAAATTGTGTAAGTAGAACTGGAATCACAGGAACCCAACAATAGTAAAAAGAAACCACTTCCATTTTTTTTCTGGTTCATGAGAAAAATCTTCATGCATGTTTCAGAATGAATGTACCTGGCCAATACTAAATAAAGTACTTTAAATAAGCTACAAAAAAACTTCAAAATGAATACTATTTTTCCCTTGTGAGTCATCTTTGCTCTCCTTAACAGCTATATAAAATTATTTTTTTTAATTCTACCCACAGATAATTTGTAAACTCAATGACCACTGTTCAAGGGAACTGTCCTTCTCAGCCAGACAGCCTGAAAAAAGTGAATAATTCTTGTGCAGGCCTACAAACTTTTCAATCTTTTTAAAAAGGAAGTGTGGTGGCTAAAGATTACATTGGTTGGAACAGGAAACTTTTAGAAAGCACCATTTTCAGTGTTTGGGGACAAGTGCCCCGCTGAGGCTCTGGGCACTGAGGCTGTTCCAGTTTTTCCTCACTTTTGCCCCATTGCAACCAATCTTTTCCTAAAGTTCAAACATATGGAAGAAAATAGTTTTTTACTGTCTACTTGCAGCTGTTGGAAAATAGTTATTATTTTCCATTTTAAATAATGCCATTCTGGTTTTGGGGGCCTATAAGGAAAAGTGTAGCCTACTGCCTGCATCCTAGGCATCAGTCCAGAATTACTGACACAGGAGTCCTTAGAGAGCTCAGAACTTGGGCATCAGTCCCACAGAGCAAGGTTGCAGAAAGGAATACAGTACTGTACATTTCTGAAATGTGCAGATTGGTGCCAAATAGCTGACTGAAACAAAATCCAGAAAAGACACATGTGGATATGGTGGGAAGAAGAAAATGTTTAAAAAAAAAAAAAAAGAAAAGGAAAAAAAACCCAAATCACTAACATTACCTCTTTGTAACATCAAAGTCATTTCTTTTTGTATTCATTATGGTTTCCAGACATCCATTACTAGTATCTGTTCTTCTACAAAGAGTCTTTCCTAACTATTGTGATCTGTACACTCTGTCACCTCTGCCCATTTTCCTCAGTGGAATCTACCTGGGGAAGGTGAAGGGTGTCACTGAAAAGGCTTAGGCTTTCTGATGTTTGGCATAGCACACAGCAGCACAAAGCACAGTGATAGCCTTCTTCACCAGTGATGCTGGTGTTTAGTGCTCAGGGTTCCATGTCCAGACAGCACAGAACACGTCTCAGACTCTGGAAAGAATGTTGCATTAACCTAAATGATAGACAAAGAGTTAGTTCTCCATAGATAAAGCAACAGAAGATGAAGAAATAATCTCAAATATATTACAGCTCAATTTTCAAAACCTCCTTCTATTCTTTCTTTAAACTCCATGTTCCACAGGAAAGTGATTATTACTTTTTTTTCATGATCACTCTTTGAGATGTTGGGAAAGAAGAAAAGCAGGTAGAGAACTCTGACTTGTCTAGCTAAGAGAGAAAGCATATCTCTCCTCTTGAGTTGGAAGGCAAAGGGAAAAGCAGAGGGGATCTTATGATTATTGGGAGAATAAAACAAAGCAGTGTAGTTGTACTGAAGTACTCCTTACAGAGATAAAAGAATAGCTCAGGAGGAGGAAAGCTATTCAACCTTAGGGCCTTTGTCCTGGGACAAGAGATCAGCTATCACATTCTTTACTCATCAAATGTTTTGAATTTATTTGAATCAATAAAACTTTCAAATTTTGCTTGTTCAAAACAAGTTCCTGTTGTTTATGTATTTATTAATTTTTCATGTCGGATCATTTAGTTATTTTGAGGGAGGAAATGCACTTTTTTCCTCTCACTTACAAAAGCTTTCATACAGACAGTCATATGGTGGAGGTTTTCATCACTATTTACACTTTCTTTTCTTTATACATACCCTTTCACTCTTCTTCTTTCTGTTTCCTTTCTGTAAGAGGAAGGAAACATTCAAATGTCAAGAAATACAAAAATTGCTGAAATAATGGGGGTTTTTTTTAAACCCTTTAACATTACTTCTCATTTAATTTTAGTAGTGGAATTTTCTTGCCATTTACATCCGATAGCCGTAACTCAATAAATTTTTGATTTCTTGATGTAAGTTAAAATCAGTGCAATGAAATGACATGAAAATATAATCAAGAATAATTGATAAAATTTACACCTCCAAGAAGCATATACTCTGTCATTGAAACATAATTCCCTACATCACAGCACTGATAGAAGCAGGTGGGAAGCTGAGTTGACCATTGTGCAGCTGGTTGAACATTCGCCATGTTACAGATTGTTTTTTTTTCTTTCGGTGCAATATAACTAATGCAAAGGATTACTTTTGCTCCTTCCCATTGTGTCCACATAGTTGTTTTCTGAAGAGACCTCTGTCATGTTATAAGCAAAATTTACTTTCAAGTGTGTGCTTGAGGGAACTCAAATTTGTTGCTTTTTTAGTGTAGATTTGATAAAACATAAATCCAGCTGTCAAGTTATTTCAAACAAATTCTTACTCAGACCAAAGGTTTCTATGCTACTAGAAATTAAAAACATTGTTTCTATGCAACTGATTATAATTTTTTTTCCAGTTAGATTCCACATTATAAAATTAGAAAATCAAAGACATTTTTGAGTTTCTAGATAGGTATGGCAAGCCAGACTTCAGAACATGTTGATGAAGATTTATTTTATTCTCTAAATGTGCAGTCAGTCATACATGTTTGACTGTAAATGTTTCAAGAGGATCCTCCACTTTGCTAGAATTAACCAAGTGCTTAAATTTGTGTATGTATTTAGCACTTGCAGGATCAGAACAAAATTTCTGCTGCTGAAAGACATGTGGAAAGAAGGATCTTGGTCTGGTCACTCAGGGGCCCTCAAAAATCAATTAAGTCAAAAAAGCTACCTTCACTGGGCAATTATTTCCACTACTCTTAGTCATTGTTCATACAAAGGCATGATCTGCCCTTTGACAATGTCTATCACTTCCCTTTGCTGACATAAAGAGCCTAAAAAAATCCAACTAAGACTTGATTCCTTATTTTGGTTGATATGAATCCTATCCTTTCTGACACTGCATTAAATGTTTAACAGTTACTGTGATTGCATTATCTTTATTGCTTACCCAACCCATTAAGACAGCTGATGGCTGAGGTGGTAAACATCTGTTCATCAAAATGTGTTTCCATGGACATGGTATGTCAAATACATGTTCAAATACATGTGCCATGATAGTGGTTCCTCCTGAATCACTGCTGCCCTGAATTTTTTTCAATTTCCCTTAAGAAATTTGTGGGCAGTGTATAAGTGTTAAGAACATGCCACTGTCATTCTTTGTAAGGCTGTATCATGAACAAATCCTGTATGCTTCGTATAATTTAAAGACACACTTGCTTTATAAAAATGACTTTATTTAACTATGTATATTAAATAAATAAATGACTTTTTGCCTATTTATCTGAAAAAAGAGCCTTTGGCTATCTACTTATTCAAAATATGGTAAAACATTGTCTTCTTTTGCTTGTCTCTTTACATGCAAATTAGATTTAAACCACAGAGCGATTACACTCTTACCACTGGAAGAATGATGTTCTATATCAAAGTGAACTTTGCATATGCATTGTATGCTTAGGAGTGTACTGAAATGTGTGCTACAAAGGTGGCAAATGAATACAACCAAACAGTTTAGAGGAGTCAGACATCATGCTATGTATAACTTGAAAGGGTTAATACAAACACTCAAGAATGCTTACTTTTATTTCACAAAAAAAACGAAACCCAAAACAAAACAAAAAACAAACAACAACAACAACCACCAAAAAACAAAACCAAAAAAAAAATCTCCACCAAAAAATAAAACAAAAAAAACCAAAAAAGCAACCAAAAAACCAAAACCAAACAAACAAAAAAAACCACCAAAAAACAACAACAACAAAAACCCAAAAAACCAAACCAAACCAAAAAACCAAAACCCCAGTTCTATTGCATTTCTAAACTGAAGTCAGTTGAAGCACTCAGATGCTGTCCCTGCCATGGTGGAAGGCTTGGAACTAGATGATCTTTAAGGTCCCTTTTAACTGAAACCATTAAAGGATCCTATGGTATATGTTGCCCTGGGGGTTGGATACAGACAGGCAACAAGTAGTTCTGGGCTCATGCCAGTGCTGAAAACAACCTGCTCTGTGGTCTCAGACAAGCTACCTTCTGTGACCTATTTTTATTCACGCCCCACCTCCCTCCTAGGAAAATGGGTATAATTTAGATTTGTCTGTTTCCATAGGGTAATTCTGCAGGGTCAGAATGTCATTTGAGTACTGAAAGGCAAATTGAGCCACTCTCACAATGATCAGTTTTGAAGATGGACACATTTATGTCCAGGGCAGGTATTAAGGTGTGAGGGAAGCTGGATAATAAGGATCCTATAAAACTGCTTGTCCTGGTTTAAGGCAAATTTGGGAGAAAACCTCCAAAAGGGGGGTGTCCCAGAAAGCCAACCCACAAGGCCTCTCCCCTCAACCAGTTTGGGAAAGAATCTCCTTGGAGAGAGGTGGAAAGAAGCCTGTTTATTTAACAGGCCAAGCAGTCCCCAGCACACAAAATGAACAATACCAGGTGACAAAGCTCATTTGTCGCTCTGAAGAGATGATAAATTCAGAAAGTCTCTCTGGTGGGTGGTTGCTCTGTTATCAGTCCCTGTGCTGCTGGGAAAGGCTGCAGAGTGGGCCCCCATGGGCTGCACAGTGTGAGCTCTTGGTGTTTCCCTGGGTCCTGGTCTGGAGCAGATTCAAATGGTTCCAAGAAGAGGGGAAGAGAAACAGTCCAGGGAAAGCTTGGACTGCCTCAGCTAGCTAAAGTAACTAGCTGAAAAGCAAAAGGAGCAAAAGGAGAGTGGTGTTCTGCCCCATCCATGCCCAGACAACAACAGTGTTCCAGCAGACTGTGGAGGAGTGAGTGAGGCTGATAACAAACTCTGTGCTTCTTCTTCTCCCTGCCTTGCTCTCCGAGCCCGTCTTGAAGGCACAGAATATAATATCCACCATAAACAGAACACATGATTGGGGATACAAGCATCATAACATCACCCTAGGACACTCCTTCTTTTGATTTTCTGTTCTGAAATACACTCCAAGGTTTTTTCTTCTTTTTTTCTTCTTTTCTTCTTCAAGCTATATAATCAAATGTAAAACATGACTCTGCCATCTGTCAGTATAAAATATTTCTGTCCAGTGGAAATCCTAATGCTTTCTAGCTGATGAAGCATCTTGCCAAGGGCTGTTGGTCAGGTGAAGAAAATTTCCTGCTCTGGTGTGCTGCTCTGCTAGGCTTGATGCTAGCCTATTCTGATAGCTAGGTTGAATTCACCATGGCTAAATTAACACTCAGGAAGCTTTTCCTCAGGGTTATAAAGTTCTGGTTGGAATGTGTCCCAGCATCTGCAAGGTAAGAATCTTCCCTGTTTGCTGCTGGCTTTGCCTTGCTAGAGCTGCCTTTGTGGCCTCTACAGTCTTCATATTTCAAAATTCTTCAGTGCACATTCCCACTGTAACTACAAGTTATTTGGCTCTTTTTAAAGAAAAATAATTTATAACAGGCATTAGACAATGTTAACACCGTATTTGTAGCTAGTGCTAAAAGGGAGGCCATTAAGAAAGGACCTCTTTTCTCCGTTGTCCTAAGGATCATTTCTATATAAGGGGGTTGTGTGTATAGTTGTGAACAAGTGCAGACCAAGGCAGATCACTTCACCCAAAGATTGTCTTCTAAACCAGACAATGAATCCAAACAAACTGGAAGTCAGCAACTGAGGAAAAAAAAAAACCAAACAAAAACGCCAGAGCTAGTCAGGAGTTACCTGGTTTTAGAAAGAGGGTTATTTATAATATTTATATAAATAAATATATCATTATTATGATATGATATGATATGATATGATATGATATGATATGATATTTTAATAAGTATATTTATATTTTGTGTGTAAAGAGAACTATGTCATATGCAGTTCAAGAAATATGACTAAGAAAAAGTAAAAAAAGAGAAGAAGGGTTTCCTTTGCTTAATGAAAAGAGGGAATAATTTTTACCCCAAATTTAATAATTAAAAGGCAGAGTAGATTCCTGTATGAAAACACAGCGGAGAGCAATATCTGTCATTTTACCATCAGGTAAACTTGCTGAGGTCAGCTCCTGGCCAAAGTGTATGGCTGACCTCAGCAAGTTTACCTTGTGGTAAAACTAGCAGGCTTTGATCTTTACTTTGTTTCCACCTCAGGACAGCTCCTACTTGTTAGTTACCTGAAGGTAAAAATCACACCTTCTTTTATCACCAAAGCTAAGCCTGTGAAGCTAACAGACTGGAAATAAGAAGAAATGAGAGCTGATATATGGCATATAGACATCAAAGAAGGGGATGCAGGGCTTATTTTGCTTCCTCAGGAGGAAAAAGGAAATTTAGAAATACCACAACAGACAGAATATAATGCAGAAATGGTAAGTATGATTTAATAATATGTACAACTACTTCATAGTAGTGTTATAGACAAAAAAACGCAAAACAAAAAAAAATCCACCAAAACAAAACAAAACAAAACAAAACACCACAAAAAAACCCCAAACAAAAAACCCCAACAAAAACAGACAAAAAAAAAGCAAGGAAACAGGAGAAATGATGTAGGAAAGGAAGGAAATGAGGCATAATGATGTGGACCTAACCAATGTAGAGACAAATATTCTTTATTCTTTGGTGGGCCTTAAAAAATAAGAAACTATAAGGAAAAACATGAGATGGGCTGCATTTAGAAGTGCTCTGGATGGTGAAGCTAAAAGAGCAAGCATGAGCAACGAGCCCATGGATATTTTAGGATAACAAGATGGGACTACACCACACCAGGGGTGGACTGATTGTGACCATGGGAAATCCAGTGGAATGTGATCATGAAGCAAGCTCACAGGGGAGCAGCAGATGGTAGCACAGCCCATTGATGACTACTTTCTGCTGATAAGTTTTGCCAACTGAGTTGTTTCACTGAGAAGGAGGCCAAAAAATACTCAAGAAAGGGAGGATCTCATCAAAAGACTCAGTGATGGAACCTAAGGAAGGCAGGAATTTAGAAGAAAGAGCACGTGGGGAGCCAATGCTTAGTCTTGCTCTTCTTTTAGCCATGAAAGCATGCACTCAAAAATGTTTGCCATTTAGTATCTCAAGAATTTCTATAATTTCTCTGGTGGTCCAGATTGCTGTGACTATTTAAATACTGTGATAAATAATTGAGGTATGTCTAGTTTTGGGGTTTGGGGATTTTTTTGGTTGGTTGGTTCCTCTGTTTTAATCAAGATCATACTTCTGTGAGCCCTAATTTAGTCAGGTTATATATTTCAGAGCAAACAGCTTGCTTTGCCTAAGTACTTCTGTGAACTGAACACTCTGCCCTGAGGCAAGTAAATCCAAAGCCAAAGAGGGATGCACCCTTCATATTCCACTAATTGATTGAAGGGGCAAATGATCTATAGGAAAAGTTGCATCATTAACTTAATTGAGGGCAAAGCCTAATTAGAGGGGAAATGAAGTAGACAGAGCCAGAGACACAGCAGGCCTTCATGTGAGATGTCAACAAACAGACATTGTAACTAAAACCAGACAGAAACCGAAGCACTTCATTTACATCTTTAATTTCAATGTGAAAACATTTACAGTGATTGTGATGTGTTTGTGAGATTGCAGAGGAATGCAAAAATTTAACAGAGTTAAGCTGAAATCAACAGGTTTTAGAGTTGCAGAAAAAATCAACTGACTAAAGTTGCTTTAAAAAATCTTGAGCAAACTGACTGAAGTTCCTTAAGACTACATTTGTGCTTCTCTAGTATATTTGAACTCTACATTCCTGAGGAAATCCAACAAGAACTGCACCAGGAATTTTACAGTAGTGAGTAAATAAACCAAGTAAATTGTGGTGGACCATATTGCTTCAGTTTGACTCTACAGAATTCCTGAATGAAGAGATAAAATGTCACTTTTGTACATTTGTTCTTTAAATGGCTACTCTGTGCAGTTACTTTTCTGGCGTTTCCTTGCTTATGCAAAGAGGCTTCACCCCTCAGAATCACGAGTTCCTGAGCTGTAAACTGGTGATGTTAAATTCTAGAGGCTTGTTAAGTATTTTAAACATTAGTTTAATATCTGAACTAAAACAGGTGTCAGAGGTCTTTTCAGGACCTTTTCCACTGTGTTTTAGGGGCTTTTTTTGGCATGCAGCTCCTTTTTTTTTTTACCAACTGCAGGAATACAAACAAAACCTTTTCATGAGAAAAGCCACTTAAGTGAAATGAGGAATGCAAGCAGACATGTTTTGGCTACAGTGCACGTCTTTAAAGTATATAGGCATTATTATACAATTCAACTGCATTCATATGGGTATCAAGCATTCTTTCAAAAGCTGGGCCTTGAACCTGCTCGGGGATATGCACCAAATTTTTGTGAGTATATAAAATTAAATAGTGTGTAGATATATTAATAAATTGAAAGGGTAAATTAATTTCATTGTGACAACCAAGCCTCCACAGAGACAGAAAAATCATCATGCACTAATTAACCAAAACATTTTTGAGATGTCCTCTTTTGTATTCTAAGGAAAATTATCAACAGTTTGCAGCTTCACAAACCTCACATTTTGTTAATCAGTGTAATTACTTACCAAACAGACTTATCTACATGTTTATGGCAACTGGACATTAAATAGACGCTTCTGTATCTGTATTTTATTCTTCAAACTTTTTGTCCTCTCTAGCCAACACAACCACTCTCATGTCCCATCTCCTTCCATGAAGATCAGCACTTAGCCTGGGAACTTTGTCCTGGAGCTGCTGATGAAGCTCTGAGACAAGAAAACTCATGACTTCTTGGAGGATTTTATTAGTGTTGGATCACCATGCCATTCTCAAATGAATTTGAGTTTATCCTTAAGAGAAGTGAGAGCCCCTGATCCAACCAAGATAACACCATGGCTCCCTTGTAATTCCAAATCTCCCATGCAAAGCTTGAAAACACTTTAGGCTTTATGCAGAAGAGAGGAAGAGGCTCCACTGAGTACAGTATTGGTAATTATGCATGTTGTGTGACAAGGCCCACCAAATGCACTTAAAGTTAGCCTAAAAAAATGCATATTGTGCCATTCATGAGGCTAAAGACCTTCAGGGCAAATCTCCCTTTAGTTCCCTTAAACTATATTAGCTCAAAGCTCATTTTGGTGGAAGATGGAATTTATAAAATTATGGGTTTCAAGACAGCAAAAATTACAGCAGTCTACAAATCACTGGAGCAGTCTTTCCTATTTCAGCTTTGTAGTAAAGTTTACTGTAAACGACATAATAAGAGGAAATCCTGCTTGGATCATACTGGAGTACAATAGTTGAATGTTAACACATTTATTATCACCTGTCACATCCCTATGAATGCATCATTGTGAACATGCGTTTGGATCTAGGACAGCATCATTAATCATTGTTCCAAAAAACCCCACAGTAGTTAATTATTTGTCTCAACATATTGCATTTAAATTATCCTCCTCATTAAATCAATTATGAAACAATGTAAGTATCCTAATTGAGCTACTAAGAACGAGAACATTGTTGCAAAATAGAAATTGAAAGATATTACCAAATGCCATCCCAATTTTCAAGTGCATACAGTGTATTTCTTTTACTCTTTACCAGAATTCATACAACTTGGGAATTAAATTTTGAAACCTTTCCAGGGTGTATTAGTTGGGGTTAGGCAATATGCTGCCTTTGTCATGTGGCTTTTTACAGCTTGGAACACAAACAGAACCTACTCGTGTGCTTGTACTATAGACTGTAAACATATCTTGCAATGTAAAGGAGTTTTTAATACTTCCCAATGAAATATGGAAAACAATGGCAGCTATTGAAACCCTTATGGTTTTGAAAACATGGTATCTGCATACTTAACTGGTTTTCTCAAGAGTGGCATTCACTGAGGCAAATATTAACTTGCGTACAGCTGAGTTTATCTGCCCCAGGCTCCCCTCACAGTAAGAAGGCAGAAACAAGCAGTTTTAAGATGTAGTTCATCTAACTTGTTTTAGACACCTGCTTTGGGATAAGATGAATCATATCTTAGAAGTACCTATTCTTTTTCCATTGACCCAAAAGGGAGACCAAGACTTTTAGGTGTCAAGATAAGGATGTCTGCACTTCAGTAATTTAAATTTCAGCCTAAGACCCATCAGCCTGGTGTATAACACAATACAGGCAACATGAACTTGAAAGCTCAAAGGGAGCAATGAAGACATGCAGGCCTTTGATTTACACCTGCAGCATCATTGAAGTTGTGAAGCTATACCAAGGATTTGATTGCAAGAGTGGTGGGACACAGCCTAGCAAAGTGATACAGGAGATACACTGCAAATGCAGTGTCAACTTTTCTATAGATGGAAATAGTCTTATAGACAACAATGACTAAATCTGTGGAAAATACAGTCCTTCCAAATGCTAATAATTCCTGATAATATTTTCTTTTTCTTTTAAATTTTCTTTTGTTTTGACCAATCTCCATAAAAATATAAGTATTTCAACTGCTGTTGTTGGTCTTTCTGTAGTAAAATTCTACTGCGATCTCTTACTGCAGTACTAATTTCATCAAGTACATGAAATCACTCTAACCAATTTCATATCTCAAATTTAATGTCAGCTGGAGCCTGATTTAACTTCAGTGTTGTTGCAAAATGTTTTCTTATGCTCCTTACCCTTTCAGAAGGGAAAAATATATTATTTAGGCAATGTTTTGTTTTGCCATCTCTAGCAATTTTTTTTTTTTTTTTATGTAAAAACACTGTAAGGATGATTCACTTCAGCAGCAAATCTGTCCCACCTTCACTACTAACTTGAGCAATTTTTGCTTCATTTTCAAGCATGTTCCCTACAAAATGGTCTCTGTTTTGAGAAGTGCATGAAATCTTGTCTCAACGTTGCCCAGAGCAGCTATCTGGTCTGATTGACTCTTGTTTTCTTAATAAGGCCACCTTTCCATACAGGTAGCTTAGACCTGATCACCTTCTCCTCTGTCAGAAACAAAAAGTCCCTTGCAAAATGTAGAACTGCACAGTGTGGAGCAGCCCATTTATTTTTAGCTTTCTTTTTCACATCAGGGTACATAGCAGCGTGGCAAATATCTTGATCTTTAGAAGTGAAAATTTCATTCTGAGCATTGCCCTCCACTGAATGAGAACTGATTCCATCATCTTTTCCTGCATAGCTGTTATTGGTAGATTCCTTTCTCTTCTGCCTGACAAGATGCAATAGGAAGATCTATATAATATTTTACCATTTGAAATTTACAGAAAAAAATCAGGCATGTTACATACTTTGTTAGTTTTGTGGGTTTTATAGCGTGTGGTTTTGTTTTTTTTTTAAAAACAGGGGGGTTTGTCCCAAAACAGTCCCATGTAAAATGAGCTGCAATATGTAGTTGGTTTTTTTTTTATCAAAAAAATTTTAAAATAAGTGGGGGAAAAAAAGAAATCTAAAAAAATAATGTTTCCTTTCATAGAAACCATAATCAATGTTCATTTAAATGTATGTTTTCTATATGTCTGTTGTAAATTCTATCTTCCAAGTTTTCCATAAAAACTAACATTTGTCAACAATTACCACTTGGTTCTATATAGCACTTCTTTAAAAATATTTGGAGATACCTACTGTGCACTAACTATGGGCAAATGTTGATTGTTAATAGCTTTTATTATATGTGGTCTTGTTACTGGTGGAAACATGATGAACTTTAAGAATAATTTCATGCTAAATCACAACTCATTTTATTTTTAACAGCATTGTAAATAGTTACACTAAACTTGCAAAACAAAACTCTAAATCCAGGAAGGAATAAACAGTGTAGAATTAATTGACTTGGGAATGGTTTCTTTTCCTCACTCTCTGCACACACTAAAATTCAGCCCACTGTGCATTTAATAAGTTGATTACAATTACAGGACATAGATTGTTAATTAGGAACTAAACGTCACTTTCCACAAAGGATTGGCATCCTCCTTTTGCATAAAATACGCAAACTAATATTTTGTGCAAATAAATGTGGAGCGCTGTGGACAAGGTAGCAAAGCAAATTTGCCAGATTTACCAAATTGCCAGATTGCTTTTGGATTGAGGAGGTGCAGACTCTTTGTGAGCTTCCCACAGACAAAGGCACACTGATCCTCAACGCACTGACAGCAGCAGAGCCAGTTGCTGCTGTCTTCAGTGCGAGGAGGTTTCAGCCCAGAAGGCAGAAACATTGGCTAATGTGAAGGAATAGGGGCAGCCTTGTTAGCGGGGCTCTTTCCCAGGAAGTCAGGAGCTGATCAGCTCTACGCTCAGCAGGAGATGTCAACAAAGTCTATAGAAATTATGATCGGCGTTTCAGATTACATGAAGAAATTGTGACTTTCTCAGAAAGGTCATATGTAAAACATTCTCCTTAAATACATTCTCCTCAAATTAGATCAGCAGTTTACACAATATAATTTATTTTAGAAATTGCTTCTTAACAAATAACTGGAAAAAAAAAATCTGTTAAAGATGCTTTAGAAAGAAAACAGAAGTTAAAGCAAAGGAAATAAAAAGAAAATAATAAGAACTTAAACAACTTAAAATCACGAAAAAAGAAATGGCAAACTCCTGCTCCTCTTTCTGCTGGGAGAAAAGTTAGTGGGGATATTATAGTGGTGGCAATAGACACAGCATTTTCAATACTTCTTTGTGGCAAAGAGGGGAAAAAAAAAAAGCAATCCAACCCTCCTGCTGCCTGAGGCATGCTCCTGAGCAAAACCCAGCGCCTTAGGCTTGGGTCAGGGAAGACAGGATTTGGCTCAACAGGATGCATGAGTGGATTAACATGACAAATTAACTGTTAATCCGAGTAGTAGCCAACTATTAATAAACTCCTCATGAACACTACCTTAGCGATTTGAGCTCTCAGCTCCTGAGGCCTTTTGGGTTTGGAAGGTGAATGTGACCTAGTCCCCTGTCAGAGGCACACACAGTGGTCATCTGGGTGAACAAATACTGAAAAATCCATCCCACAGCCTTCATAAAGGTGCTGCATTCTGTAAGGCACTTCAGACTTTGTATCTGGAAGAAAGAAGCTATTTTGGTAAGGGAAATGAGTTGGAGGGAAGTGCTCACAGCCTGCCACTTTACCCATGTTGGCATAATAGCCACTAGCTACTAATGTTTTTCCTCTGGAGAACTCTGATTAGTTAGTTAGTTAGTTAGTTAGTTAGTTAGTTAGTTAGTTAGTTAGTTAGTTAGTTAGTTAGTTAGTTAGTTAGTTAGTTTGTTTGTTTGTTTGTTTGTTTGTTTGTTTTTTAAAGCACCACAAACTATTACTCTATTATTTGTCAGCAAATTAGTAAAAAGTACTTTTGATATCATTGGAATATTTCCTTTACTTCTTTGAAAGTGTAAATTAGTCTGACAATTCATTGAATCCACCTCTATTTCAGTTGTTTGCAAGTCTCGGTTTACTTTTCTTGCAGTTAGTGGAAAATCTCCATGAATATAACTAGAGAAAAAAATATTTCAACCACATTAATTTAAGTTCAAGTTTTCCAATTTATATCACTATGAGGAGAAAAAAAGATTGCAAATAATGCTTCAATATAAGTTTTAGTTCCAAGGGATTATTTAATTTAAATAATTTAATTCTAATTTTAATGATAAAGAACAACAGGTATATGAATCAAGTGCCAACAAAAACAGGTACCTTGGACATAATTACTCAAGTAAATCTACTTTTGCCTTTACTGAGTGCTTGGCTCTATCACTTTAATGAGAATTTTATTCTGAGTGATGACTGCAGGACGAGGTCCTCCATCTCTAATTACTGAATGTCTCAGATATGTTTCAGTCTTACAGCTAGTTTTCATCCCTGCATCTCTATGTATTTACATTAGCAGGTTTTTATTGCCTAATAAAAAAGTATGCCAAATTTTGCGTGAACACATAAAGTATAATATGCTGCAGAGAAATATGTAGCCAGTATTATGATAGGGAGTTTTTAATTTGTACAGTAAACTATTTTTCAAATTATGCTTTAAACAATGTATACTTATAAGGGAGGGCCTTTGCTTATTTTTTAAATTCAAAAGGATTCAAGAATTGCATTGCTTTCAAGATTTGAACCATTTGTTTTGTTTCCCATGATGTAGGAAACCTTGGTGATGGATTGCAATTAAACAATTCTAATTTTATTTCAAAAAGATAAAAGAAAACAAAAGAAAAGATAAAAATGCAAGAAGATGAATTTTTAAAAAACAAAACCGACCAAACAAAAAAATCCAAAAACCAAAAAACCCACACCCAAACCAACACCCCAAACTCAACAGGGTTGCAAGAGAAGAACAAGAGTAAAAGTTCATTTCAACATTTTGATTTATAGGGAAAGGCTCAGCAGTTTACATAAAACCAAAAGGGGAAGCAGTTGTACATTGGGTCAAATCTCCATTCACATGTTTTGCAATAAAAGGCTGACTGTAGCCTTTGAGCCTTGCTTCCAGTCACAGACAATAGCAATTGCAGAGCAAGACTAATAACAGGATTTAGCATAAATCCACCACAGGAAGTGAAGAGTTGTACTGGCAAATAATTAGCTATGGAACTTTTTATGGCAGCATCAGGATGCTCTCTGTGCTTTAAAGCATTGTCTGCAATTGTGATCAGGGAAAAAAAAAAACCAAACTCACTTCTCCTTCCTTGTAGAAGACTTTAACCTATAGATCATTTTCTACAATATTTTAATAATTTTCTCCTTATTTTAATTTAGTAGCAATAGTGTAAGTGTTGAAAAAAAACCTTTGCATCTGAAGGTTTTTCAAAAATATTCTTTTCTTTTCTTTTTTTTTACTTTTTTCCCTCACTGATGCTTTTTATTGCAAGGTAAATCGTGTTTATTTTGCATGGCTAACAATTGGGTTCAAAGCAACACTTTGATCTTGAACCCCTGCCAGATTCCAAGAGCTGAAAGCCCCCCTGTGCAGTAAAGTAGACCTGTACTCACAAAGCCTGGCTAATTTGCAAAGGAATGTCAAAATTACTGGCACAGCTGACTACTGTGGTGCAGTACAGTCTTTCTAATGAATGGAGATCTGCTTTTCTCCATGTATTTACTTGTCACTTGTTAGAAAATTATTTTGCATTCTCTAGACAAGGAATTTCTGTCATTGTATTAAAACAAACAAACAAACAAAATAAATAAAATTTAAAAAACAGACCAGCTACCGTGAAATCTTTACTTTTCATAAGAGATAACCTCTGGCAGCCAATACAATTAGATCTAAAGAAAGCAGTCTATCAGTTCCTTTGCATTTTACTAAAACGGCAAAGAATTCAAAGAATTTTAGCGAGGGAAGAATATGCAGGTTCTGTGCAAGTGCTCTGAATACATTTCTGTACCTTTTGTTGACATCTGTTCTGCCTAGTGAGAGTGATATTCCTTCTCTTGGAAGTGAGATACATTAATGAAACTGAACAAAACTCCATCTAATTTCCATTGCCTTTGTGTATCTACTTCCTAGACACCAGACAAAAAACAAAAAACCTTAAAAAAACCCCAACCAAATAAACAAGCAAAAAACCCCCAAAACTCAAACCAACCCAAAACCAAATCAAAAACCAAAAATCTAACAAACAACCTCCCCATAAATCAAACAAAGTCACCAACCAAACCACCTGTGAGGAGGCTGTTTCCTTGGTGTATTCCCTCAGAATTCAAGAAACTGGATGCTGAATCACAATGGAACTTGAGAAACAGATGATCAGAACTGCACAGGAGTTGTCTATAAACCTGGATCTGGCTCTGTAGAGGTCAAGGAGAGTGCAAGGTACCTCAAGCCTCCTAAAGACTGCAAATCATGACTGCAGTGATCAGCTGGATGCTCAGCCTGCACCATGAGATACGTGAAAGAAAGAAAATGCCTACAAAGCTTCCATGCTTTTCAGGGTTTCAGCTGCTAATGAAAGTGTAGTGTATTCCTGTATAGGGCTTTTTTTTTGGTTTGGTTTTTTAGTTTGTTT